>JAJOZX010000579.1:220000-810000 GCA_023014485.1 Bathynomus jamesi | reverse complement strand
TTGCCAATCACAATTATATATATTGTTTTATACCAGTATATATGTATTTATTGTATATTATACCAGTACCCTGTGATATTGAAACTAGCATATATGTTCTACCCAATCTAGTGATGATTCTTCCATGGAAATGAAGGTTTTAACAACATTAGGTTAACAAAAGGTTAAAAAAAAAAGGTGAATATTTTTTTTTCTATCTGGAATATATATACTGGTACTCTTGCCAATCACAATTATGTATATTGTTTGAAACGAGGAAGAATGTTTTATGTTCTAGTTAAAAAATATATATAAATATAAAAAATGAGGGTTGTTTTCCTTTCTATTATATACTTTTTTGTGTGATTCAGTTTTCTAAAAGATGAACTATATTACTAGGTATAACCGTATAAGCATGGTAGTATAGAGTAAATTATAGGTAATACTAATATACTTATTAGATTAAAGGAAGAAAAATATGGAATAAGTTTAAAACAAAAAAAAACAAAAAAAAAACAGACTATCTTCGTTTTAAACAAAAAAAAACGACACAATAAAAACGACTCACATCACTACACACACACACACACACACACACACACACACACACACACACACACACACACACACCACTACCAGTCAAAAGTTTAAGTACACCCAGAAATATTCATAAATTTCAAATTTTGTTTAAAAGTTTCTTATTTATTAACCAAGTTATCATGACAAAAATTCATAAGTACAAACATGGGAACTTGAATAACAACAAATTGGGACAATTTACCAAAAGCAAAGTCTAAATTTTAGATTCATCAAAATAGCCTCCTCCAGCAGCAATTACAGCAGAACAAATTCGAAGCATGCGCTCAACAAGAGAAAGAAGATAGTCTGGTGAAAGCTGCTGCCAGCACTCTTGTAAGAGTTCCCAGAGCTTCTGAGTACTGGATGGCTGCTTAGCTTTCACTCGTCGATCCAGTTCATCCCCCACTAGCTCGATGGGGTTCAGATCCGGGGACTGTGCTGTCCATTCCATAACTGTGAGTTGACGTTGCCGTTCTTTCTGCTTCAGGTAATTTTAACACAGTTTGGAAGTGTGTTTAGGATCGTTGTCTTGTTACATTATGAACTGTTGGTCAACTAGTCGCAGTCCAGATAGGATGGCATGGCGCTGTAGAATGCTGTGATAGCCATGTTGGTTCAGTATTCCAGTGACTGTGGAGATCTCCAACTTGCTCCCCTGCAAAACATCCCCAGACCATCACACTTTCTCCACCGTGCTTCACTATTGGCACAACACACACTATGTCATTCTTTCACCCGCTCTGCGCCGCGCAAATACTCTGCGTTTGGATCCAAAAACTTCGAACTTTGATTCTTCAGTTGAAAGGACAAATTTCCACTGCTCAACAGTCCATTTTTGGTGTTTTTTAGTCCAGGCTAGCCTTTTCTTTTTGTTCTAGAGTCTCAGCATTGGTTTCTTTGCTGCAGTTTGTCCTTTTTAATCCTGCCTCTCTTACTCTTCTCTGAACAGTTGATGTTGAAACTGCTCTACTTCTGGAGTTGTTCAGCTGGGCTTTGATTTCAGGTGCTGTGAGGCGTCTGTTGCGCAGACTGGTGACTCGGATATACTTGTCCTTTGAGTCTGTTGTGGTTCTTGGTCGCCCTGACCTTTTTCTGTCCTTATTTTGACCAGTTTCTTCGTACCGTTTAATGGCACAAGCAACCGCATTCACAGAAACTTTTAATTTTTTTGCAGTTTGCCTTAGTGATTGGCCCTCATTTCTCAAAGTTACAATCGACTGTCTTTTTTCTGTTGTTAACTGAGCTTTGGCACCCATTTTTGCTTTTTGAAACAGAAATATACCTTAAACTACACAGTTAGCTCCTCTGCAAGGATTTTATATGTAAAGACCTGCAGCGCATGTTAATAACTGAACACGTGTATTAACATATTCCTGAAGAAACACACTACTCCAGTAAAGACTTTTAAACTGTTTTTGGACCTTTGTGCAGAGTTAATGGCATTAATTTTAGGTTGCATGCTAGACGTAAATGAACACATTTTGAAGGCTATTTTGAAGAAGCTTCTGTCTTAAACACACTGCATAGGTCAGATGCATTGAAGCATACAATATGAAAGCCAGGTAAGTAAATTCATCTCTAGTACCTGTTAAGTTTACATTTGAAGTTTGTCATGAGCTAAGCAACAAAACATTGGAAATTAGTTGGTGTACTTAAACTGTTGACTGGTAGTGTGTATAATATATATATATATATATATATATATATATATAATATATATATATATATATATATATTTATCCTAAAAAGTTTTTAACAGGAAAAAATTCCATAATATGGCCAATAATAATGAAAACGAAAATAGTCATATATTTAATGATAATACTTTTTGATGCAGAGCTAATCGGGAACTTTTACTCGCCGTGAAGGGCCGGAGCATTGACTTGGAGAGGCTACTGATTTGTGTGTTGCATTTAATGATAGTGTTATTTTTATTATTGGCTATCCGCTTGTGAATGGTGGTTTAAACTTCAAACTCGTATGGCTCAGACTGCGGATAACTGCACTGCATTTTAGTTATTTAGTTTGTAATGATAAAGTAAGCAATGATAAAGATAGCTTCAAATTAAACATATTTTCAATGTTGTGTAGCATGAAAAAATGGTTTTAAATGGATAATGAAAACACTTTTGTGCACAACTGAAGTAAACAAGTATATTAAAAATACCAAGGGTGCATAAGTGAAATGAATAAGTATATTCAACATACCAAGGTCTAAAAAAATTGCCAGAAATTCAGCTAAAATTAAATTCAAACAGAGGATGATTGAGATGTGAAAAGCAAATTCCTTTTTTTTTTAACCTAGTAAGGTGTAAGCAGCTTCGATCAGAAAAGTTATTTATTCAGTTACATGCATCAGTACCTACTCAAAATGCCATAAATGCCTACTTTTGCGTTGACAGAGGTGTTTTTCTCGTCATAAAGTGCCTAATTTGCCTTTTTTTCATTATTTTGTATTATTATTCCATTAGAGTTCCAAAATAGGCCTATCAGTTTGTTGTACGTACAATATATATATATACGTGTATATATACACGTGTATATTGCAACTTATGATGTGATATGATATATAGCATCATTTAGTAAATAAACACTTGCATATTTTTTCTTTTGAAACATCACAAACTACTCTAAACCCCCTCTGCTCTGCAGTGACTACAATTTCGACCCCCCCCCCCCATCTCTTGGGAAGTCCTGGCTACAGGATTGATATACCGAGTGTCCCAAAAGTAAGTTTATCGAAGAAAATTACAAAACATAAGAAAACAAAGAAAAAATTTCATTTCTGAAACATATTTACAAAACCTGAGAATAGTTCTGGTTACAATAACTGTTCAAAATGTCCTCCATCTTGTTCGATGCACATCTTGTATCTGTCAACGGTTGACCGGCAAATTGCTTTACATAGTTCCTTATCATTGCTTAAGAGCTGGAATTCTTCACAAATGTAGTCTTTAAGGTCCTGAAGACATGCTGGCTTTTTGCTGTTAAAAAAAATTGTCTCATAATGTTTAGAATAATCATCAGGAGAAAACGTTTTCCTCGGTAAACTGACTTTTGGGACACCTTGTATATCATATATATAACAGAAACTGAGCGTGCATAATAGTATTATTTTATATTACTCACTTTTTGAAATTTAAGTCCTTATCAATTAGTATGATGTAACCAACATTTTCAATACTTGCTGTTTTTTTCACTATAATAGCGTTGTAATATGTATTATTTATACGTGTATAATGGTATTATTTTATATTAAACTTTATTTTTTGGAAATGAAATCATTGTTACAGTATATTATGTGTAACTAATATTTGCATTACCTACTGTTTTGTTTATTATGCGTAAGTAATACCGGGTATCCATTTAAAACCATACCCAAATTAAGAAAATTTTTAATTTGGGTACAGTTTTAAATGGATCATCCTGTATTTGCATTATCTACTCTTTTGTTCACTGAGAGCGTTGTAATATGTATTATGCGTATATCAGACATGGGATAATAGTAGTAGACTATTACATGATTTTTCAAGTAATAGTAATGGATCATAATTTTTTGGCTGTAATAGTAATAGATAATAGTCTATTACTTTTCTATTACAGTGGCACTTCATTAACTCTGGGTTGTCGAAAATTTTCTCATAGTTGCTGCTGTCATTCAACCGTTTTCTTTGACAAGGGAATAATAAAAACCACCCATATCATGCTTGTTTATTACACACCAAAAATTAATGTGGCAAATTTTTCCTTCAATAAAGTAAAATTTATGAAGACCTAGTCTCTGAAATTGCAATGATTTGGTTGAAACAAATATTTATTTACACACTGCTTCTAATTACATTTAAATAGACAAAGATTCTTTTCAAATGAGTGAAGTACCCAACATACAAAAGTAATAGTAATAGATGACCTAGTAATAGTAATAGATGAAAAATAAAGTAATAGTAATAGATGACCTAGTAATAGTAATAGATGAAAAATAAAGTAATAGTAATAGAAGAAATCAAAAGTAATAGTAATAGAAACCCAGTAATAGACCCCATGTCTGGCATATATAAAGGTTAAACGTTTTTTCCAAGCAAATTTATGAATGCCTTTTTGGGGTTTTTTACTGCCTATTTTGAATGTTTATTTTGCCTGCCTTTTTTAAGGGTTTTTAGTGCCAAAACATACGGGCTCGAGTCATCACTGTCTCAGTGACACTTATAGTTGCCAAGTTGGCGATATAATAATAATAATGTTAATTGATTAATGTTAATAATTGATTGAGGCTCGGGGTCACCAGATCTTTTCAGATCAATTAATTAATTAGGAAATTAATCGTGAGTTTGCTTCCTTCATTAAACAAAACAAATGGCTAAAGTGACATTAACGTTTGATTAATGTTGTGCAGTGAATGACTTTATAATGCTTAATAAATTGCTTGCTAACAAAATGCTTGAACTACTGATTGACGCTGATAACAAAAGGGAACAAATGCACAGTAGTTGATTAATGTAATAAGATGCTGAGGAAATTAGTCTTTATCAGTGCTGGGATTAGCGATGCTTATTGGCGCCGCTAACTTTTTATTAGCGATACTGTTAGCGCCGCTAATTTTAAAATTTGTTAGCGAAACAGGTAGCGGCGTTAAGTTTTTAGAGAGTCAATCGCTCACCGCTAATCGCTAATTTCTCAAAACCACTTTTATAAATTGAATAGAATTTATTCTTCCGTTGGTTTGTTTTCCCCTGTTAATATATACGAAAGGAACTGACTCCTACATAAATTTTTTTTCATTTTCGTCGACTATAACGTCACATTTTTGTACCTTAGCAACCAATTTATATGGAGGTGTGTGCTAATGTGTGTTAGTAAATTACGGAAGGCAGAACATATATAAATTTGGTAGTTTCAGAAAAAATTAGCGACAAAATTAGCGTTAGCGGCGCTAACTGTTGAAATGCTTAGCGTTTGCGGCGCTAACTCTAGGAGTGAGTGGGAACAGCACTGGTCTTTATATAAGGTTAGGTGAATGACACCACGTCAATGCGGCCTGTTACAACGTTATTACATGATGAGCTCTAACGTGCCACAGATTTTCTTCTAAGAGAGAGGCTCGCAGCGTGACGCTCACAACAGAGAAGGAAAACTTGGTTTAAAAGTTTTGTCCAATAGATATCATTTTGTATCAGTAAATAAGGTTTGCTCAACTAAAGTGCTTGTCAAACTTGGTGTGCCACAGGGCTCAGTTCTATAATGTTTGCAGATCATACAATTGTCTTTTTCTTGCAGAGATGTTAATTCAGCTAAGAATATATTTAATTCAGAATTCATCAGTGTAATGAAATGGTTGACCACCAATAAACTCTTCCTAAATACCAGTAAAACAAATATCATGATTTTTACTAATAAAAGAAATGTATATCTTGATGAATTTACTGTTAATGAAATCGCTATAAAGGAGTGTACTGTAACAATTTCTTGATGTAATGCTAGATAAGAATTTGCAATGGAGTGATTATGTAAATTATATCGCGAAAAAGATTTCAAGGAGCGTTGCATTAATATTTAAACTTAGAAATGTAGTCCCTAAACAGGTTTTACCAACTCTTTATCATACTTTTATTCTTTCTTGTATGTATAACGTACTGCACCCTTGTTTTGGAAAACTCCGCTAACAACGCGTTAAACGGTATCTTGTCATCCATAAAAGAGTAATAAGGTTATTATCTGATGCTGATTTCCTTGATCACTCTAGTGCATTATTTAAAGAGCTAAAACAACTAAAACTCAGTGATGTAATCAAACTGGCACATTTTATTTTTATTTACAAGTGTAAGAACAAAATCATTAACTTGCAATGGGTAGATAGATATTTTGTAACTCATCAAGAAATCCACTCATATCAGACCAGAAATAGATCAAAACATGTTATACCTCAATTTAGATTGTCTTCATCTCAAAAACTACTCATTTTCATTGGATTGAAACTACGGAATGATTTAAATGCTAATACAAAAAATATTGTAAATGTAAATTCGTTTTAAACAAGTTGAAATCCCGATTAATAATGGCATACTACTAAAAATCTAGGATGAATGTACATTACTATTGTTTATTCATTTCTCCTATGTCATCTAGTATTAAAGACGCATTTCTTGCGATTGTTCAGTTCTTATCTCTCTTGTATAATATTGATTTCTTTGTATGGTATTGGTATAATACTTTCAATAATGACCTTGCATTTGTCGTATCAATAATGATAATTCAAGATTAATACATACTTTAACTATTAATAATACTTATTTTCTTAGTTATTATTAATTAATAATAAATAAATGTTTATTTTTAATAAGAGCCCAGTAAAGCCTAAGGCTTAAAGGCCAAATAAAATAAAATAAATAGTCCAGCTTCACAATTATTTGTCACTGTAAATTAATTATAAAACCAATGTATTATTTTATTATTAATAAAGGTTATTCAATTCAATTCCAAAATTTAGGAAGTCTCGCGATGTGACGTCATTTTGGTCGCGGCTGTGTCGATGGAAACAATGAGCTTATTGTGAAGGTAGAAATCGCGAAAGTATCTGAAGGCGTCTCTGTAGCTACACACTCATCAGCAGAGTTGCCAATTTAGCGACTTTTGATGAGTTTTGGCTACATTTTTTACCGTTTAGCGACTTAGCGTAATTTTAGCTACTTTTTGTCGAGCTGCCAGTCTCGTCCATTCCTTTGGGTTGTATGGCCTTATATATTTGTGCGACTATCAGTATAGCATTTTTTTACATAGCAGGACCAATGAGCAAGAAATTTAGTCAACGTTTTCGAGTGGAATGGCTCCACATCTCCACATCTGGCGACTTTTTGTCTTCTTTTTGAAATGTTTTGGCTACTATACTACGCTCGAAATTGTAGCGATATTTTGGGTCCTCCACATCTGGCGACTTTTTGGCTACTTTTTGAAGTGAATTTAGCGACATTTTGTGAGCCTGGGTTGGCAGTCCTGCTCATCAGTGATTCAGTGTCTGTTTCAGCTTCAGGTATTGCCAAAGGCAAGTGTCTGGGAGCTTTTACAAGCTTTGTTGTGGCCTTCACAACACAATTTTACGATTTTAAAGATACCGTAATACTTGAGAGCATGTAGGATTAATACATATTACATAAAAATCTAAAACGAGATACAAATCTGTCAGTAATTCCTATTGGTATACAGCTAAGCTAACTGTGACACAGTATTCTAAATGTCATATTAGATAAACTTCTTAAACTAAGTTAGGCACAGTTACACCACAACATCCTCTTCCTCTCACTGCTGGTTATGTATGCTTTATTTGGTGCTAGCGTTTTAGCAATTATTCCACATAAAATGAAGCAAATTTCTCTACATTTATGGGCACAATAGTGGCTTACATATTACATTGCATTAACTTCCGTATTATTAGATCTACAAGGTGGTTCATAAGTCCCAATCGGTTATAATTAAAGCGAAAATTCATCCAGCAGAGCTCACACTGACGTAATCGATTAGTAAGGAAAGAATATTTGTCGAGATGTTATATTTTGCACCTTGAATATAATCAATAAATATTTCTAAACTTGTTATAAACTTTTCACTGTTTGATTTTTTGTATTTTTGCTTCCATTATAACCGATTGGAACTTATGGTCGACCCTGTATAAGCATCATATGTAACTTGCATAAAAAAGTAAGTGAATTTATACAATTATTTTCGAAAAACCCAGTTCTCCCCAGTTTTTTTTTAACCCGAACCCCCCCCCCCCCCCCCACCTTTTTTTTTAAAGGTTTATTTTATTGCCAACCCCGTCCCGAAGCCTTATCAAGTTGCTATTGCCAGAAAATTTGCATGTTCTCGATGTGCACTCAAAATTCTTGTTAAACCGCTCCAAGAAATAAAACAGTCTACCAGCAAGTGTGGTGGTGAGGGTACAAAAAGAGCTACAACCACTCCTGAGTACAAGTCTCACTTTTCTCAATGAGAGATTGTAGAGAAACGTCCAACCTTTTTAATGACGTACGAACGACGACTGAAACCAAATTTTAAAGTGAACCTTTAGAATGAGGGTAAGCGGAGGTGGTCTGAAGGGATGTAAATCCAAAAAGTCTTACCTCAGAGATCAACAGGGTAAAAGAGGCTTCACTGGACACATGCACAAAAACTGGATTCCCACGATTGGGCGAAGATGATTTGGTCCGACGAAATAATTGTGAGGTGAGCCAAGATACCATTATGATGAGAGCCATTACCACTTTAATGTGATACATAATGCATGGGGTTGCCAGGTGCACCTTTGAAATTGTCCTTTCAGTTGTTTTTATCACGAACATTTGGATTATTTGGAGCCATTTATATGAGGAGTTGGGAAGGGAAAACTTATTACCCAGTTTGCTTTTTGTATGACGGCTAAATGAACTCCCAGATCTATACAAACACGTGAGATGAAGTTTTAAAGTCTTTTATGGAAAAATTATATCCTAACCTCAATCACAAACTGATATTCCAGCCAGAAAATGCCCCGTGTCACACTTTATGCTATCAAAAGAGAGAGTAAATGCAATGAGGTATCGATTCTGAATTGTTCCCCTCCGTCTTCTGAGCTGAATTGGTTGAGCGTCTACTGACCATTTTGGACAAATGTGTCAGGGAACATATAGGTTCGCCAACAAATGAGCTGCACTGAAACTTATCGAAGAATAGGACAATATTAACAGTGACATCTGAATGCATGTTTTTTAAATGCAATAGCCGCACTTAAATAATATGAAAAGTGAAAAGGCAAGAAAGTGGAAAATTACAGTAGGAGCTAGTGGGACTCGAACCAGGATCTGTAGATGTTTGATAAACCTGTATCTGGTTCCTTGACTTAGGTACAATTCTGTGGAAGCCTCTTGTGCCCTTGATTTGATACAGCTTCATTAAACCTATTACACAGATGTAATATGTAATTTTATTGGGGTGACATCAAGCTGTTCAAGAGTCTTGTCTTGCTGCTCTCTTTCAAAGTATGCTTCTTGAACATTCATGCGCTTAGATGAAGATTTTTGTGGTGAAGGTTCAGGTGTACAAGTATCACTTCCTGAACTTACTTTCTTGCTGAATAACTGTTGTTTCATTTTTATTGATTTTCTTCAAACAGTTTGTACAAACTTTTGATGAATGACTGAAGCCATGTACAGGATCACTATTTTGAGTAACATGATTTGGGAGTGATCTCAAAACACTCCCAATAACTTTTTTTGTGTTTTGAATGGGTTACAGCAACCAGGGCTGTGGAGTCGGCACATAAAAAACCGACTCCGACTCCTCAATTTTTTGTCTATCCGACTCCGACTCCGACTCCGAAGGTATATTAATTCTAAATCTGCTATGATGATAATTACACAAGAGGCATTTCATCACCACCACGTGAAGCATCATCATCTGTGGTCATTGTTACGGTAACTTTGTCTGTAGTAAAGAATCTTGTAAGTGGTGCTTGTCGTTCAGTAGATTTCTGATCTTTTGTTAACTTTGAAGTAGTTGGAAGGTTTTTATTACTATCTTTCTCAATGACAACTTCTAAAATTTTGGGATGGAAACACTGCAAATGTCTTTTCAAATTTGATGCTCTGGTTGGTGCATTTTTATCAGAGCCAGTAAAACCACTGATTTTTGCTTCACATGGTTTGAAAGCGTTCTTATTTTACTTCTTTTCATCTTTCACCCCTCTCCTATTCTCTCCGACTATTTTTCTGACTTGTCGGCAGTGGCCGGCGGATGATGATGGTGAGACACTTTTCCTCTTTTTCTGAATGAATGTTAACCCACGAGTGATAGGTGTTGCTCCTTACTTAACCCCTTATTCTCTTCTCTTCTCTTAACCCCCTACTCTTTCCTTTCTCTCGGGCTAGCCTTAGAGTGGATCTTAGGGTCTTTGTTAGCCTTAGCTTCTGTAGATCTGTAGATCATGATAGGTGTTGCTCCTTACTTAACCCCTTATTCTCCTCTCTTCTCTTAACTCCCTACTCTTTCCTTTCTCTCGGGCTAGCCTTAGAGTGGATCTTAGGGTCTTTGTTAGCCTTAGCTTCTGTAGATCTGTAGATCTTCTATCATACACTGACACACGAAATGTTTCCCATCTGTGGTTATTGTAAAATATTAAAAAACTGCAGACTTTGTTGGAAGTGTCTTTGCCATTGTGAAAGGGGTTTTAGACTTGAAAGTTAAAAACTTATGAAATTTAGAAAGAACTCGAAATTAAATAAGCATTAAAAATAAAAAATATTATCTGAAAAGAAAAAATGAATTAATGGCATTAGTGTCTGAAATGGAAAACATTGTGTTTATTATTTAAGTGGTTTAACCTCCATAGCTGCCAGTGATATCACACACAAAAACATATTTTATTAAAATTTATATTGAGGTCGGAGTCGGTACATTTTTACCGACTCCGACTCCGACTCCAGCACCACCAAAATTGCTTCCGACTCCGACTCCACAGC
Source organism: Bathynomus jamesi (assembly GCA_023014485.1). Lineage (NCBI taxonomy): Eukaryota > Metazoa > Arthropoda > Malacostraca > Isopoda > Cirolanidae > Bathynomus > Bathynomus jamesi. Next base: position 798,958 of record JAJOZX010000579.1, on the reverse strand, counting down.
CCTGACAGCAACGATAGGTATAGTCTTTACATTTAGTTGCCATTTTCTCTTAAGTACCATACGTAGCTATGTACTGTGAATTTCTGCAAAGAAAAATATTTCCTCAATATATGCCTCTATAAGCTAATTATTTCACACATGTACACAATAAACAAGAGAACAGAACACTGTGCTTCCTAAGCACACTTCCTTTGATTACTTAATAGTATTTAACACTAGTTGTGTTAGCTTTTGATTCAGGCTCTCTTTATTAATTAATGTACTGTATGTATATTTAAATAGCTCTTGAATAGACAATCTCTACTCATTTATATATTTTGTATCCTTTATATACTTACATAGACATATGTATAAAATACATTGCTGCATAATTGAATAAGGAAAGGGTAAAATAATTTTATATTTGACAAAATTTGCAAAAAAAAAATTATTGTTTTAGTGGTTATCACTGTTCAAATCTCAAAACACGCAGTTTACACCTGAATACACAGCAATTTCTTAAATGCCATTTATACAGATAGAGATTGGGCTTAATCTGATATGAAATTTTTTAAAAAATCCATTGAGGTCGGGGTAAAACCCCTCTTTAATAATACAAATTGTCAACTTTTTTACTCTTCACTAAACTGCTATCCATGTTTATACTTGTTTAATATTTGACAAATTACCTTTCAAATGCAATTTGAATCATTCTTCTATCTCAATTAGGGGCTAAAATATGGTAAGTTGAAATTTGGGGGTCCCCTGAGGACCCCCAAAGTTGGAAGGGCCATAACTTATGAACCGTAAGTCCGATCAATCTGAAACTTGAAATTTCAGGTTTTTTGGTATACACAATGCTATACAACAAATTATAGGAAAATTGGAAGGGGTGTGGTGTTCAGCACTGAATGATCTGTCCTGGAATTACCCTATACGTAGGGTGACCAGATTTTTGCGATCCCAATGCGGGACGGATCCATTGGTACACTAATATACTCGTATGATATCTCGATAACGCTCCACAGGTCAACCAATACCTTTTAAAAGCATTTTGCAGCACTCTATAGGCATTTTACTTTATCTTTCAGAGATATATAACGGACAAATAATTGTACTACCAAAAAGTAATTTTATATAGTTTACTTAACTAATTTATTGAAAAACATTTTATTTAATTGTACTTGGCACTGGAATGTATTTTCTTAAGGAGAGGTATTCCTTCGTTCAGATATTCACAAAATTCAAGGCAACTCATCTCGTAATTACATATCGTTAATAACGCTGCTTTTGGAGTATTTATATTTAACCGACTTTTTTCTTCTGTCCAAAAGTTATTCATTATGGAAAATACCCTCTCTGTTGGAGCATTTGATCCAGGTAAACTCAAACAGAATTCTATTACCTTGGAAATGTTTTCAAAGGGAATTTTCTCACTCTTGAAATGTATGGGTACTCTGACAATTAAATAACACGTCAACACCATTATAATTCAAAATTTTAACTGACGAGCGTCGGCCGTCGAAGTCTGTCGTACTGGAGGTTTCAAAAACGTTTTAAAACGTTTGAGGGGATGCGCGGATGCCAGATCTACGATAATGAATACAAATTACATTTCATTTGTACGAAAATTGCATAAATACAAGAATGCGGGACATTGCATTGTCCCGCAATGGTCATTGTTTTTTGCGGGACAGTCCTGCAAAATGCAGGACGTCTGGTCACCCTACCTATACGTCTCCAAATGGTAATTATTTCGGCTTTCATATCATCTGACCTGTTCGTAGTGGTCTTTAAAAAAACTCGTATTTCCTATGACATGGCAGATAATTCCCAAACATTTACAGTGTATTTGACCCAACTGTATGAGCACCCTGCACCACACACACACATACACACACTTACTTTTTGCTATTGTACTCGTATGTATTTGATCATTATATTAATTTTTACATAGGTTTTTAAAATGGCCGTATTTCAAAATTTTGGAGTGGCAACCATGACTCGAGCCCTCGACGCGTGCTTTCAGAGTCAGCGCTCTTACCGATCACACCATCCAGAACCCCCCCGAAAAAGTTTATTGAAGCGAGGCCAATATTTACGATGTTTGACCATACTTGATTCAACTCGCTTTCCTTTATAGAGCAAATAAATGCCTTTTAAATGCAGTAATCGCACTTAATTTTAAGGGTTCTGGATGGCGTGATCGGTAGGAGCACTAACTCTGAAACCACGCGACGACTGTTCGAGTCCCACTTGCTCCAAGTTTCCTACCTTATTGCCTTTTCACTTCCCATCTCAGCAGTGACACTTGTAAACAGTTTGTCAACAGTAAGCCCAGATGCGCCTTCGCAGTGATTAAGGCAAAGAAAATTGTTAAATCATGTAATTAATATTATTACTCTGTCCCATATTTTCTAAATTTATGTGGAAAACAATGTAGAGTGTTTATATTTTCCACTTGATGATAAGCCCGCTGTTCCATCGACACAACCACGACCAAGATGACGTCACATCGTGAGACACGCTGAAGGCATTTCCTCTGCCCTGAACGTCACACATCGACCTCGTTAAAATGGACTTCCGGGCACGACGCCTCAATCGCATCTCGACCTCTCTTCTCGAAGAAAAACTTCAGTGGCACATGAGATCTCATCATGTAACAACGTTGGTAACAGGCCCCAATGGCCTGGTGTTATTCACTTAACTTTATATAGAGACTTTCATTTCCTCGCGCGTTATTATAATATTGAAGTCATTATTCAAGTGCACATTTATTTATACATTTCAACTGAACTTGCATTCAAACAACTGCAACCTTTATTTGTCTCGCTTATCCATCATTTATTTTGTTTAATAAAGGAAGAAAATTCACTTTATTAATTTCCTAATTGGTAATATTATTTGATCTGAAAAGATCTGGGGACCAAAAGCCCCAAGCAATCATAATCATTAACAACTTAACCTAATTAACAATTTAACATGCCAACGAGGCAATATATATATATATATATATATATACATACATACACATACATACACACATATACACACGAGGGTGGGCTGAAAAGTAATGCCTTCACTCAAATTTTAAACGGGTTGAAGGATTTTATCGAAACAAAAGCAGATATGTACCTTAGAGTTTATTCTTTAAAACGATACATTTACTTTTCTATAAAATCACCCTCTACCTCGATACATTTATGCCAACGATAAATGAGTTTTTGAAATACATCCTGGTAAAACTCGGAGCTTTGACTACGAAACCAAAATTTCACAGCGGGCTCGTCTTCGTCAGACTCGTAGCGATTTCCACGGAGATGTTCTTTAAGTTTAGGAAAGAGGTGAAAATCGCATGGTGCTAAATCGGGGCTATATGGTGGACGCGGCAAGACGGTGAATTACAGATCCTCAATTGCTTCTCACGTTTGAACACTGGTGTGAGGCCGTGCGTTGTCATGGTGAACAATGACTGCGTTTTTGTGGGTGCGAACCCTCCTGATCCGTTTTTTCAACTTCTTCAGAGTTTCAATATAACGTGCGGAGTAGTGATGAAAGCCGGTATTGAAAAATTGGTATTTATACCGGTATTGGACAAGACACGATACCGATATCGTGATTATCGATACCGGGTTTTCGATATTGAAGAACTGCCTGTTGTCTTTATTGTGGGAGCAATCAGCAAATGTCAAGTTAACAAGGATTTGTTTTTTGTAGGATTTTATGGCCGATGTGAGTAGAAATAATGATTTATCTTCATACATAACTTACACATGCAGTATATCTTTGAGGGGCGTCATTAGTGTATGTCACAATTTATCATTTGTTACAATATTATGTTATTGACGTTATATGATGTGTCCGTTTTTCTGAAAAGGGAAACTATCATCCAGAACTAGGGTTGCCAAGTGTCCTTTATTTCAAAGGACATTTCTTTTTTTCAGCTCATGTGTCCTTGTCCTTTGATAAACTCGGAAAGGACGCCATATGTCCTTTAATTCAGTAATTGACTCTCAAAATTTTATTCATCACTAAAAATTTGAGACGGAGATGTTTTCAAACTTAATTAATTCGTTAATCGGGAGAAGTGAGATTCAACATTCAGATGTGATTTCTAGTAAATCAGAATTGGCAATCCTGCCCCCATTGCCCGTTGCCATTGTCATCCTGCTTAAGTACGGCAGGTAAATGGCACCTCATCTTAAAAAGCAATGGTTTTAAATGTATAAATATTTTCAAAGTGGTGTGCTTTGTCGGTGCCTGGAACATCAGCATATTGCGAAAGAATTTTCAGTGTAATGAATGCTAAGTGGCGAGATGACAGAAACAGATGTTCAGTAGAATTAATAAAAAGTGAACTTTTGATTTATTTCAATTTAAAAGACAATTGTGCCGATTTTGCTGGCAAAATAAAAAATGATACAGCTTTACTGAAGGCTGGTCGAAGTCAAGATAAGTACAATTTTATAAATAAATAAAGGCTTCATTCATTATAATGATTTGTAAATATTTTCCTGTCTTTAATTCACAAAATATAATAAAGAAATTTAAAAATGTTTCATTTCAATACAGTAGTGTGATTTTACAAGTGTATGACTTTCTAGACATATTTTATCTATGAATATAATAAAGAAATTGTAAAAAATATTGCACAAGTAAATTTTTATCATGATAAGCAATGGAATATACGGTAGCGTGCAAGTGTCCTTTATTCAAGATCTGTTGACTTGGCAAACCTATGGACCAGAACTCTCACCTTAAACATTTGAAATCGTATAAATACGTATTGAAACGTTCAAAAACGTTTTTACACGATTCCAAAACCTTGCGTTGCTTTTTGAGATTCGTTCTTGAGTTCATTCAGATTTCGAATTTCGTATTAGATGCTTGCAGTAGTTGATTGATACGCATATTTCACAAGTTAAATTTTGTAATTTTGTTACGTGCGTATTGCAGTCTTGTGATATGGGAATAAGCTGTTTCTTACTTTAAATAATCTACTTCGAATCTATTACAAGCATGTCAAAAAAATCAATCGTGTGGAATTATTTTAAGAAAAATAAAGACGAAGCTGAATCTTCAAAGTGTGAAAAAGTTATAAAGTGCAGTGGGGGCTCAACTAGTGGATTATCTGTTCATTTGAAAACGATTCATAATCTAAATGTTGCTGAAATCAAGATAGGTGAAAATCAACAACATAATAAATGTATCCAAAGTTTTTTGTTTTTTAACAAAAAATCTATTGAAGAAGAAATTGCAAAACTTGCATGTGTTGATGGATTTAGCTTCCGCTCTATTGCCACAAGTGAATTCATTCAAGAGAGTTTAGCTAAAAATAAATATGATAAGCCTCATCCAACTTCACATTCAGCTGTCAGACATATGGTAGTTAGATTTCATGAAAGAAAGAAAGCTGAATTGATAGATCACTTTGGGAATGAATTTAAGAGTTTCGAAGTTTCTTCACAAAGAAGTGAAAATTTAGAGAAGCTGTACAAGGCATTGCTTTCCATTAAACCTACTAGTGTAGAATCAGAAACAGCTTTTTCTGCTGCTGGCTTATTTCTGACCAAGCTAAGATCAAATCTCTCTGAACAATCATTAGATAGTCTTTGTTTCCTCAAAACTTACTTCCAAAACCAAAATAAGAAATAAATATGCAAAATTATTAATAAACTTTTTTTTTGAAAAAATTGTTATTTTTCCCTTTTACCTTTGGTTATCTGATATACTTAATCATTATAAATAGTCCTTCCTTTTTCCTGCCTTTCCCCAGGAGCTGCTGTTCAAACTTTTTTCAATTAATGATATTTTCCCTTTGGTGTCGGTGACAGAATTTAAAAAGTAACTTCAGTTTTTATTGTCGTTAATGTGGTGAGTACTACGGGTCCTGCAGGCTTGTGGGAGAGTTGGCACTTGGCAGGGTGACACAAAAAAAGTCATTATAAATTATTCTCTGCATAAAACCGGTATCAGTAAAATAATTGTTCAAATACCGGTATTAAAAATTGTCGGTATTATTTCATCCCTAGTGCGGAGTTGATTGCTGTCCCTCTTTCCATAAAGTCTTCGAGAACACCACCATTGATATCCCAAAAAACAGTCATCATCACTTTTCCAGCCGAATTTTTGAACTTTGAATTTTTTTTCGTTGCGGTGAGTTTTTGTGCCGATATTCCATGGCCGTTTATTTTCAGGGTCATAATGGTGGACCCACGTCTCGTCTCCTGTCACATTGCTGAGCAGAAATTCATCTTCATTTTCGAAGCGCTGCAGCTTTTCTTGGCAAATGCGTAGTCTCAATTTTTATCTCGGCAGTGAGATGAGCATGCGAGGCATCCATCTGGCGCAGACCTTTTGGTAACCGAGAATACTGATAACATGTCCCACTCGCAAATCTTCTTGCCCTATTTCTTCTTCTTTACACTGCCTCGCCCAACGTCGAACGGTACTCACATCAACACGCTATTTGCCGTACACAGCTTGCATTCGCCGATGAATGTCTATGGGAGCAACACTTTCCGCGGTCTAAAATTCAATTACGGCACGTTGCTTGAAGCGAATGTTTTTACTCATTTCCATTGTAATCGATACTGAACCAACGTGTGGAACGAGTGTAGGCTATAACACAAAACCGGTTTTATCTGGTTACCTCTACACAATCTGGAATGGGGTGGAGATATCAAGTTACAACACAAAACCGGTTTTATTTGGCTACCTCTACACAATCCAGAATTATGTAAGTGGAGGCATTACTTTTCAGCCCACCCTCGTGTATACAGGGTGTTTCAGGAGGAAAGGTCAATACTTCGGGAGGTGATAGTATCGGTCATTGTGAGAAAAAAGTTCATATGAACGTGTCTAATTCTGAATGGTTACGGAGATAGAGCTGTCTGAATCTACAAATACAAAATCATTGTTAATGGTAATCAAGAAAGAGAAACCAATTACTGTTTCTAACATTTAATGTTTAGACATTGGCATTTTGGGAGCACCGACAATTCAGCGCAAAGACAATTCAGCGCAAGACAATTCAGCGCCGACAATTCAGCGCAAGTCAGTACAGTTAAAAGTTTAGTTAAAAATAATAAAAATAAATCGCAATAAATAAAAAAGAGAAAAATTTGTATATTTATATATATGCTAAATTGGGTCTGTATCGAATGAGTGACATTTCAAAGGAGTGACATTTCAAAGGAGTGACATTTCAAAGGAGTGACATTTCAAAGGAGTGACATTTCAAAGGAGTGACATTTCAAAGGAGTGACATTTCAAAGGAGTGACATTTCAAAGGAGTGACATTTCAAAGGAGTGACATTTCAAAGGAGTGACATTTCAAAGGAGTGACATTTCAAAGGAGTGACATTTCAAAGGAGTGACATTTCAAAGGAGTGACATTTCAAAGGAGTGACATTTCAAAGGAGTGACATTTCAAAGGAGTGACATTTCAAAGGAGTGACATTTCAAAGGAGTGACATTTCAAGGAGTGACATTTCAAAGTGACATTTCGAAGGAGTGACATTTCGAAGGAGTGACATTTCGAAGGAGTGACATTTCGAAGGAGTGACATTTCGAAGGAGTGACATTTCGAAGGAGTGACATTTCGAAGGAGTGACATTTCGAAGGAGTGACATTTCGAAGGAGTGACATTTCGAAGGAGTGACATTCGAAGGAGTGACATTTCGAAGGAGTGACATTTCGAAGGAGTGACATTTCGAAGGAGTGACATTTCGAAGGAGTGACATTTCGAAGGAGTGACATTTCGAAGGAGTGACATTTCGAAGGAGTGACACTTCGAAGGAGTGACACTTCGAAGGAGTGACACTTCGAAGGAGTGACACTTCGAAGGAGTGACACTTCGAAGGAGTGACACTTCGAAGGAGTGACACTTCGAAGGAGTGACACTTCGAAGGAGTGACACTTCGAAGGAGTGACACTTCGAAGGAGTGACACTTCGAAGGAGTGACACTTCGAAGGAGTGACACTTCGAAGGAGTGACACTTCGAAGGAGTGACACTTCGAAGGAGTGACACTTCGAAGGAGTGACACTTCGAAGGAGTGACACTTCGAAGGAGTGACACTTCGAAGGAGTGACACTTCGAAGGAGTGACACTTCGAAGGAGTGACACTTCGAAGGAGTGACACTTCGAAGGAGTGACACTTCGAAGGAGTGACACTTCGAAGGAGTGACACTTCGAAGGAGTGACACTTCGAAGGAGTGACACTTCGAAGGAGTGACACTTCGAAGGAGTGACACTTCGAAGGAGTGACACTTCGAAGGAGTGACACTTCGAAGGAGTGACACTTCGAAGGAGTGACACTTCGAAGGAGTGACACTTCGAAGGAGTGACACTTCGAAGGAGTGACACTTCGAAGGAGTGACACTTCGAAGGAGTGACACTTCGAAGGAGTGACACTTCGAAGGAGTGACACTTCGAAGGAGTGACACTTCGAAGGAGTGACACTTCGAAGGAGTGACACTTCGAAGGAGTGACACTTCGAAGGAGTGACACTTCGAAGGAGTGACACTTCGAAGGAGTGACACTTCGAAGGAGTGACACTTCGAAGGAGTGACACTTCGAAGGAGTGACACTTCGAAGGAGTGACACTTCGAAGGAGTGACACTTCGAAGGAGTGACACTTCGAAGGAGTGACACTTCGAAGGAGTGACACTTCGAAGGAGTGACACTTCGAAGGAGTGACACTTCGAAGGAGTGACACTTCGAAGGAGTGACACTTCGAAGGAGTGACACTTCGAAGGAGTGACACTTCGAAGGAGTGACACTTCGAAGGAGTGACACTTCGAAGGAGTGACACTTCGAAGGAGTGACACTTCGAAGGAGTGACACTTCGAAGGAGTGACACTTCGAAGGAGTGACACTTCGAAGGAGTGACACTTCGAAGGAGTGACACTTCGAAGGAGTGACACTTCGAAGGAGTGACACTTCGAAGGAGTGACACTTCGAAGGAGTGACACTTCGAAGGAGTGACACTTCGAAGGAGTGACACTTCGAAGGAGTGACACTTCGAAGGAGTGACACTTCGAAGGAGTGACACTTCGAAGGAGTGACACTTCGAAGGAGTGACACTTCGAAGGAGTGACACTTCGAAGGAGTGACACTTCGAAGGAGTGACACTTCGAAGGAGTGACACTTCGAAGGAGTGACACTTCGAAGGAGTGACACTTCGAAGGAGTGACACTTCGAAGGAGTGACACTTCGAAGGAGTGACACTTCGAAGGAGTGACACTTCGAAGGAGTGACACTTCGAAGGAGTGACACTTCGAAGGAGTGACACTTCGAAGGAGTGACACTTCGAAGGAGTGACACTTCGAAGGAGTGACACTTCGAAGGAGTGACACTTCGAAGGAGTGACACTTCGAAGGAGTGACACTTCGAAGGAGTGACACTTCGAAGGAGTGACACTTCGAAGGAGTGACACTTCGAAGGAGTGACACTTCGAAGGAGTGACACTTCGAAGGAGTGACACTTCGAAGGAGTGACACTTCGAAGGAGTGACACTTCGAAGGAGTGACACTTCGAAGGAGTGACATTTCGAAGGAGTGACATTTCGAAGGAGTGACATTTCGAAGGAGTGACATTTCGAAGGAGTGACATTTCGAAGGAGTGACATTTCGAAGGAGTGACATTTCGAAGGAGTGACATTTCGAAGGAGTGACATTTCGAAGGAGTGACATTTCGAAGGAGTGACATTTCGAAGGAGTGACATTTCGAAGGAGTGACATTTCGAAGGAGTGACATTTCGAAGGAGTGACATTTCGAAGGAGTGACATTTCGAAGGAGTGACATTTCGAAGGAGTGACATTTCGAAGGAGTGACATTTCGAAGGAGTGACATTTCGAAGGAGTGACATTTCGAAGGAGTGACATTTCGAAGGAGTGACATTTCGAAGGAGTGACATTTCGAAGGAGTGACATTTCGAAGGAGTGACATTTCGAAGGAGTGACATTTCGAAGGAGTGACATTTCGAAGGAGTGACATTTCGAAGGAGTGACATTTCGAAGGAGTGACATTTCGAAGGAGTGACATTTCGAAGGAGTGACATTTCGAAGGAGTGACATTTCGAAGGAGTGACATTTCGAAGGAGTGACATTTCGAAGGAGTGACATTTCGAAGGAGTGACATTTCGAAGGAGTGACATTTCGAAGGAGTGACATTTCGAAGGAGTGACATTTCGAAGGAGTGACATTTCGAAGGAGTGACATTTCGAAGGAGTGACATTTCGAAGGAGTGACATTTCGAAGGAGTGACATTTCGAAGGAGTGACATTTCGAAGGAGTGACATTTCGAAGGAGTGACATTTCGAAGGAGTGACATTTCGAAGGAGTGACATTTCGAAGGAGTGACATTTCGAAGGAGTGACATTTCGAAGGAGTGACATTTCGAAGGAGTGACATTTCGAAGGAGTGACATTTCGAAGGAGTGACATTTCGAAGGAGTGACATTTCGAAGGAGTGACATTTCGAAGGAGTGACATTTCGAAGGAGTGACATTTCGAAGGAGTGACATTTCGAAGGAGTGACATTTCGAAGGAGTGACATTTCGAAGGAGTGACATTTCGAAGGAGTGACATTTCGAAGGAGTGACATTTCGAAGGAGTGACATTTCGAAGGAGTGACATTTCGAAGGAGTGACATTTCGAAGGAGTGACATTTCGAAGGAGTGACATTTCGAAGGAGTGACATTTCGAAGGAGTGACATTTCGAAGGAGTGACATTTCGAAGGAGTGACATTTCGAAGGAGTGACATTTCGAAGGAGTGACATTTCGAAGGAGTGACATTTCGAAGGAGTGACATTTCGAAGGAGTGACATTTCGAAGGAGTGACATTTCGAAGGAGTGACATTTCGAAGGAGTGACATTTCGAAGGAGTGACATTTCGAAGGAGTGACATTTCGAAGGAGTGACATTTCGAAGGAGTGACATTTCGAAGGAGTGACATTTCGAAGGAGTGACATTTCGAAGGAGTGACATTTCGAAGGAGTGACATTTCGAAGGAGTGACATTTCGAAGGAGTGACATTTCGAAGGAGTGACATTTCGAAGGAGTGACATTTCGAAGGAGTGACATTTCGAAGGAGTGACATTTCGAAGGAGTGACATTTCGAAGGAGTGACATTTCGAAGGAGTGACATTTCGAAGGAGTGACATTTCGAAGGAGTGACATTTCGAAGGAGTGACATTTCGAAGGAGTGACATTTCGAAGGAGTGACATTTCGAAGGAGTGACATTTCGAAGGAGTGACATTTCGAAGGAGTGACATTTCGAAGGAGTGACATTTCGAAGGAGTGACATTTCGAAGGAGTGACATTTCGAAGGAGTGACATTTCGAAGGAGTGACATTTCGAAGGAGTGACATTTCGAAGGAGTGACATTTCGAAGGAGTGACATTTCGAAGGAGTGACATTTCGAAGGAGTGACATTTCGAAGGAGTGACATAACGAAGGAGTGACAAATCGGAGATAAAATTCAAAGGAGTATAATTATTAAAATTTTATTTAAAAAAACAAAATTTGTTAGAATTGTTAAAATTAAGATTTTATTTCAAAAACTAGAAACCTAACCTAACCTAATCTAACCTAACAGTTGCAAGCCTCTCTTCCCTCTGGATTTGTTCTTTCTTCTTCTTTGTTGGTATTTTCGCGCTGAATTGTCTTTGCGCTGAATTGTCGGGTCACGGGCATTTTGAATGGTATCAGATACAGAAATGACAAATTTGTTACAGTTTACAATACGTTTTCGAAAATCCCACCGTCAACCTCGATGCACTTTGCAACTCGTGTGCGAAGATCGCGTGTTGTTCGTCTGAGTTGATCTTGACGTTCCTTTATGCGGGCAGCAGCATCCAAAATGCGCGCGAGCAATTCGTCTCGTGTATCCACCTTTCTTTTGTAAACTTGACTTTTTATCCACCCCCACAAACAATAATCTAATGGAGAGAGGTCTGGAGACCTTGGTGGCCATTGAATGGGACCACCGCGGGGATAGGAAGAGCTGCGCGCGCATCAGATTCAAACAGCTCTATCTCTGTAACCATTCAGAATTAGACGTGTTCATATGAACTTTTTTTCTCATAATGTCACAATAACCGATACTATCACCTCCCGAAGTATTGACCTTTCCTCCTGAAACACCACATATATATATATGTGTGTGTGTGTTCAAAAAGTAATGGTGCAAAAATAATTGGTCAATTTTCTTATTAATCGGTCTGTATGCAATATGTATGGTTAATTACATTGCCAAACTATCCAAGTTCATAACACTTTCACAAGATGACCATAATTTGTCGCTACAATGTGTATTCGTCTCTCGAACTCCATTAGAGCGTTAGCAAGATGCTCTTGAGGAATGTGGAATGGAACCACTGATCTGTTTCTTTGACGGAGTTCTGCCAGACTTAATGGGTTTGTCACAACACATGAGTATTTTAACATACCCCAATAGATAAAAATCGAAAGAGGTTGAAGTCGGGTGATCGAGGTGGCTTTGCTGTCCGCCTACCATGGCCTATCCAGCACTCGCGGGAAGGTTACGTCTCGAAAGTTGCGAACAGCAACAGTATAGTGGGAAGTCGCCCAATTTGTTGAAAGATTACACTTCTCATGTCAACTCCCGTAGCCCTTATTTGGAGAAGAAAAAATGCCGGCAGTATATTAAGATAATTCGTTCCAGTCACGGTGCAATCGTCAAAGAAAAATGAATTGGTTATGCAGTTACGTGACATAGTACACCAAATGCTAACTTTTGGTTAATCTTGTTCATGTTGATGTTTTAACAATGGATAGGCCACCTCGATCACCCGACTTAACCCCTTTGGAGGTCGGATTATTTTAAAATGCTTGTCTATCCTGCCAAACCCAGGTATCTGGCAGAACTCCGTCAAAGAATCAGAGGTTATTGGATCCCCAGCAAGAAATGGGACGTTTACTAAATGTCATAAACATTTATAAAACATTAATAAAACATTTAGGATGTTTCCTGAACGTCTTATTTTTTGCTAGGTCAATTTCACATCATCTTGATATTGTATTAATAAAGTTTGATCGTCGATTACTCAATGTAGCGAATGATGGTCGTCATGTGGAGGTGTTCTAATTTTGAACAGCATAGAAATATAAACAGCCATATTATTGTATAGATATTAATTAATAAGAAAATGACTATTTATTTTTGAAACACACACACACACACACACACACACACACACACACAACACACATATATATATATATATATAATATATATATATATATATATATATATATATATATATATAGTCATGCGGTTTGCTTCTACAAAGCTTCAATTTAATATTTAGGAGAAATCCAATGACAAGGAGGAATGTAAATGCCATGAAAAGTCTTCTTTAATGCGCAACGTTTCGAGCAATACGCTCATCATCAGGCTAGATAATAACAATATGAAATTAGAATCAATAAATAAATGTGAACAAGACAAAATAATTTCTATAAAAAGACTAAAAGAAGAGGGTTAAATTCAAAGTTATAAAAATTTACATATAAAATTACAAGAAATTTAAAAGCTATTTTTAAATTACATATAGTAAATTTGAAATTAGTACACTGGAATAATTAACACTACGAACCTTTCAATGCTGGTTCCGAGGCACGAGTAATTTAAAACAAAACAGGAAACAAGCTATGGGTTGGGCGGTTGGAGTTATAAGTTAGGGGAGGGGGGATTATAAAAAATTGGGGAGGGGGGAGGGGGGTTTATAAAAAATTTAGAGGGACAGCTGAGGAATCCACGTTTAGAGAAGGGGTCAATGTTTTAATATAAAGAGATTCCAAAATTCTAAGTGAGTTAGGACAAGAATTACAACCGAGAATTTTAAAATTATCTAAAGTGACATCAGTTTTACATTTTATACTGTGTTCCCGAATACTGGAGGCTTCTTTTTTATTTAAAATTTTACCTGTTCGGCAACTTATTCCCATATGCGAATAAAATCTAGTCCTGAGGGAGCGCACGGTGCTGCCAATGTAAGTACCAAGGAGACACCTTGGGCAGGTAAATAAATATACAACACCGCTACGCAACGAATCAGGAGTTCGATCCTTCGCTGAGAAAAAGCTACCTAAAGACATTTTGTTAATAAATATAATGCGAAAATCAGTATGATAGAAAAATTTTCTTAACAACTTTGTAAATTTAAGTTTAAATTCTTTATTCATGGGACCCATTTCAGGTACCAGGAAATATTTTATATCTTTAGGCACTGAAATACAGGAAAGTTGAGGGCTATAAACATTATTTAAGAAAGATCTTATTAGTTTATCTACATATTGAACAGGAAAACTATTATTGGTAAAATATGATCTTAAATTATTAAATTCATCGTTTAGTAAGGTAAAACTAGAGGTCAAATTATATCCTCTGAACAAGAGAGTTTTAATACACGACATCTTATAGTTAAAATCAGTAAAACTAAAGAAATTCATGCCCAAACCAGTAAAAGTGGGTTTCCTGTAAACTGATGTAGTAATAGAATCACCTTTTTTCGAAATTAAAAGATCTAAAAAGGGAAGGGAGCCATTTTTCTCAGTTTCCACTGTATAAGTTATATTGGGGTGCAGAGAATTTAAGAAGTTAAAAAATTGTTGCGCTTGTACAGCATTATCAAAAACAGCTATCGAGTCATCAACGAAGCGTCGATAGAACATTGGTTTACAATGGGTGGGAGATTGTCTAAAAATTACACTTTCTAAATGAGTCATAAAAAAATCAGCTGATAGAGGTCCGACGGGTGATCCCATCCCAACACCATCAATTTGTTGGTAAACCTTATTATTGAAAGTAAAATAACATTGCTTAAAAACCAATTCTAAAAGTTCCTTAAAATAAGACCATGAAAAACCATGAAAACTATCATCAGAGCTAAAAACCCTATCTAAAATAATGGCAATAGTTTCTGATACAGGTACATTCGTACCTGGATAGGGTTTTTAGCTCTGATGATAGTTTTCATGGTTTTTCATGGTCTTATTTTAAGGAACTTTTAGAATTGGTTTTTAAGCAATGTTATTTTACTTTCAATAATAAGGTTTACCAACAAATTGATGGTGTTGGGATGGGATCACCCGTCGGACCTCTATCAGCTGATTTTTTTATGACTCATTTAGAAAGTGTAATTTTTAGACAATCTCCCACCCATTGTAAACCAATTTTCTATCGACGCTTCGTTGATGACTCGATAGCTGTTTTTGATAATGCTGTACAAGCGCAACAATTTTTTAACTTCTTAAATTCTCTGCACCCCAATATAACTTATACAATGGAAACTGAGAAAAATGGCTCCCTTCCCTTTTTAGATCTTTTAATTTCGAAAAAAGGTGATTCTATTACTACATCAGTTTACAGGAAACCCACTTTTACTGGTTTGGGCATGAATTTCTTTAGTTTTACTGATTTTAACTATAAGATGTCGTGTATTAAAACTCTCTTGTTCAGAGGATATAATTTGACCTCTAGTTTTACCTTACTAAACGATGAATTTAATAATTTAAGATCATATTTTACCAATAATAGTTTTCCTGTTCAATATGTAGATAAACTAATAAGATCTTTCTTAAATAATGTTTATAGCCCTCAACTTTCCTGTATTTCAGTGCCTAAAGATATAAAATATTTCCTGGTACCTGAAATGGGTCCCATGAATAAAGAATTTAAACTTAAATTTACAAAGTTGTTAAGAAAATTTTTCTATCATACTGATTTTCGCATTATATTTATTAACAAAATGTCTTTAGGTAGCTTTTTCTCAGCGAAGGATCGAACTCCTGATTCGTTGCGTAGCGGTGTTGTATATTTATTTACCTGCCCAAGGTGTCTCCTTGGTACTTACATTGGCAGCACCGTGCGCTCCCTCAGGACTAGATTTTATTCGCATATGGGAATAAGTTGCCGAACAGGTAAAATTTTAAATAAAAAAGAAGCCTCCAGTATTCGGGAACACAGTATAAAATGTAAAACTGATGTCACTTTAGATAATTTTAAAATTCTCGGTTGTAATTCTTGTCCTCCTAACTCACTTAGAATTTTGGAATCTCTTTATATTAAAACATTGACCCCTTCTCTAAACGTGGATTCCTCAGCTGTCCCTCTAAATTTTTTATAAACCCCCCTCCCCCCTCCCCAATTTTTTATAATCCCCCCTCCCCTAACTTATAACTCCAACCGCCCAACCTATAGCTTGTTTCCTGTTTTGTTTTAAATTACTCGTGCCTCGGAACCAGCATTGAAAGGTTCGTAGTGTTAATTATTCCAGTGTACTAATTTCAAATTTACTATATGTAATTTAAAAATAGCTTTTAAATTTCTTGTAATTTTATATGTAAATTTTTATAACTTTGAATTTAACCCTCTTCTTTTAGTCTTTTTATAGAAATTATTTTGTCTTGTTCACATTTATTTATTGATTCTAATTTCATATTGTTATTATCTAGCCTGATGATGAGCGTATTGCTCGAAACGTTGCGCATTAAAGAAGACTTTTCATGGCATTTACATTCCTCCTTGTCATTGGATTTCTCCTAAATATTATATATATATAATATATATATCTGGTCTAATGTTTGGGTCATATACGGAGGAATATTTGTCATCTTTGCTTGTCGGATTGAGAAGTAAAGCCACCCTAATTGCTCATTAGGAAACCACGTGGATAATAATCGATTTTTATACTGCATCTTATTAGAGAAGAGCCGTCCCGTTGATCGAATTAATGAGATTTTTCTTTGGATGCTTTGTTTATTTCTTTCTTGAGATTTCGGATGCTCTTTGCTTTCCGACTTAATTAATTTTAAGGATTGATAACGGACATCGTCTTTAGGGTAGGCGTTGTGCCGAGCTCACGATCTGAAGGCGTGCGAATGACAGATTTAATTATGTTGAATTTATTTTGGATACGTGTCAGGTGCTTTATTATAATTTACCCTTTAAAGATAAACTATTATACAGTATGTTGCTTTATTGATAATGTTTAAATTTTAAATGGGCCTATTGAACTATTCATCTCCGTGGTAAATTAATAATGATGATAAAAATAAAGCAATGAAGGCAGATCCCTTCTCCCGATATGCGTTCATGGAGGTCTGAGGTATGAGAGCGAGCGACTGGTTCGTTTTCTGGTCGTTTAAAAGGAAGAAAGTTCGAGTTTACGATTTTTGGATTCATTCGGAAGACTCAATTCGAGCACTGTTTCATGCACACATCGATGTTTAATCGTATTCGTATTGAGATACGAAAGTAATAGTCACACCCTAAGTACGCTTTCTATTTTTCTTCATATTAAATACTTACCTTTTGCTTAACACGCCCTCGTTGTTGAACATGGACCCCACCATGTGAAGGGTGCTCGGCGTTTAGAATAATGAGCGCCATCCTAGATTTTTTCCAAATGATGAAAATATCGGGCCAACGACATCTAATCAACTTGACATAAAATCGACAGTTATTGCGGGTTAGATTAAGTTAGTTTTTAGAGTGGCAATGTTACGTCTTTAAACCAAATGGGCATAGGTCCGAAATGTAACTATTCGCTCTTTTTTTTTAATGAAGTGAATGAAGAATACAACAGAACTGCGGTCATTAGAGGCAAGCAGCAAGCATGTTTAAGGAGTTATAAAGACGAGAGGAAGCTTCAAAGACCTTCCGGTCCACTCGGGAGAGGTTCCTGTAAGACAGCGAGTGTAAATGTCGTGGTGCGCATTCTTTTGATTGTCACTCAGCAGAGTAGTTATTGCAGCCATATCTGTAAGCGGACATTTACGGTACAGATGCACTCGATAATAATAATAATAATAATAATAAAAAATTTGTCTATCCCTTTAGTTTATATTTTACCAAGGTATCACCTAAAATTATTTTCTTTTCTTTTCTTTCTTCTCTTTGTGATCCTGCAGAAAAAATTAGGATGGAAACTCGGTAACAAGTATCAGGTTGCGTAGTATATATATATATATATATATATATATATATGAAAATTATTTCACGAAAGTAACACGTGAAAAATATTTATGATGAATAAAACCACGAAGGAAAGGAAACACAGAATGGTGCTCAAGCGCTTTCGTCTAATGACATCCTCAGGAACACTGAAGTACATAAAGGGTTACAGCCTATATTAAAGGATTGTGGGAGGAGCATACAAATTTGTAAGGAAAAACTACCGATTTTTAGCAGAAGATTAGCACAAGATCAAATGAATTGTTTCCAACCAATGTTATAGAAAAAAAAAATAAATAAATAAAAAAATACAAATTTATACTGGAAATCTGCCCGGGTTTTAGCACTTTGCCCTTCTTGTTTAGGTTCGATGTATATAAAAATAAATTTAAAAAAAATACAAGTTATTTGAGGAGCATACAAGTTTACCAAAGATTTAGCGTTCTACCCTTCTTATCTAAATCTGTTCTGAAGGAATTCAAAACAACAGGATCGAGTTGAAAAAGACCTTTGCTTATGTTGAAGTTATTTGTAAGTTGGATAATGGCAGACTCAAGAATATTTCTATTAACAATGTTGCTAGAGTGAAATAAAACTGAAGCATTATTCCAATCAATACAGTGGGATAACTCTGACAAATGGACAAAAAGGGCACTGGACGACTGTCCTGTTCTAACGAAATATTGATGCTGTTTTATACGTGTGTGCAAATCCTTTCCCGTCTGACCTATGTAAAAGGAATCGCATTGTTTACAACCAATTTTAATGATAATGCCTGAATTATTGGTAGGGCTATTTTTTTACTATGATATTTTTCACAATATTGTTATATGAAAATACTACATTAATATCCAAAAGTTTAAGTACATTAGCAATGCCTAAATTTGTATGCTCCTCCCACAATCCTTTAATGTTTAATAATTTTTTTTATCCGTTTATTGTATATATATATATATGTGTGTGTGTATAGTTTTTTTTTTCTGTAACCTATATATAGGCTGTAACCCTTTATGTACTTCAGTGTTCCTGAGGATGTCATTAGACGAAAGCGCTTGAGCACCATTCTGTGTCCTTTCCTTCGTGGTTTTATTCATTATATATATATGTATATATATATATATAGAAACGACGTAAATATTGAGGAGCGTTCTGCACACGTGGTCATTGCAGTTGAATGTACATATTCACGATTTGCGAGGGTGCCCTCTTTGGGCATTGGTTTCTGCCCTATGTAGGAGAATCACGACTTCTGACTATTGTGTGCCCTGTGGTGTAGTGGTTAGCATATCTGACCGGCAATCGGAAGATCCTGGGTTCGATTCCCGGGCGGGGACTTCATTTTTCATTTGTTCGTTATTTCTCTTCCTCGTGTGCAGAACGCTCCTCAATATTTACGTCGTTTCTATACATTAATATACTGCGTGGTCATTGCAGTTGAATATATATATATATATATATATATATATATATATATACACACACACACACACACACACACACACACACACACAAGAGATGCTACGGATGTCAAAAAAATTGACATCCACGGATGTGGATGCGAATGTAAAAAAAATAACATGCGGTTGCAGATATTCAGCTTTTATATCTGCGGATGCGGATATTTGGCTTTTATATTTGCCGATGCGGGTGTGGAAAAATTGTGAATGCGGATATTTGCAACATCACGTGTGTATATATATATTATATATATATATTGTGTGTGTGTGTGTGAAAAGTACATGAAAATTTTTTGGAATATACGAGTATTTTCTTAAAAAATGAATATAAAATAAGAGGAGAAAATGAAATGAAATGTGTTAGACTAAAGCGACTTCATTTCATTTAGATCAATAAAACAGAGGAGCAATTGACCGCTTGAATGCTGGCTTAGAAACTGTAAACTTTTCTTCAAAACTGTCGACTTCTTTTGTGTTGTAATGATACGAATGAAGGGCTTTTAGCCGAAAATATTAATTGCGTCCTTTTTTTAATTCAATTTTTTCGCAAGTTTGTAAGTATATATATATATATATATATATATATATATATATATATATATATATATATATATATATAGTGAGGGAGAGAATTTAATTTATTTTCATTGAATTAAAAAAAATGGAAGCATTCACAGAATTAATGTACTGAAAGAGTGGACATGAAAATCCCGTATTGTATGAAACAGCCTGTAAAATAAAATGGTTAAGCCTGTAGATCCAAATATTGTACGAATGAATGGGTGAAACAGCGCTTAAAAAAAACAAAATGATCCAGTCACTGAGATTGGGAAAGTCCAGTTCTTTACTTGGTTCTGAACCTCATACGGTACATATCCCATGAAGGCTGCGCAGCACTCATAAATGTTTATTTGCATAGCTCATTAAACATGCCGTAACATTCGATACTGTGAACTTGTGTTGAAATTCTCCACGAAGTAACCTCCAACCATACGTGACAACCTGAATCATGGGAAGTGCTGAAATTGATTTCCATATTTTGTGTGTGCAGTTGAACGTGAGTGACTCTGCACGTTGTCGAAAGGTACTTCGCAGTTCATCCACAGGAATCATCCGAATTAATGTTAGATGCGTTGCGGCTCTTCCATGTTACGAGGATTGATGCAGTGAACGCTTTCTTTCACAGAAAAAAAATCTGGATGTGATTGCGGCCACAGATCTTTCGAAATGATTCAATCTTGAAAGGAAGAAATATTGAATATACGATTTGCTTCTTTCCGATGTATGGCATCGTTCTGTGTCTTTCTGGATGTGTAAGTCAATGTCGATATGAGTTATGGCTTCATCAGATATGACAATGAAGAAAATTGGTTCAGTAATCTTTGTTGAAGTGCACACGCCGCATAATTTTCCTGTCGTTAGGAGGTGTTGCGTGGGTTCTTGTTTTGTCAATGTACGCGTGTTTTTGGAATTGACATATTCATTTCTGTGAACCATTTTCGATGCACGGCATTTGGAACCTCTCAAAAAAATGCTTGAAACAAACCATTTACTGTACGGAACTTGCTGGATAGCAGTGACACGGTATGAGTGTAGGACTAACATAGTGTTTGTGACGTAATAACTAGGGATGCTACGGATGTAAAAAAAAATTTACATCCGCGGATGAGGTTGCGGATATTCAGCCGTTGCGGGTGTGAAAAAGTTGCGGATATTTGCATCATCCCTAGTAATGACAGACACAAGTTTTAATGACAAACTTTGTAATGATTTGTGGGAAAACTTTCGAAAATTTAGAAATATCAATCAAAGTAATGTGACGTATATAATAGGCGTATGTCCATATTTAGGCTGATTGTCAACATTTTCTCGAATTTTTCGTGGGCCAAATGTGATATTGAGCTATTATCTTATTGGTCACTTTTGGGAATGCCATCTGGCGCTCCTTGTACAACTTCACTTCATGCGACACTTCGCAACGATAATTCGCTACTGGGAAGAGAACTTGTTTAGTGTATTGTATGGTTGGAAGTTCGACCATCATGTTCTGTATTTTTTTTTTAAGTTGAAAATTTTGCATACTGCTTTGAGATTTCAACAGTGAGTCCTACAAAGAGTTGAGTTCATGGAACATTTCATCATGGTAGGTTTCTTTTGTATAGAGGTTCCTTCATGTTTAACACACACACACACACACACACACACACACACACACACACACACACACACCTTGCACATTATATAAAAACAATAAAAGTATTGGCATAATAGAAAAATGAGCGGGGATGGAAAGTGAAATATTAGATTTTGGCGTATCCGTGATGTATATTGATTATTGACAAATTGATGTTGACCTCCGAAGGCGAATTTAATTAGGTACAAACAAACGAGCTGGAACCGCGTTGAAGTCGGTTTCCTCCTTTTCCGACTCCGCAACGCACAGCAGCGCCTCCTGCAAACCTTTGCGCCCTCCGCTCCCGCCACCCTTTGGCAGTGTGGCTTCTCAACCACGCCCATTCTCTCTCTCTCTCTCTCTCTCTCTCTCTCTCTCTCTCTATATATATATATATATATATGTGTGTGTGTCCTCTGTTTCTCTCATCCTTGCTCTTCTCTGCCTCTCGAACACGCTCTTTTTTCATCTCTGCCGTTGACTTCACTGGGCAGATTCTTCCATATATTGAACATTTTAGATGAATTTTACATTTTGATTGTTTATTTCTCATAGTCTTGAGGGGTACTTAATGATCCTTTTACGGTATCATCTGTACGTGATGCGCTCTCGTTATAAAGATGCAAGGTTTTGGTTTGGGAAAAAAATGTTGAGATAAAGACTATGTATCCGATACTTCCATCCACGAAATGATCGTAGATAACATGCAAATTTCGTTAAATGCTTTGTGAAACATCATATTCCGATGATAAGAAACAAGCCTACAGTTTTATTTTCATTGACCAAAGTTTATCAGTGAAGAAATTTGGGTTTTGGGATTATTCATTTTATGAATGATGGCAATGCTTCCGCCACGGAGGAAATTAATATTCTAAGGAAAGCTTAGGAGGAAGAAATTGTTTCCATTTCATTTGTGAGATAAAAATACTGAAGAAACTTACCCTGTGAAATTAAGCATAGGCAAGAAGTTTCATTTGGTATTCATTATTTAAAGCCATGATCATGCGTGCTTCGTGTTACAATTTTTTTTCTTAAAGCTATTTTGCGTCTTTATGCGAGAGTTTTATGCTATTTTAGGCTTGCCTCCTCCCGCTTCTTAATTGGCTGCACTTGAAGTCATAAATATTGCGACTACTTCATGATTTATCTTCCTTGTCACATAGTTTTTTTGTTTTTGTTTTAAATGCACCGTGTTTATTCTTTTATATTAATTTATTTTTCACTTCATACTCTAGTTTCAAGAAATTACACCAAACAGCTTCTTGAAAGGAAATATAAATTCAGTTCTTCAACTACAAGGGTGCAATTTTATATAATTTAAAAGTTATGATAGTTTCTAAAATGTTTTATGCTTGTAACACACACACACACACACAGAGGAACCAAATCAAAATAACGTCATTTTAATTGACTGGGTGTCTTTTGTTTTGACATCAAATATTTTTCGAGGAATGAAATCCAATTCATTCTCCACATTCCCCAACTGTGAGTTCTGTGAAGTAAGAGAACAGAAATTGAAAGCGAGGATACGGTCATAAATTATTTAATTTTTCTTGAGTGCGCCACATACTTTATTTATGAAGGCGGCACCATTCAATGTGTGAACTCTAGAGGGTGTCTTTCAAAAATGTAAAACAATCGTAGGATTTAGAAGCCAGCATTTTATATATATATATATATATATATGACATGGGGCTGAAACCGGCTTCGGTTTCGGCTACGAGACTTGATTATTTGTATAGTTTGAGGGGTTTTATTTTTTATTTAACTACTTTAATATTTTTTATTATTTGTAATGCCTATAACAAAAAATAGTTAATCTATACTAATTTAGAATAGGTTAACTATGGAACTCGTCTTCCGGTCCCAGTTCTACAAGATTCTGTTTCGGTTTCCTGACTTTCTAAATGGCCAGCTTCGGCTTCAGCCCCATGTCTGATTATACAGGGTGTCTCAGAAGTCGCGCACCATAGGTTTTATTCAGATTTACGAGGTTTACGAGTCGTAATGGTTTATAAGTGATGTTTAATTACAGTATATGCTAGATAATGCTCGAATAATAAAATTAATAGCTTTTTGATTATCTGTACATACTATCTTAAAATAATTAAATTGAATGAAACTACATTAGCCGATGGTGCGCGACTTCTTAGACACCATTGGCCCGTAACAACTCGTTGATTTTGTCGCGTCGATCAGATGTCGTCAGCCCACGTGCAACGTGGTCACGTAACACTGTACAGAGGGTTGACAAAAGTAAATAGACACCACGATGATTGTCCTCAAGAAGAAATGGCCAAGCTCGTCAATGAAATGTCGGAACGTGTGTCAACTTTACATGATGCAAAGGGGAAAGCAGCACGATTCTAAATATATTGAATCGATAAATTTGTTATTCATTGACTCTTATTATCAGATCAAATTATTATTATTATTATTATTATCAGTTATTATGAAAAGCAGAGGTACCTATTTACTTTTGCCAAACCTCTGTAAATATATGAAGAGAATTTACAAATTTTTATATATAATTTCAAGCGAGTGATAGGTAATTTCACATCCGTGGCCATTTTGAGTTTCAGAAGAGAGTTATAATTCGAAATTAAGTTTAATAATTTTGTATAATTGTTCTTGTAATATTAGCGTGCTGTCATTTTATTGAAAATTTGCAGAGTGCCTCACTCCGCTAAATTTCAAATCCGATTAGTAACGTGTGACTCGAAATTCGGTTTCTCTCTTGATTCGAAACTATTAATGAATGAATAATTTTGAAAACCTGTCATCGACGGTTCACTTAATATTATAATATTTGGCCGAGCCGAAGACATGCCCTAAATTAATGCTTATTGACTTAAATTTTGTGGCTTCATGGCGTACTTTCATATGAATGTGTACTGTTTGTCCGAATATATATATATATATATATATGGGATTGAACTCAGAATGGCCCCCTGAGGTTTTTTCATGATAAACACAGACCGTGCATGGAACAAAGAACTCTTCTGGGGAAAATTAAATCCACTATAGTCCGAATAAGTAATGGTAAATGACAAACACTATAGTTATTTCTTTTTCCACGATGTTAGCCCGACGTGGGCAACGGGTCACTCTCAAAGTAGCCCCAAAAATATAGCTTCCTTCACCAACAGATAGGATCTAGGGTTTACAGCTAAAACTAGCCTACTGTATTCAGAACCTCAATGAGTCAATATAAGCAAAAGACTCGTTCAGTCCGACGTGAATGCAACGAGTCTTTTGCTTATATTGAGGTTCTGAATATAGTAGGCTAGGTGTAGCTGTAACCCCGAGATCCTGTCCCAAAGCTGGATCCTATCTGCTTTGCAGATGGCTGGTAAGGGAAGTTATATATTTGGGGCTTCTTTGCCAGTGACCCGTTGCCCACGTCGGGCTAACATCATGGAAAAAGAAATAACTATAGTGTTTGTCATTTACCATTACTTATTCGGACTATAGTGGATTTAATTTTCCCAGAAGAGTTCATTGTTCTATGGACGGTCTGTACACACACACACACACACACACACACACACACACACACACACACACACACACACAGAGAGAGAGCTTACATTCAGGTTTGGTTTTCAGAAGCATAAATTTCGAAACAGGAAAAACATTAGCCTGGACCTATTAGTTGGTTTCACTTAAATCACTTGAGAACAGATATCATCTGCAAAATAATATATATATATATATATATATATATAATTAGAATAGCATTTACTATGTTAATTAGTTTGGCATGTAAATTAAGTGTTAGTCGCGTCGAATTACCATTGTTCTGTCATTATGAAAATATTGTAAGGCCGATTTTCATATATTTTTCCTTAATATCTCGGAAAGAGGACCGAAATCGAGGTGGATGGGGCATTAAGACATCTTAATCATCTTAGATATTCATGAAACGCATTCAAGTTCTTTAACGGTCGAGTTGTTATCGAGTCTTTTCGCCACATATTTCACTCTTTAACATTTATTATCGGATGGGCGATAACAGAATCCTCGTTTAGGCTATTTTTGACTCGTTTTATGATATCTGCCTTTGGGTGCGACCATTATTTATTTACTCAATTTTTTTTTTTTTTAAGTTTTGTGTCACCTACGTATATTTGAATGCGTAATTATTTTTTGAAGCTAATTTGGCTCGCCTCTCCCAACAATAGTATTGTAAAGTGTTATTTTTTTTTTAAGAGAATCGAAAGATTAATTTTGTATTATATTTTCCTTCACTCGCGAGGTTAGAATTTCAATTCTTGAGTAAACTGAAGCTTAATTTTGCGATAGATTAATATTTTAGATTTAGATAAGGCTTCCCAATTAGGTCTCTGAATTAAAATAGTGTGTATATATGTTGTGTATCGATTAGGGATGGGCCGGATATCCGATGACAATCCGGCCGGATATCAAGTTTTTGATAAATATTGCAAGTAATTAATGTCTGCTAATTAACTGGGCTAGACTTTTTCATTATACGTGTGTGTGTGTGGGTATTTTTCTGAATCTTAAATCGACATTTACTGTATCATAATACTGTATATTCTGGTATTGAAAGGTATCCTTTTATTTGATACGATATCAACACACTGGCCAATATCCGGCCAGATAGCGGCTATCCGATATCCGGTAAGTTTACTGTCCGAGCCATCCCTAGTATCGATATTGTGTGCGTAATTAGTCGTTAATCCCTGCTGTTGTTGTTACCCAGACTGGTAAGTGGTACGGTTTAATTGGCATATTAACTGTCCATTTAGTTCTTGTTTCTTGGATTGCTGTTATTGACTTCCATCTTTATTAAATATGTCTTAATAAATACCGAATTTAGAGTTCTAATAGTTCTCTTCCACACAACTGTCAACAATGATGTCACCAGGAACTTCATCCTCAGTGATTAACATTTAATATTCACTGTTGATCGTTTCCCATGTTGGGCTTACATTTCGGCGTGCTATTTGTTGTCATTTCTTAGTCTAACATTATTATTATTACTACGGTTTATTTTTTCATGCTTTTTTGCATCGCTTTTACAGTATCGTTTTGTAAACATTAAATTTGTGTAACAGTCGCACTGCAGTAAGACTTCGCAAAGTAAGTTTCTTCCATTCCATTCCATAATCGGCCAAAGTCGGATTGAGTTGTCCCATCTGTATATCTTTGAAGCCAAATGTGTTTCGAGATCTTGTTTTTGTGCAGTCCCAATTCTTTCGTATTCTGATATTCACGTTCCCTTTGTCAAAACTTCAACAATTCTTTCTTTGTCCGTCTATACTTTTTTGCGAAATATCTCTTAGAACATTTTCTGTACGCATACTACTCCCATTTCTGTCTTGTATTTTAGCCGCATAACAATTTTCATTGCTTTTCACTTCCCCTAAAAAGATTTACTTTGCAACAGAAGGGAATTTACTATCCATCACAACTCTGTGTATAATTTTTGTGGGTTCGTTCGGAAGAAAGTAACGATGCTTTTTTCCTACTCGCTCCTCGTAACCTAATTTACGAAGGTTGTCTCATTCTCGTGTGGATGTGTAACGTTTCAGCGTGGTTTGTTTTTGCATTTCTACTTTTCATTTGTCTTAGATATGTAACTGCGTCATTATGTTCGTGACTTTTTGTTTATTCGCCTTATTTGTTGGCAATAAATCGCTTGTTTATACAACCGATTCATTATTTTGACATCTTGTTGACTTTATCCTTTTTGTCAGTTATTGTAGAGTAAATTGATAAAAGAATATATATATAATATATATATATATATATATATATATATATATATATATATATATATATATATATATATATATATATATACACGGTGAACCAAAAGTAGGTGGACAGTAGGTTGAATACGGTTTGTGTTATATTATAACTATGGTGTTCATTATAACTATGGTGTTTGTGTTTTATTATATTAAATATTATAACTAAATTTATTTAAATTTTATTTTGTATTATAGTATACAAAAAAATTAAATATGTATTCTCAAAATAAACGTTATCATTTACTGTCCACCTACATTTGGTTCACCCTATATATATATATATATATATTATATATATATATATTATATATATATATATATATATATATATCGTTGATGTTCCCTGTGTTGGTCTCTCTTCACATGAAGGTCAAGCTGGTGGCCCTGCCTCTAGGCCTGGCTTGGTGGAGGAGCGAGTCTTTTCTTGAAGACTTCAACTTTGACCCCTGTAACGTTTCTGAGGTCCTTTGGAAGCTGGTTAAAAAGACTTGGGCCCCTGACAACCAAGCCAATTTCCTTCAGTGTTGAAGAGGTCCCTTGTCGGGCCTTTAATTTGGGAACACTACACATCCTGCCTTGCCTGTTTTCCAGTGTTGTTTGAATGGAAATTAGGTTTAGTTTTGAGTTTGGTATATATATATATATACAGGGTGTTTGAAAACTTTCTGTACAAATTGTAATGGGGGATAGGCAACACCAAGACAAACCCTTTTCGTCTATAAGTGTATGTCCGCTGACGTCACCATTCGGCGCGAGAGGGCGCCGCTGCAATTGGCTAAAAGGTGAAGTGGGCTAGACTCGCGCTTGCCGCGGGCATTCTTAAATCGGACGTAGTACGCGTAACATGTTTATTTAAAGAAGGTGCTGAAAGTTGCGACCGGTAGCATCAATGCATGCCCGACAGCGTCGAAGCATTGACCGACGTACACGTCGAAAGATCCCCGGCATTTCGGGAACAGTTCCAGCGGCGACAGCGATTCTTGCTACGAGGTCTTCTTCTGAGCAAATGGGAGTCTCGTACACGAGGTTCTTCATGTGTCCCCACAGGAAGAAATCGAGGCATGTTAAATCGGGCGATCTCGGTGGCCAGGCTACGGGCCCACCCCGGCCTATCCATCGGTCCCCAAAAGTGGCGTTCAGATAATCCCGCACATCGTTGCTGGAGTGTGCTGGGGCCCCGTCGTGTTGAAACCACATTCGTCTACGAATAGCCACGGGAACATCTTCCAGCAGTTCCGGCAACGTTTCTTCAAGAAATATCCGATAAATCCGCCCGTCGAGTCGGGCAGGCAGCATGTACGGCCCAATCAACTTGCCATGGACGATACCTGCCCAAACATTGACGGCGAACCGTTCTTGATGAGCATGCACCCGTGTAGCATGTGGATTTGCGTGCGCCCACACGTGAGAATTGTGCATGTTAAACACACCCTCACGTGTGAAACAGGCCTCATCTGAGAACAGCACATAAGCCGGAAAATTTGGCTGCACCGCTGTCTGCTGCAGAAACCAGCGTGCGAATTCCACACGAAGAGGGTAATCCCGAGGTTGTAATGCCTGGACTCTCTGACGATGAAACGGATGTAATTGCTGCTCGTGCAACACTCTCC
The DNA here is from genome assembly GCA_023014485.1 of Bathynomus jamesi. Classification (NCBI taxonomy): domain Eukaryota; kingdom Metazoa; phylum Arthropoda; class Malacostraca; order Isopoda; family Cirolanidae; genus Bathynomus; species Bathynomus jamesi. The sequence continues at coordinate 769,971 of JAJOZX010000579.1, read as the reverse complement.
AGACCAGGTAGTGGTTCACACCGAGGATACGTGCAACATCTCGCGTTCTTGCGCTTGGATTGTCCTCAAATCGCCGTAGGATTTCTTCTTCCATGTCAGGAGTGCGCACGTTTCTCTCCCGACCAGTGTCATGCATGTTTGCATGGAATGTTCCAGTTTCTCGCAGTCGCCAATGCAAATGCGCAAACGTTTGGTGGTTTGGCACACGTCTGCTTGGGAAGCGCTGTCGGTACAACCTCACAGCAGCTCTTCCGTTTCCATTGGCAGCCCCATACACCAGATACATGTCAGCCATCTCAGCAGTCATGAAGCGCTCCATGTTACGCGTACTACGTCCGATTTAAGAATGCCCGCGGCAAGCGCGAGTCTAGCCCACTTCACCTTTTAGCCAATTGCAGCGGCGCCCTCTCGCGCCGAATGGTGACGTCAGCGGACATACACTTATAGACGAAAAGGGTTTGTCTTGGTGTTGCCTATCCCCCATTACAATTTGTACAGAAAGTTTTCAAACACCCTGTATATATATATATATATATATATATATATATATATATATATATATATATATACACACACACATTTCAACTGCAAAGAACACGCAGTATAAATAACGTAAAGAACGACGCTTGTATAGGAGAACATTCCGCGCAAGATGAGAAGAGAGAACGAACAAATGAAAAAATGAGGTAACCACCCGGGAATCGAACCCGGGATCTTCCGATTGCCGGTCAGATATGATAACCATTACACCACGGGCCTCACTCGAACAAATGCCGTAATTCTTCTACATACGTGCAGAAACCAATGCCCCAAGGGGGCACCTCCCGCATGCCATATCTATATATACATTTCAACTGCAAAGAACACGCAGTATAAATAACGTAAAGAACGACGCTTGTATAGGAGAACATTCCGCGCAAGATGAGAAGAGAGAACGAACAAATGAAAAAATGAGGTAACCACCCGGGAATCGAACCCGGGATCTTCCGATTGCCGGTCAGATATGATAACCTTGGGGCATTGGTTTCTGCGCGTATGTAGAAGAATTACGGCATTTGTTCGAGTGAGGCCCGTGGTGTAATGGTTATCATCTGACCGGCAATCGGAAGATCCCGGGTTCGATTCCCGGGTGGTTACCTCATTTTTTCATTTGTTCGTTCTCTCCTCATCTTGCGCGGAATGTTCTCCTATACAAGCGTCGTTCTTTACGATATATATATATATATTATATATATATATATATATATATATATGCCATAAATGTAAAAGCTTCGATCTTTTAATGTACCCATAACTAGTGTTGGGCACTAAAGCGTTAATCCGATAACAGTTAATTAACGAAGTTAACTTTTTTAACGGACTATTAACGGAAGTTAATTTCCATTTATCGTTATCGGACCAGTTAACTTCCGATAACTCGATATTTAGTCTGTTAAAGTCCGTTAACGCGTTAACTGCGAGGAGTCATTCACGGAAGATCACCGCTCCACGAATGAATTCAAACCGCCATAACTTCAGTTCCCGCCATAATAATTCTCTGGTAAATTAAAATTTAGTTAATGGTTAGTGGTTACAAGGGTTTCAAAACATGTAATCAGTACATTTTTTATTAAAAATAAAAAAAAAGTTATTAAGCAAAAAAGTTGCAAAACTTGATAAAAATACAGTTAAATACCTATTTATTGTTGGATTTTGCATAAATAAACATTTTCTATGGGTTTTAAAGCTTTTCCTTGATTTTTTTTAAATGTTAGTAAAGAAATGGTTATCGTTAACTTCCGTTAACTTTGTAGTAAAATTATCGGATTATCGTTATCGGAGTTAAAAATTGGGGTTAACGGATTATCGTTATCGAAGCTAACTTTTTGGTTAACGGTGCCCACCACTGCCCATAACTAGGTGTATTTTTATAAAATTTGGTAGATAGAAAAAGGTTTTTTTTTTCTTTTAGAAGTAATTTGCGGAACAAATTATAATTAGAATTTTATTGAGAAAACCCCTAAACATCGATCATTGACGCTTCGACAGCAGGAAATTGATTAGAGAATCGGATGTAAAATGTTTGACGGATTACATTACAATATTTTTATTTTCTTAGGATTGCAAATTTGTGGTTTTATTCATCATAAATATTTTTCACGTGTTACTTTCGTGAAATAATTTTCATATATATATATATATATATATATATATATATATATATATATATATATATATATATATATATATATAAATAAATATTTGGTAGTGTTTGGTGAGGGGACCATAAATATACCCACTTCTGGCTTCCCCGCTGTCGATACCGGTAATACAGACCCGGGCAGCGGAGCTGATTCTGCTATTGCCCATTCGAGATGTTCTGGGCCTCTTCCTGATTCACTTTTCATAAACTTCTGCAACATTCGTGGCCTTACCTCAAAATTTCAATCTGTTGACCACCACCTCCTCTTACTCACTGAAACCCAGGTGTCTGGGACGACTGACAGCAACCCCTTTTCTGTACCCTCCTACTTTTTGTATACTCAATTTCATTCCAAAGGTGGATGATGTATATATTGTACGCAACGCCTAACTTGCTCTCGTATTCCCGAACTTGAATCCTTCGAATTCTATACCCTCAGGCTACGACTTGCATGCAAACTTCAAACTAAATATATCTATGCTTTCTACCTTTCTCTTACTTCTACTGACTATTCAAAATTCTTTGACTGCCTCGCTTCCAAAGTGGAATACATTCTATCCCACTCTCCTTTTGCTAAAATCTCCATTTTTGGAGATTTCAATGTTTACCACCACTTTTGGCTTTCCTCCAGTCCTATTTCACTAACATCTCTGGTGAACTAGCTTCCAACTTTTCTATCCTGAATGACCTAGAGCAAACTGTACAGCACCCTACTAGTATCCACGATCGCCTTGGAGATAGGCCCAACATTCTGGATTTATTTCTCGCCTCATCTTACTGTCAAACTTTTTTCTCCGTTGGGTAACCCCGACCACAATCGTACATCTGTTTCCTGTCCTATCGCTCCAGTTCGGTCTTTGGATCCTCCCGAGAGGAGGCACCATTGGCACTTTGGCACCGCTTATTGGTGATTCTCTCGAGCATGGAGGCGTACATTCCATATTCTGCTCCTACTACTAACGCAAAGAAACCTTGGTTTAACTTCGCCTGTTCTAATGCTATCCGCAACAGAGAGGAGGGTGTCAGAAGGTACCGTCACCATCGAACTCCTGACTCTCATTTAGCTTATATTTCTGGCCAGAATCATGCAAAATCTTTTCTTCGACTCAAAAAATTCTTCCATCCGACAAAAATGTGAAGACCTATCTAATTCTAATTCTTCTCGCTCTTTCTGGCATCTAGCTAAGAACCGCTCCAACAACTTTATTTCCTCTTCTTTTCCTCGTCTTTTCCATTCCGACGGCTCATTTGCCGTCTTTTCTCCTGATAAAGCTGAACTCTTCGCTCAAACTTTCGCCTCCAACTCAACCCCAGACAATTCCGGTGCTGTTACTCCATCTTCTCCTCCCTCTGACTTAATTACGTCTGAAATTAGAATTTCTTCCGAAGATTTTTTTTTCTGCCAGTGGTTCAACTCTAGGAAGGCGTACGGTTCTGATGGTGTCCCTCCTGTTGTTCTCAAGAACTGTGTTTCTGTGCTGAGACCCTACCAAGGCAAACTCCTTCGTCTTTGTCTTTGATCCGATACTTTTCCTTCCTGCTGGAAGTTTGCTTTCATTCAGCCTGTCCCAAAGAAGGGTGATCGCTCTCAACTCTCCAACTATCGTCCAATTGCTTTGATTTCTTGTCTTTCTAAAGTTTTTGAATCTGTATCCTTAGTAGGAAGATTCTTAACCATTTAACGAAGGGTATATTTTTCTTTAAACGTAAAAGTATACGAATTATTGTTATTCAGGTCTACATATTTCAGTAACTAATCATTTAAATGACACGCATTTGGATTCTTTTTCTGACCACTAAATCACACACATATAAACATGTTGAAGTATATGTTGAAACGTTATATTGTAGTACAATTTATATTATTATTTTCGGTCGGACTGTAAGCCACGATCGTGCCTCAGAGCATTGAAAGGGTTAAACCCCTCTCTTCTCAATCTTCTTTCAGATTATCAGTATGGGTTCTGCAAGGAACGCTTTACTGCCGATCTTCTTGCATGTCTCTGACTCTTGGTCACCCTCCTTTCGGGATTTCGGTGAAACTTTTGCTGTTGCGCTAACATATCAAAAGCTTTTGATAGAGTCTAGCACAAATTTTTTAATTTCCAAACTGCCCTCCTTTGGTTTCTGTCCTTCTATCTGTGCCTTCATCTCTAATTTCCTTTCTGGCCGATCTATAGCTGTGGTTGTAGATGACCACTGTTCTTTTCCTAAAGCTATTAATAGTGATGTTTCTCATTGGTTTTGTCGTGTCACCTACTCTTTTTCCTTTTATTTGTTAATGATCTTTTAATTCGCATTTCCTGTCCTATCCACTCCTATGCCCATGTTTCCACTCTTCACTTCTTCATCCGCTTCAGAAAGTGTCCCTCTCAACAATCACTTCATGCTTCACGTAGGACGGCTATGATGCACTTAACCTCTGACCTTTCTACTCTCTCTGATTGTGGCTTTCAGTGTCCCAAAAATTTAGTTCTTTCATCTGTCTACTCGTCACAATCTTCCACACGAGTATCTCCTCACCTTCAACAATACACAACTCAATCCTTCCTTTTCTTTTAACATTCTTGGTGTTTACTTTTCTCGTGATCTTTCCTGGAAAGATACCATATATACTCTCTTTCTAAAACAGCTTCCAAGCGGTTAGGTGTGTTGTACCGTTTCCTCAGTTTCTGTCTCTGTACAGACTCTGTGGGTCTTGCGGCTCACCGTCACTCTTGCCCGCCCCTGTATGGAGTACGGTTCTCATGTGTGGGGTGACTCAACCCACACAGCTCTACTTGGCCGAGTGGAATCAAAGGGTTTCCGTCTCATCAGTTTCCTTCCTCTTACTGACTGTCTTCAATCTCTCTATCTTCGCCGCAATGTTGCCTCATTCTCTTTACTATCGTTATTATAACGGACACTGCTCTTCTGAACACTGTACAGTAACTGCATGCCGCCTCCTTTAATGAGAGAGCACGCAGTTCCAGACTTTCTATACATTCTCATTCCTTTTCTCTCTAACTCTCAAACTCTATAATGCAAGGGTTAATCGGTATTTTCAATCTTTCATCTATTCAACCGGTGAACTGGAACAGTCTACCTCAATCCACCTTTCCCCTGGCCTGTGACCTTCATTTTTTATCAAGCATCTCGAAAACCCCGGACCTTGATTTTGGCTCTCTTCCTCTGTAGGGGTCGGGGGTGCGTTTTCGCCGGCATTCGTCTTTGGCCCCTCCTTCCTGCATAAAAAAAAAGTCGGGTAGAAATTTGCGGCCAGACGAGATTATTTAACGCATTTACGGTAAAATTCTATTCAAAGATTCAGTCAAAGATTTTAAATTTTGACACAATCAGCGGAAAATTTTTATTCGTAGTAAATTCAGTTAAAAGTTACTAAATTTGACAGTTCTCAAAGATTTAGCAAAAATATTTTTTTTTACGCTTGATACTCGGTCTGTGAATAGTAAGTTTGTTCATGTTTACTGCTCTAAAAAAAAAGCCAGAATAGTCAGACACCAATCTTACGATAAATAGTTTTGTGTCCAAGTTATAATGACAGATAATGAATACTACGAGTATATTAATTTGAAAATTTTCAGTATAAATATTAAGTATAGAAGAATCTCCCCATCGAACGCTGTACAGCATAATATAGACCCCATCTCCCTCTGTATAGCATTTCGGGTTGCTATGTTTTAACCCTTTATCGCGCAGTGTTACTTTACTGATTTTGTTCTGGCTAACGCCAGACGATTTTATTCAGTCTCGGAAAGATCTCTGCGCAGTAAAGGGTTAAGAGACGTTTGCTTAATCCTTTACTGCACAGATGTCTTTCCAGGACTGAATAAAATTGTCTGGCGTTAGCCAGAACAAAATCAGTGAAGTAACTGCCTAATAAAGGGTTAACTACCAAAATATGGGCAGCTTCGAGTCGGACCGTCAAACTTTGGTTAGATTTAGTTTGTCCGCATACTACGAATCTGCATTTAAATACTTGCACTACTTTATTTAAAAAAAAAACCACTGCTGTCACTGTACAGTAGTTTTTTTTTAACGAGTACTTACATTATCTGGAGTTCACTTCTCAATGAAAGCACACAAGATGTGTACAGAGTATGCGGTTAAACTAAAAGTTCATTATACCTTTCAACCTTTCAAAGGTTCCGTGCAATGATTCCTCATTCCACGAAGGTCAAGCTTGTCGCCCCTCCTCTCGAGTTGGCTTGGTGAAGTAGTGAGTTGGTTTCTTGTACTCTCCACCTCACATAGCCAGGTACTCCCGGCTCATCGGGGATTGTTCTGAGCCAGGCGTCTAATCTTCTTTTGAAGATGTCCACTGCAACACCATTCGTGTTCCCTAGGTCTTTGGGCAGCTGATTAAACAGTTTTGGTCCTCTCAGAACAAAACTATTTTCTTTCAGGGTTAAGGATAGATAGATGTATAGAATAACCTTTATTAATAATAATAAAATAAATAAATTTTTTTCAATTTACAATGACATGAATAACTGTGAAGCTCGACTATTTATTTTATTTAATTTGGCCCTTAAGCTTTAGGCTTTACTGGGCTCTTATTAAAAATAAGCAGCTAGTTATAAATTAATAATAAAAATAAATAAGTAAATAAGTATTATTAATAGTTAAAACATGTATTACAATATTAAACAATATTCGTGGACATTAATCCTAGATTTTTGTTAGTATGTCATTATTAATCAGGATTTCAACTTGGTTTTAAACAAATTTACATTCACAATATTTTTTATATCGGCATGCAAGTCATTCAATAGTTTCAATCCAATAAAAATGGTTAGTTTTTGAGATGAAGACAATCTAAACTGAGGTATAACAAGCTTTGATCTATTTCTGGTCTGATACGAGTGGATTTCTTGATGAGTTACAAAATATCTATTTACCCATTGCAAATTAATGATTTTGTTCTTACACTTGTAAATAAAAATAAAATGTGCCAGTTTGGTTATATCGTTGAGCTTGAGTAGGTTTAGCTCTTTAAATAATGCACTAGAGTGATCAAGGAAATCAGCGTCAGATAATAACCTTATTGCTCGTTTTTGGATGACAAAGATACCATTTAATGAGTTGTTATCCGAGTTTCCCCAAACAAGGGTGCAATACGTTATATAAGGAAGAACAAGAGTATGATAAAGAGTCAAGAAAACTTGTTTAGGGACTACATTTTTAAGTTTAAACATTATAGCAACGCTCCTTGAAATCTTTTTCGCGATATAATTTACATGATTACTCCATTGCAAAATCTTATCTAGCATTACCCCAAGAAATTTTGTTACAGTACACTTCTTTATGGCGATTTCATTAACATTAAGTTCATCAAGATATACAGGGTGATTCAAAAGTCAGGTTACATAGGGAAATACTATATTATGTAATGATACAGGGGAATAGTCACATCACATGTTCGATATGGCCACCGTTAACGGCAATGCACTTGTGCAGCCAGCTAGGAATATCACATCAATGCGCTCCTCCTTCGATAACATCTCATAACTCATGTACCTGCAAAGAAACAGAAAAGCCCTATGTAACCTGACTTTTGAATCACCCTGTACATTTCTTTTATTAGTAAAAATCATGAAATTTGTTTTACTGGTATTTAGGAAGAGTTTATTGGTGGTCAACTATTTCATTACACTGATGAATTCTGAATGAAATATATTCTTAGCTGTATTAACAGCTTTGCAAGAAAAAGAGACAGTTGTATCATCTGCAAACATTATGAAGTTCAGTACATCAGATGAACGCGGAAGGTCATTTATATATAATAAAAATAACAGTGGACCCAGAACTGAGCCCTGTGGCACACCATGTTTGACAAGCGCTTTAGTTGAGCAAACCTTATTTACTGTTACAAAATGATATCTATTGGACAAATAACTTTTAAACCAATCACTGATTGCGCCTCTAAAGCCTTACTCAAATCCGTAAATATTGATATCATTATTTCTTTGTTCTCCTAAGCAATATTTACATTTTCCATAAGATTTAAAATAGCCATTTCCGTTGTTTTATTATTACGGAAGCCACATTGATTTGGAGATAATATATTGTAGGATTCTAAATATCGCTGCATTCTACTTTTTTACAATTTTTCCGAAAACTTTGCTGAACACAGATAATGAACACACTGGCCTGTAATTTGTTGCTAGTCTAGGATCATCCCTTTTAAAAAAGGGTGTTATGCAACCAGTTTTTAGCATTGATGGGAATATTCCTTTGGAAATACTTTGATAATTTTAGCCAAAGTTACAGATATCTTACCTTTAACAAGTTTCAATATAGGTACAGGAATGTTATGAATGTTATTTTTTTTTTTTTTAATTTACCAATAATATTCTGGACCTCAGTAGAGGTAGCAGGAACAAAAGAAAATTAATTTAGTGGGCTGGGTGGCATATATTCTAGAGGTGAGTGATCATTATTTATTAATTGTGAGCGAAGCTTATCCGCTATTGAAGTAAAATGTGCATTTAAAGAGTCTGCAATAGCAGTATCATCAGTAATTTCTTTATTATCAACATTTAACTTCTCTATTGAATTTTTCTTAATTTGGTTTCTGAGAAGATTGTTTATGGTTGTCCAAGTGTTTTTCATGTCTCCTTTATGTTTGGAAAATTGATTGTTATAATAGTTATATTTTGCAATTTTGATTATTTTAGTTAATTTGTTTCTGTATTGAGTATATTGTATTTTAGGAATTTTGCTCTGCAATTGCAATTTGAATAATTTATCTCTGTTCTTTATTAAAGTGATAATTCCTGGAGTGATCCATGGATTTGCGAAACTTTTTCTCCTTAAAGGAAAGCAAATATTAAAAATATGGAATAAGGTATCATAGAAGAACTGAAACATATGATCTGGGTAATTTAAAGGTTCGTCACAGTCGAGTAGAGTATTTTCTACAGCCTCAATAAATTTTCTTTTGTTAACCTCTGAGAATATTCTGTAATCAATGGTTGTTTTGTCCGCAACCTGAACAATGTTATTGAATATAACGTAAGTAGGAAAATGATCACTGATGTTAGTGGTTATAATTCCAGAATTTACTAGGGCATTGCTCTTTACAAATATAATTATCAATCGTAGATTCTGTTATTCGATTGCCATAGCTGCAGACTCGAGTGGGTTTGGTAATAGAATAACCAAGATAGAAAGAATTCATTAAGTTTAAAAATTTATGAGAGATTACTTCAGATTGCAAATTGATGAAGTCTCCCGCAACTATGGCATTCAATTTATGAAAGTTGCATAACATGTTATCTAAGTGAATTAAAAAGCTATTGATATTAGTATTAGGTGGTTTATATATTGCATGGACAGAATATACATTACTTTTTCTTTTATATTCACAATTAGGTTTTCATTGTCACTATTACATAGAGAAAATACTTCGTTAGAGTCGTAAGTTTGATGCACATACATAGAGATACCCCCACCAATCTGACCATCTCTTACAGTAGGATAAGCAACGTTATTATTTATATTATATAGGTTTTTAATACTACTATTTAACCAGGTTTCCGTGAGAATTATAACTAGGGACTTCAAAAAGGTTCATAAAAAATGCCTTGAAAGTTCAAAAAAGTTCATTAAATTTGCCAAAAAGTTCAAAAAAGTTCATAATAAATTCATTACATATGAATTAGATCTATCAATTATAGGTATCAAGAATTACACATCAAAAAGCATACTTCTTCATTGCACTTGCTAAAAGACAAAATTAGATTTTAAAAAATACAAAATTATAAAAACTATGAAACTCCAAAGAAAAACTTTTACTTTATTCGTTAAACAAACACAGAAATTATTGAACATGTTAAGCAATATCTTTATTCCATTGAAGAATCATAGTCTCTTCTATATGCTCGAAAGTTAAGTTCAGTGTCTTTGGCACAACTACATCTTTGTAAAAGGAAAAGAATCGCTCAACTTCGACTGAAACTATTGGAGCAAATTTTAAGGCGTACACAATCTCTGGAGAGCACTGAAAATCGTAATCTCCTCTTCCTTGCAGAATCTGAGCACATCTGGAGAGAACCTCGAAATCAGGATTATTTTTCAGAACATCTTCTAATTTGTCTTTATATGAACCTATTATTGTTGTCTTTACATTTTCAAGTCAAAAATATTAATAAATTATTAATATTTTGGACTTTTAAAGTAATTTTATGCACTTTTTGTAATATTATTAATAATAATATTACAAAAAGTGCATAAAACTACTTAAAGTTCATAACATTATTAAAAGTTCGTAAAAGTACTAAAAGTTCAAAAAAGTTCAGAAAAATGTTTACGAACTTTTTCGAAGTCTAATTATAACACTAAATTTGACCGTAGAAGTTTTCAAAAGGGCCAATAAATAGTTATAGTTCCTAGGTAAGCTTCGAATGTTTAGATTTAGCACTGAAAGATTTTTATAAATATCTTTTTGTAATACAAAGGCATTAAACTCGTCTATCGATGAGACCATGCAATTGCCTACACCAGATTCCTGTTCTAGATTCTCTAAACTGGATACAGAATTTTTTGGTAATGAATTGAAATGATTAATATCGGCACATATACTATGAAAGTCTTTATCGATGAAAGCCATTTAACAGTAGTTCTCAAACAATTTCACTAAATATAGAATACGGGAATAAGGGGTTACCGCCCAGTTGAGCCAAGAATGGGAAAGTCGACTGTTGAGATTATATGCGGAGTTATTCGCAGGCTTCCTGTGTGCCGACTGTCGGCTGGCGTTTTCGTAGTTCTCATAGCTTCGAATGCTTCTTCACTAACAAGGTGAATTCCTTTGACCGAAGTATTCCGCGTTGGAGGAGTCTCTCTTTCTTTAATAATTAACTTCAGTCTAAGGAAGTAGGCAACTTTCCCGAGTCTCCTCGCTTCTATGAGTTTAGGGAGCTTTTCTTTACGAATTTTACGTGTTTCCTCACATACGTCGTCATTGACGAAGATTTTTTATCCTTTCAGCTTTCTTCTGTTTTTTAGTATTAAATCCGAGAGTTTCATCCTCACATATTACTTTTATAGCTGAAGTGGGCGTCTCACATTCAGTCATGTCATTAACTCTAGAATTTGCTTTTGTGGTGGATTTTGTTTTTTTAATCTAAAAGCACTTTTGATCTTAATATTCCCCAAATTCAGTTTATCTTTTATTATGTCCTCCACCTTTTTCTTCGTTTCGCCGTTTGGTTCTCTATTCATTTCAGATACTCCCATTATGATTAAGTTATTGGCACGTGAATTATCGTCTAGGCTCTTTAATTTATTCCTAATTGAATCGTGCTCGTTTTTTATCATCTCCATGCTACGATTATTTTTAGTAAGCGAGTTTAGACTAGAGTTAAGATCCTTTATCTCGTCGTGTGCATACTGAATGCTCTTTTCGAGCTCCATATTTCTAGGCTATATTCCAGTTTTGCATTGTCCCTCTTTAACAATTCGTTATTATGTTGTACAACTTTTATTACTGCCTCAAGGTCTTTGATTACACTATTACTTTTGTGCACTTAGTCAAAGAGGGAATTATACTTATTTGCTAGATCCTTCATTTCTAATTTCAGGGCGTTTACCTGACCTTTGGAAGCCATTTTGAGCAATTTATGGGGTTAAGATTCACTCGTTCGTACGTTTAAAGGTCTCGTTCGTTCGGTTGTTTGTATACCCGTTACTTCAAGGTCACTGCTTGCCGTAGGACTATAAAGGCAGTGCCGGATATCGCTAGAAAATTTTGAAGATATATTTTATGTAATATTACCAGTTAAGTGTTGCAGTTTATCTGATGAGATTGTAACTGCGTAATCTTGGCACATTCACAAATTTTAGTGGAGAAGTAACACAATGGTTCACTGACTTTGAACACTGTTAATTTTGATAGGAAGGAGCAGCACGAAACTGACAAGCGTCACCGGCACAAAGAGCCTATTGATGTTCCCTATCTCGCCTTTAATTTGGGAACACGACACAGTCTTCCTTTTCTACTTTCCACCGTTGTTTGGGGAGTTACAGGGTTCAGAGTAAGATTAGGGTCTAGTTTCTCCATTATTTTCCAAGTATAGATAATGGTGTATCTTTCTCTTCCCCTTTCCAGTGAGTATAGGTTTAGTTCGCGTAACCTTTCCCAGTAATTTAGTTCTTTGCACCCTTTGAATTTGGCTGTGAAGCTTCTCTGAATCCCTTCTAGCTGTCTAATGTTTTTTTTTTATATGGGGATGTTAGGACCGAGCAGTATTCCAATTTGGATATGATCAGTGTTTTCAGTAGAGGAATCATTATATTCCTATCCCTTCGTTTAAAGGTTCTCAGTATCTGCCTGGTTATTCTCTTTGCTCTGTTTACTGCTATCTTATTTTGTTTTTAAAATTTCGCATCCTCTGTCATTACAACCCCTAAATCTTTTGCTCTAGAGTTTCTCTGAATTTCTTGTCCATTTGGGGTATAATATTCCATGGATTTTAGGTCTTCTCTTTTATCATACTTCAACAGTTCAAATTTATCAGTGTTAAACTCCATATTGTTGTCTTCCATCCACTTGTAGATTCTGTTCATGTTAGGGCTTGGAAATCGCCGAAAAATCGCCGACGATAATCGCTGCCATTTTCCGTGACGATAATCGCGATATTGACGATATTTGATGATTGAATGAATCCATCCGTATGGCTGATCGCCTCCAACATCAGGAGCTGCCTCAAGGCCACAACAGTGGAGATGTTGATGTTCCTGAACACTAATTACGAAGTTTCTCAGCAGCAGCAGTAAGCAGTTGGAGCTGGAACATTGTGAAACGTAGTTGCATTGCATGTTTAACGTTTGATACAATCCTTTCCTTACCTTTGAAAGTGCCGGTGTCATTCTTTTCCCTAATTCTTTTGTCAATGAATACAAACAATTTAATAAACTTACAGCCCTAATCACATCATTCTATCATAGAATATAGTAGCATACAACAGTCAACTTTGTTTTCGCTTTGATATTAACAGAAAAACGTTATCACGCAGTTTCACAGCTGAATTTGTCGGAAATTATAAAATTTTACATCAAAAACTTGTTAAAAACTTTTCTATGACGATTATCGTTTTCCAAAAAATGGCGGCGATTATCGCCGATTTTTTCCGTGGCGATCGATTATCACGATATCGGCGATTATCGCCAAGCTCTAGTTCATGTCGGTTTGTAAAGATCCTATATCTTCTGGGTTTCTTATTTTTCTACTGATCTTTGTCTCATCGGCAAATGATGTTACTGTGCTGTCTCTGGTAACGTCCTCATCTATGTCAGCATGATTATGAAGAGTAGTGGAGCTAATACTGTACCTTGTGGTACTGAGCTGAGGACCTCTGATTCTGATGAAGATACTCCTTGTACTGTAACGACTTGCCGCCGCTCACTAAGGAAATTGTATATCCATTTCCCTACTTTTCCTGTTATTTCCATATATTTCAGTATATGTGTTATGATTCCATGGTCACACTTGTCGAACGCTTCTGCAAAGTCTTTGTATAGTTTTCATTACTTTCAAGTGCATCAATAATGTGGTTGTAGTGTTCCATTAGTTGCGATAGGCATGATCTGCCTGACCGAAACCCATGTTGGTTATCATTGAATTTTTCCTGAGTTTCCAAAAATCCATAGATTTTCTGTCTAACTATTCTTTCAAATATTTTAGTGAGATGAGATGTAAGCGACACACTGGCCTATAGTTTTTGGCCTCGGATCGATGATCTCCTTTATATATTGGGACTATGTTCGCGCTCTTGAGGATGCCCGGTATTTCTCCCGTGTCTAGTGATCGTCTCCATATCCAATATAGGGGCTGAGCGATTGCATTCTTGCAGATTTTGATCAGTGTGGCATTCCATTTATCCGGTCCTGCCGCTAAATGTACTTTTAGTTTCCCTATAGCTTGTGTAATATAATCTGTCGTAAAGTCGAAGTCCGTTTTGCCCTTGTAGTTGTTCTTCAAAGAACGCGTTTCTATCGCATATCATTTGTCAGTTTTTGGGATACTGAAAGATGATTCGTACTGAGCTCTTAATATTTCATATACTTCTGTTAGATCATCAGCTAAAGCACTGTTCTCGTTTTTCAGAGGTCGATGGTCGCATGGTTTTTCGACTTCATTTTTGCAAAATTATAGAAGTACTTTGAGTTAACCTTTATTGCTTCTACAGTGTCGTCGTCGTCTTTTTCTGTATGCTTCTCAATTAGTTCCTGCATGACGTCATCGATACTCTGCAGTTTATCATTTAATATTTTTCTAATGTTATCTTTACAGTTACTTAATTTTGCAGTCACTCTTTTTCTCTTTCGGAACAATGAATTCTTTTGTCTCTCGAACCTGCTTCTCTTTCCTCTTTGATGTATTTTTGGGACATGTCTTTCCACAATTTCCGGTTTCTCCTCCTCTAAAGTCATTAGAATTTCTTCCATTGTCTTGGCCTCGAAAATAGTTTACCAATCTATTACTTCATACTGGATGCAACATCTTCCCAGTTTATAGCTTTGGAGTAAAAATTAAAAATTTCGAATCTGCTTCTTTCTGTTGTTCGTGTTCTTTCCTTTCCTGTTGCTTTTATGTTGGTTGTTATTTCAATAATATTATGGTCTGATATTATACGGTAGTTGGGGATATTTCTACATTATCAATTAGGTTGCTGCTGTTTGTGAATAGCAAATGTAGGCAGTTGTTTTTTCTTGTGTTTTCTGTTATTTCTTGTGTTAATATAAATTCATCAGCGAGAGCTAGTAGGTTTTACCTGCTCCTTGTCTTCCCATGTGCCCCCCCTTGTCCTAGTGTATACATATATTTTTTCCTCTTTTTATATTTCATGAATGGGATATTAAAATCACCAGAGAGAAAAATATTTGCGGTTGGAGAGTGTAGATCTTTTATCCAGTTTCTTACCTCTGTAATGGAATTTGAAAATTTTGAGGTTGGCGTGTTTGGGGGTCTGTACATTACAATTAGTACCATATTTAATTTTTCAACTTTTGCTGCTACATATTCTACGTAGCTGTTTGAGGTACTTAGTCATTTCTGCAATATGCCTTTCGTGTGTGTAAATAGCACATTTTCCTTTACGTGTCACTGTTCTGTCGGCTCGGAGTATGTTATAGTTGTCAATTTGTATTTCTTTTTTGTCAACACAAAACTCAGTTTTCACAGTTCGCCTGGCAGTCCTTTAGATGAGTTTCCGTGAGGCATGCAAAGTCTGCTCCGGCTTCTTGCATGAATCCTTTCAGGTACAAAACTTTGTCCAGGGAATGATTTGATTTAAGGTCGTTAATGTTGGCAAGGATTATTTTTTTTCGCTATCGTTTTCACATAAAGGTGGTTCCGATTCGTTTTCCAATGGTGGTGCCGGTTTCGTTGCCTTGTGGTCCTCCGAGAATTTGATAACGCATGAAGTATCTTTGTGCGTGCCTTCTGTCTGGCTCTCGGATTCCTATATTTGTCAGCTGACTTTGTATTTGCTGGATAGTATTTAGCAGCTGAATTGTGTTGGCTACGTCTAAAAAATTGGTACCCTTCTTTGATGTTCGTTTTTCTTGTTCACCCGTTGCGTTCCTTTGAGGGTGGTGGTAACGGCGTTTTTGTTCGTATTTGCATCTCCCATATGTTGCATAGGTGTTGCAGACCGTAAGATGGTGAAACTTGCACTTTTCAAATTTGCAATATCCACTTGTGTATTATGTGTTACATAATGTGGGATGTGCATAGATGCATTGCCCATCCCTATATCTGCAGTTCCCTTTTGCGTAGTATTTACATACAATATTTTCAACGCGTTTACTTCTTGTTACCTTATTATTTTCATTGTTCTTAATTTTGGTATTATAATTATTTTTCTTTGGCTGTTTATTTCCTCCGTTTTTAGTTATCATCATTTTATCATTTCGCTTGTTGAACAGTTTTACTACCTCGCAACTTTTACTTATCTCTTTTCTTTCATCTGTGTCATCATTCCGTTTTATATTATTTATATTGTTATTTGTTATTATATTGTTATTCGTTATTTCCTCTCTCTCATCCACCCGAATTTTTATTGGGACTTTTCCGGACTCTTCTTTCCCCATTATTTCACCCTTTTTTGTAACATTGAGTTTGTTTTCTCCATTTCTTTAAATATCGCGAAGGAGTTTACAGTCTGTGTACATGCGTCACACAGAAATTTGATTCTCACGACTTGTTTCGCGTTCTTGACAAGATATATTTTCCTATCATCCCAATTCATGCAGATAAAGTCGTTCAGTTTTTGACAGAAATCACACCTTATTGCTGCATAATAATAACTTAATATAAATCATAATATAAACATAAAAATATAAAGAAATTTATAAACAATTAAAACGAAACCAATGAGAGCAACTGTTGAAAGCTCATTCGTCTCGCTTTCAAGAACTGGACACGCTGGTTCGTGTTGTTGAACACTTGAACACGCATTTAGTTCATCAGGATGTTTGACATTGATGGCACGAGAAATCTCTAGTTTTAATTCCCTCTACAGTTGACATACATTGTATTTTTTTTTTGTGAGAAATTTTGCACCTAAATTATTGATGTTTGTGCAGGTTTTAACATCCTGTATAATTTAAGTATGTATTCATAATATTTCACGGGGTCATCCTGTGTCGCGCGTGTGCGCGGGCCACTGCCCGCTGGCGACTTTTAGGATGAATGCACTTTGGACAATCCAACCAGGGTGGTCCTTGTTGGTTAAGCTCGGCCTTAGCCGTACAGCATCCGAGTAACAATAAACAGTTTCTACCAAGTTTTTTTTTTCCGAAGGGGTGAATGGAAACACTTCACTTCTAAATTGGAGTTTTCGTTCACTCATATAATTTTTATTACACAAAGTATATACAGAACGAGGCACTGATAATTAATCAGAAGTTTACAGGGGGAGAGGTTTTACCTATTGCAACAATAGCTCAGGCAGGAATTTAAAGGGGAAGAGGTGCAACCTCTTGTAACAATGGCCCAGGCAGGAATTTAAAGGGAGGAAGGTTGTCCTCCGCGAGTAAGGGGTAAGGCAGGAATCGAAAGCGAGGAGGCCTTCCTCCTCGAGTAAGGGTTACGGCAAGAATGATTTAATTTACAATACAAGAAATAAATAAGTCTAAATTTTGGGGGGAATGCAGTCGAAGGTTAAGCCCCCACTTTAACTGGAGAGCTAAAGAATTCTGACATTAAGCATAATTTAAGCATACAACGAAATTTAGAAAGATAAAAAATTAACAAAAAAATACTAATTTTTGTAAGGTATACACTTTTGGATGGCGACATAATGTCGGGGTACCGACATGTACCGAGTACATTAAGTACATTAATAACATCATTAAATTATTACCGTTAATTACAATTTTAGCAAATGGTTAATTGACATATCTGATACTGAAGTAATTTAAATAGGTGATACAATTTATATAATGAAGGAGAGTTGGGTCATTCTCTGTCAGATCAACCAAAAAAAATTGAAATTAACACCCTCATCTCTCATATTTTGCTGAAATTTGGTTTATAGGGAGTTTGTGAGCCCTGAATCCATTTCTGAAATTATAAGGTCAATCCGACCAACGGTTCAAGAGATATGACCTCGGGCAATTTGAGGTCACTCGCGAGGTTACTAACATTTGGCAAGCCATAACTTGGGTAATAATTGTCATAATTATATAAAAGTATATATATTTAGAATCAGAAAACGACAAGGAATCCAAATATGCAAGTTTTAGAACTCTAGGTTGAAAAATAAAAAAGTTACACTGTAACCAAAATTTGAGGTCACGATTTGACCTCTGGGGTATCAAATGAGAATTTTTTTTTTAAATGTAAAAAATGAAGGCATAGGCATTGGCTATTAGAATCAGCAAAAAAAAGTTTGTTTATGTTAGTATTTTTCATGTAACTAACATATAAGTGAACACCATATTCATAAGTTGTGCGTCAATTCTACCTATTTTTTCACACTTAAGCTCATAATTTGACCTATAGAAATTAAAATTACATTTTTTATAGATATAAAAAACAAAGTCAGAGTTCTTGACTAATAGAAACAATCATAAAAAGTTTGTTTATGTTGGTACTTTTCATGTAACTAACTTATAAGTGAACACCATATTTATAAATTGCTTGTCATTTCAAGGAATTTTTATATCTTAGCTATCAATTTGACCTCAAGCTCCAAGAATTTAATAAAAATTGTACTTCACTGCTAATCTACACTGGCAATAATAGTTATAATAGTGAAGGGGGAAGACTAAGCTCACATGTAGCCTAAACAAACCTGTTGAAACATGTTGCTACTTGTCTAAGTGCAGAATCAACACAGATAGTTGCAAAATTCCTTGTCTACAGGTTAGTACAGTTCCAGCCAGCACTGTGGGTGGCTGGTGGGTATGGTGTTTTAATGAGCCTCAGAGACTATCAAGGCCTAAAATATTAAGTGTGTATAGCTATATATTTTTTAAAAAATATATTACCTAATTGTAAATCCTATATCTTTATAGATCAAAATACAATGGTTCGGCACTTGAAATACTGCCAGGACCCTATTCAAAAACACAAGAAACGCATAACAATCAATCTTAGAAAAGTGACTGATGTACTTGTTGAAAAATGTGCTGGAAGAGTGAAAAAAGACTCATTGTTGTGTGTGAACTGCTGGACACTGATAATGAAAAACCCCACTATACTTAGTACCACTGAAAACAACGAGTCTGAGCAGGATTCAAATGAATCATCTACTATCAGTGGCTTGAGTAACATCTCTTCAATTCAAGATCTGGACAATGACAGTGATTGCTTGATAAAGGAAAATCCTTCAACTTCAGTTGAACCAGTTCTAGCATTTCTGGACCAAACACCAGTTAAAAAAAGTAAGTAATAAATTAATATAATAACTTATACTTTACTACAAGGTCTGTTTGATCTACTATTTAGCCAATTATATAGCATTTAAGGTACTATAATTAATATTTAATTACTAATATTCAGGTGTGTGAAACCTTTTTTTCTGTTCTTTTCAGAAGGGCTGTCATTAAGCCAGAAAAAGCGCAAGGCTCGTGGTAAGCTATCATCTGCTCAGAAACACCTGAAGGAGAGGCTAGAACTCAGTTATGGTGTTCAAATTACCGAGGAGGTAAGTGATACTTCAAAATCTGAAAAACATCTAGACAAATTAATGAATGAATTGAAACAGTCATTCCTGGAGAGCAAATGTCACCATCACAAACTACAAATATTGACACTCTCACCATACACAATTGAAAAAACAGCTAGTTTCTTTCAAACTACAACATACATGGTGAAAAGAAGCCGTTCACTTAAATCAGAACATGGAATCCTTCCGAAGATTCCACTAATGAGCAAAGGAAAAGTGATATCTGAAGAACACAAAGATATAGTTAGAAGATTCTATGAGTCAGAAGAGGTTAGTCGTATGTGTCCTGGCCAAAAGGATTGCGTGAAAGTTATCAGTGCTGAAGGTGCAATGAAGGTGCAAAAACGATTGGTCCTCGGGAATTTAAGAGAGATGTTTGAACTATATAAAAATGATGAAAAGAATCCCAAAATAGGATTTTCCACATTTGCAAAATTACGGCCATCATATTGTGTGCTTGCCGGTAGTGGTGGGACTCATTCTGTCTGTGTCTGCACATACCATCAAAATCCAAAATTGCAGCTGGCTGCATTGGGAGAAAGAGGTCTTTCATACAAGGATCTTATGGATTACAGTGTCTGCAGTACAGAAAGAGAGACTTGCATGATGCAACTTTGCAATGATTGCCCAAGAGAAGAGGGTGTCCTGGATTTTCTTGAGTTACTTGACAATGTGAAATCAGCTCCAAATGAAATATCTTACAAGCAATGGGTGACTGTTGACCGTTGTACAATGGTTGATAAGGTGGAGCCACTTCATGAATACTTATCATCCCTAAGCATGAAAATATCCCGCATGGTTCGTCATCACTTTGTTGCTCAGCAACAATCACAGTACTTCAAGCAGTTGAAAGAAACACTACCACCTCAGAGCGAGGTAGTTATAGTAGGTGATTTCTCTGAGAATTATTCTTTCATTGTCCAGGATGCTGCCCAAGGGTTTCATTGGGACAATTCACAGTGTACAGTTCACCCTTTTGTCATCTATTATAGATCATCTGCAGACCAGGAACTTAGCCATTTTAGTGTCTGTTTCTTATCTGCATCACTAAAACACAACACTATAATGGTTTACTCATTCATATTGAAGCTTATGACATATGTTAAATTCAGATGCCCACAATTGAAGAAGGTGCACTATTTCTCAGATGGATGTGCTGGCCAATATAAGAACAGATACAACTTCACAAATCTCTGTTACCATGAAGAGGATTTTGGTCTGTCTTGTGAATGGCACTTCTTTGCTACATCCCATGGCAAAAATGCATGTGATGGGATTGGAGGAACAGTGAAAAGAGCTACTGCTCGTGCCAGTTTGCAGAGAACTACAGAGAGGCAAATTCTTACACCAGAACACATGTTTCAGTTTTGTGAAGAAAACTTGAGCAAGAAGATAAATTTTTTCTTTGTAACTACAGCTGATTTGAAAGATGCAGAAGAACGGTTGGAACATCGATTGAAGGATAGTAGGGCTATTCCTGGAACTCAGAAATATCATAGATTTGTTCCCCTAAACAAGGAAGAACTGATGGTGTATCCCATTTCAAGTGGCATTGGAGAAAAGAAAAGAATAAGGAAAAGTCATTTTACTAATGAACCTGCAATGCTTGGTAACCTAAAATGTGTCAAACCAGGAGAGTATGTTGGCTGCATTTATGACATGCAAGTTTGGTATGGAATTGTGGAGGAATATTGTGAAGAGTTTGATGATTTCACTGTGAACTTTCTACATCCCTCTGGGTCATCAGGATCAAGTGCATATTATTAAACATCAAACAAGGATTCATGTGCAGTGCCAGGACATCATATATTAACTAATGAGTTGTCCTACCCTGAGGAGGCAGCAGAATTCAATACATTTTTCCACAAAAAGAAATTGATGAGAGCATCGAGCATGCAAAAATTGTATTAGGCTAGCACATGAATCCTCTAAGTAGGTCTTCCCCTTTCACTATTATAACTATTATTGCCAGTGTAGATTAGCAGTGAAATACAATTTTACATTTTTTACCTTTGTTTTTATATCTATAAAAAAATGTAATTTTAATTTCTATAGGTCAAATTATGAGCTTAAGTATGAAAAAATAGGTAGAATTGACGCACAACTTATGAATATGGTGTTCACTTATATGTTAGTTACATGAAAAATACTAACATAAACAAACTTTTTTTTGCTGATTCTAATAGCCAATGCCTATGCCTTCATTTTTTACATTTAAAAAAAAAATTCTCATTTGATACCCCAGAGGTCAAATCGTGACCTCAAATTTTGGTTACAGTGTAACTTTTATTTTTCAACCTAGAGTTCTAAAACTTGCATATTTGGATTCCTTGTCGTTTTCTGATTCTAAATATATATACTTTTATATAATTGTGACCATTATTACCCAAGTTATGGGTCGCCAAATGTTAGTGACCTCGCAAGTGACCTCAAATTTCCCGAGGTCATATCTCTTGAACCGTTGGTCGGATTGACCTTATAATTTCAGAAATGGATTCAGGGCCCACAAACTCCCTATAAACCAAATTTCAGCAAAATCTGAGAGATGAGGGTGTTAGGCACTGGTTGATCTGACAGAGAATGACCCATAAGTAGCATAGAATTTGAATGACAATTAGGTAGAAATAGGAAGTACAGGTAATAAGAACGTGGATAACTATGTGACGTAAGCAGATAACGAACCAGTGACCTGGCATGGAAACAATACAGTATATTATAATAACAACATAACATAACATCTTAACGTTATAAATTGGTGATAGAAGCAAGAAGAGTTGGGATTGAGAGGCTCGCTTTTGGCGACGTCATCGGAATTTGAACATTCATATCAACATTAACGAATATCTTGCGAGAGGTGAAATAATTAAAAGAAAAAGTAAAAAGAATACATGTGGACGTATTTACATGTACATAATCATGAGCATCAAGGGACATCTACGACTGCACAAAGTATTGTACACATATCGGTTGTCACAATAGCTTGTGTGCGTAATATAGACACGAGTAAACATGGACTGATAGGTTGATAGGGCATAAGTCGACAATAGGTAGATGAATAAGTAACAAAATAAATAAAGGATAGCGGTCAAGAAAGAACATGGATGTATGAATGAGTATGGTTGAATAATATTTATATTGCACAACACCAGACAGGACACAACATATAAATAATGACTTATAGAGAGTGAAGTTTTTTATTATTATTAAAGAATTTACCATACATTGAATACGGAAGATATCCATTTACTAAACACGTGATTCAGTATTCAAGGTACTTTGACGTCATAGTGATTTACTTTGTACGTACAGTATAAGTCATTATTGGGAGAAATTAAAGGAGACGAATTAGAGAGACACAGTTAAGGGACATTCGCTTCTCACAGCGAACTTCTAATGGCACAAACATGGATACTGCTCAACCATAGAAATGGTAGGTCGCATGGTTGTGACACCTGTATAGGAGTGTTTCACTTCGTCAGTTATATGATTATAAATTATTTTAAAATGATGTTCACTGCAACACTTCAGAGGAAAAGTAAACGCTTAATTAACCTTTAAATTTTGTTACTGCATAGAACCTGCAATAATGAAATGTTGATTTATTGTGTTATTTTATGAAGTTACAAATTGCAATATTTGCAGTAAAATAAATTTCAAAGCTTGAACAAGAATGAATAAAAAGTTAAAGCATCTTATGTAATTTTCAATTTTACACACACACACACACACACACACACACACACACACACACACACACACACACACACACTACCAGTCAAAAGTTTAAGTACACCCAGAAATATTCATAAATTTCAAATTTTGTTTAAAGTCTTTTATTTATTAACTAAGTTATCATGACACAAATTCATAAGTACAAACATGGGAACTTAAATAACAAATCAGGACAATTTACCAAAAGTAAAGTCTAAATTTTAGATTCATCAAAATAGCCTCCTCTAGCAGCAATTACAGCAGAACAAATTCGAGGCATGCGCTCAACAAGAGAAAGAAGATAGTCTGGTGGAAGCTGCTGCCAGCACTCTTGTAAGAGTTCCCAGAGCTGAGCACTGGATGGCTGCTTGGCTTTCACTGGTCGATCCAGTTCATCCCACACTAGCTCGATGGGGTTCAGATCCGGGGACTGTTCTGGCCATTCCATAACTGTGAGCTGACGTTGCCGTTCTTTCTGCTTCAGGTAATTTTGACACAGCTTTGAAGTGTGTTTAGGATCGTTGTCTTGCTGCATTATGAACTGTTGGCCAACTAGTCGCAGTCCAGATAGGATGGCATGGCGCTGTAGAATGCGGTGATAGCCACGTTGGTTCAGTATTCCAGTGACTTTGTGGAGATCTCCAACTTGCTCCCCTGCAAAACATCCCCAGACCATCACACTTTCTCCACCGTGCTTCACTGTTGGCACAACACACTGCTGTGTCATTTTTTCACCCGCTCTGCGCCGCACAAATACTCTGCGTTTGGATCCAAAAACTTCGAACTTTGATTCGTCAATCCAAAGGACAAATTTCCACTACTCAACAGTCCATTTTTGCTGTTTTTTTAGCCCAGGCTGGCCTTTTCTTTTTGTTCTGGAGTCTCAGCATTGGTTTCTTTGCTGCAGTTCGTCCTTTTAATCCTGCCTCTCTTACTCTTCTCTGAACAGTTGATGTTGAAACTGTCGTACTTCTGGAGTTGTTCAGCTGGGCTTTGATTTCAGGTGCTGTGAGGCGTCTGTTGCGCAGACTGGTGACTCGGATATACTTGTCCTCTGAGTCTGTTGTGGTTCTTGGTCGCCCTGACCTTTTTCTGTCTTTATTTTGACCAGTTTCTTCATACCGTTTAATGGTACAAGCAACCGCATTCACAGAAACTTAATTTTTTTGTAATTTACCTCAATGATTGGCCCTCATTTCTCAAAGTTACAATCGACTGTCTTTTTTCTGTTGTTAACTGAGCTTTGGCACCCATTTTTGCTTTTTGAAACAGAAATATACCTTAAACTACACAGTTAGCTCCTCTGCAAGGATTTTATATGTAAAGACCTGCAGCGCATGTTAATAACTGAACACATGTATTAACATACTCCTGAAGAAATACACTACCCTAGTAAAGACTTTTAAACTGTTTTTGGACCTTTGTGCAGAGCTAATGGCATTAATTTTAGGTTGCATGCTAGACGTAAATTAAGACATTTTGAAGAAGCTTGTCTTACAACCAGTGGCGGCTCGTCGGTAGACACTGCGGAACTGCAGCACCCCTAAATTTTTTATTTACAATTGAAATAATCAAGAACAATATAAGGATGAGCTCACTGAATAACTTTTTCAATAACTTTTGAAACTTTTATTCATTGCTCAATGCTCATCCTTTTATTTCAGTAATTATTTCAACCCATTCTTAGAGACAGTACCCCTAGAATTTTTAGTCACGGGCCGCCACTGCAAGTTACAACACACTGCATAGGGCAGATGCACTGAAGCATACAGTATGAAAGCCAGGTAAGCAAATTCATCTCTAGTACCTGTTAAGTTTACATTTGAAGTTTGTCATGAGCTAAGCAGCAAAACATTGGAAATTAGTAGGTGTACTTAAACTTTTGACTGGTAGTATATATATATACAGGGTGGGCGGTAAGTAGCTCCCTATTTTGGATTGGTAAAAAAATACGTATATTATCCATTTATTTCAGAAGAAATAATATGAAAAGGTAGGCATACATGGTAGGTTTTCTCTAAAATTCAATGTGGGCTCCAACTCTTTCCACCAGCTTCTGGAGCCGCCCAGGAATGGCGTCCACTGACTTTAGCAGGAACTCCGGCGGGATGGAGGACATGACTTCCCGAATTCGGTCCTCCAGTTCTTCCAATGTCCTCGGTTTGGTGCGGTAGACTTCTTCCTTTACCCACCCCCAAAGAAAGAAGTCGCACGGTGTCAAGTCGGGGCTCCTGGCTGGCCATTGATGTGGACCACGACGACCCATCCAACGACCAGGGAAGTGGGCATCCAGCCACTCACGGACAACAAGAGCGAAGTGCGGAGGGGCGCCATCTTGCATAAATATCAGATCGTCGATGTTCTCCCATGTGCTGACAACCGGCCAGACCTCGTTTCGCAACATAGCAAGGTACCGCTTAGCATTCATGGTGTTGCGCAGAAAGGCTGGATGCAGAAGGGCTGGATGCCCACTTCCCTGGGCGTTGGATGGGTCGTCGTGGTCCACATCAATCGCCAGCCAGGAGCCCCGACTTGACACCGTGCGACTTCTTTCTTTGGGGATGGGTAAAGGAAGAAGTCTACCGCACCAAACCGAGGACATTGGAAGAACAGGAGGACCGAATTCGGTAAGTCATGTCCTCCATCCCGCTGGAGTTCCTGCTAAAGTCAGTGGACGCCATTCCTGGGCGGCTCCAGAAGCTGGTGGAAAGAGTTGGAGCCCACATTGAATTTTAGAGAAAACCTACCATGTATGCCTACCTTTTCATATTATTTCTTCTGAAATAAATGGATAATATACGTATTTTTTTACCAATCCAAAATAGGGAGCTACTTTCCGCCCACCTGTATATATATATATATATATATGTAGCGGATCGACAAGAAATAGACCAACAAATCGACAGACATACTTTCTTTCCACGCTACCATAAAACAGTTTGGAACACACGTGGGCTAACAAACAATGGAAAGTCTGTTCCTTCCCAAGGCGCGAAAGTAAGTTTTTATCAACCCAAGGACGCGTTTACAAGGCGTCTTAAATAATTGGCGTGAAGTTCTACGTCACAGGAATTGCGTATAAAAGAAAGCATCCACGCTCACTCCCTCTCACTTCGTTGGCGCTTCCATTTCGTTCGACTACTCGGTACGATACCACCTCTTCGACCGCCTACCGGTTTCGGCCGGAGGCGAGGCCCGCTACTTTCTTCAAGGCCTGCAATTTGTCATCAAGTGGGATCTACAGACCGCCTGCAGAAGCAATCCTTCGAGGCCCAACCGGAATCACTTCGGGCATGCGGTTTGCGGCCTACGCCGCACCTCATAAGGCCAGCCTGCACCTCGAGAAGTAACATCACCTCAGGCCTCCACGAAGCCTACATCCATCATCTCAAGAGGCATAACGGACAACGACAACTCCAATCTGCGTAATAGGTTCGTTTTCAACCCGCCTTCAACAAAGTTTACGTCACCATAAGATAAGTACCCCCTATCCTAAGTACTCTTGTGAAGCCTACATTAGCCTACCGCCGAACGGTAGGCTATACTCCCAAGGTGTGTAATCACGCGTCCATTGACTCCCGTTAATAACGCAGTAGGCCTGTCATCCAATTCAAGTGTCATTTTTATACCGTTATTCCGCGTATCATCCGTCATTATGTTCAAGTCATATATTTGTGTGTTTAACTAAATGTTCTCTTGACGTAATCATTTAACATCACATAATGTTCTTATATATAAATGATATTTGTGCAAGCATTTCAATCCATTATTATTAGGCCACATCAATTATTCTATGTGCATCCATGCAATCATTTAGCCTACTTAATCAGTGTCATGTTTTTCATTCAATGTACCAGACGCACGTGCATTCTTTATATCATTAACTAGGCCCATTCAATGTTCCACATCGCATGCCATTTACATACCATTAATGAGTACATTATTACGTGTCAATTAAGCTATTAACATTTGATCTTATTAGCTAAGCCTATGCCATAAGCATAACGTAAAACTACCAATTAATTACTGTCAATTCTTTGTTATATCACAGTGAATAAAATAACGGATTTATTTTCATAATAAACTACAAAACCCATAAGGTGTCTTTTATAACCTTAACATTAATTTGCTTGAGCGTAAATCAAGCTGGTGACCCTCCCTGTCATTTCGGTCACTTCCAATAGTATGGTGGATCTACTCAAACAGCCTTTCATTAATAAGAAATCAGTCATTGCACCAATAAATCTTTGCATACAATTAAATCATTATCACCTTAAACGGTTAAAACTAGGTCCACTATATATATATATATACATATATATACATATACACACATTATAACTGCAAACACGCAGTATAATTAACGTAAAGAACGACGCTTTGTATAGGAGACTTATCCGCGCAAGATGGGAGCGAAAGAACGAAATAGTCTAGCTCAGTGGTTCCCAACCGGTTTTGGCTTATGGCCCCCCTTAGGAACCTTATTTTTTCCCGTGGCCCCCATAAGCATTATTTTCAGTAGGTAATATGTAGATTTAACTCTATTTTACAAAATAACATTTTCCTGTGGCCCCCTTCAAGTGTGCCATGGCCCCCAGGGAGCCATATGGCCCCCGGTTGGGGACAGAGGCGCGAGACTTATTGTAAGCACTGTACATTGTTTCCTGAAAGGGTTTGACACGATCTGAAAAGCCGTTCAGGTGGACCATTAGAAGAAAAAGTTTGGGAGCCAGTGCAGGAAATGATTTCCACGTGCCATCACCGGTCACATGTTCATCTTCCAAATTAACTGAAAAGAAATTGTTCAGACCATTTTCTTTTTTAAAAATCCCAGTAGCGAGTTGTTTGAGTGCAAGTGAACAAGAACAATTATAAAAAAGCCTCAAACTACCATTTCATCGATTTCGAAATAATAAAGGGAAGGAAACGACGTTCTTGGTTCAAATAAAGTAATAAAATGTAATTTAAAATTTGTCAAACTTTACTGAAGCTTCGTTTTCAGTTAACCAACCAATTAAAATATATATATATATATATATTTTTAATTGGTTGGTTAACTGAAAACGAAGCTTCAGTAAAGTTTGACAAATTTTAAATTACATTTTATTACTTTATTTGAACCAAGAACGTCGTTTCCTTCCCTTTATTATTTCGAAATCGATGAAATGGTAGTTTGAGGCTTTTTTATAATTGTTCTTGTTCACTTGCACTCAAACAACTCGCTACTGGGATTTTTAAAAAAGAAAATGGTCTGAACAATTTCTTTTCAGTTAATTTGGAAGATGAACATGTGACCGGTGATGGCACATGGAAATCATTTCCTGCACTGGCTCCCAAACTTTTTCTTCTAATGGTCCACCTGAACGGCTTTTCAGATCGTGTCAAACCCTTTCAGGAAACAATGTACAGTGCTTACAATAAGTCTCGCGCCTCTGTCTCGTCCTAAGCTAGACTGTTAGGTATAAAATGGGCGGTCCTTATGGCAGCGGAGGTGTGTTCGGATTGGTGCACATAATTGCTCTAACCCCATCAATAACGTCCACATTATCATTGTGTCGATCACTATTTATATATAGAGACACACTGTATATAGATATATATATATATACAGGGTGGGCCGTAAGTTTCCATACATAGGAAAAATTAAACGTTTGTTTTTATGTTTCAGATACCCTAAGAATATGCGTTTGACGAAAGAGCAACGAATTGAAATCATACTGATGGCTGGGTCGGGAAGCAGTCGCATGGTTGCAATGAACTTTAACAGACAACATGGAACGAACATCACACACGACACTGTGGCAAAACTTATTAACAAGTTTCAGAAAACTGGAAATGTTGCAGATCAACCGCGAAGTGGTCCAAGACGTACAGCCACCGATGAAGACACAACAGCTACGATACTTACAGCGCTTACACGGAGTCCCAGAAAAAGTACACGACGGTTGTCTGCAGAAAGTGGTGTCAGCAGATCGAGTATCAGGCGCATTTTGAAAGCAAACAAATGGCATCCATACAAATTGCATATGGCACAGCATTTGAGTGAAGACGACCCGGATAGACGGATGGAATTCTGTGAATGGGCATTAACCAAAGTGAACGAGGATGCAAACTTTTCAACTAAGCATATTATATAAATAAAAATGGTTGTCCATAAAAAAATGTTTATTTTTCCTATGTATGAAAACTTACGGCCCACCCTGTATAGAGTATGCAGGGGATAACGTGTCTCAGTCCCAGCTATGGTAGTTGTCTTACAATTAACAGTCCCAAGTGCAAGTTACGTTAACACCACATAAACTACCCTGGACTAAAATAACATAAGTGAAGCCCTTACCCACAAACCATTTAAAAGGTGTGATTTAGCTCTCTCTCTCTCTCTCTCTCTCTGTGTGTGTGTGTGTCTCTCTCTGATCACACCGCATGGCAATGTATCCATATAACGTTAATAATAACCGAAACTCGAGAAAATATACTCTGCCTTCCGCTCTATCCCAAATCCTTTTCTCTCTGTAACCTCTTAATACAAACTAATCTATCATATTTTGCGACTTTTTAACTCTGGTAGGATTCAATTCCATTCCTATAGTGTTAAGATACTTAAATTCATGTGTGTATTATGCCATATGATGTGCGTAATAAATAATCATTTTTAAATAGTTGGAGCGTTCAAGGTCATCTGTAGTAATCTATAGAGTATAGACTACCCCTCAAGCCCACTCTCAACACTTAGATTCCCCTAAGACACAGGCGTCTGAACAAGTAACATGAATGCGTAGAGATCTAAGGTGTTAGATTCCATATTATATAATTTATGTGCTAGGTTTAAGAACGCTGGCATTGAAGGATGGAAGGAAGGGACAGTAAAAGCGATAATAGGTTTAATGAAGGAAGTGGAATGAGGATGGAGGTAAGCGTTGCTATGTCGAAGGAAACGAGGTTGGGTGGGGAATTACGAAGGGAGGAGGAAAGGGAGCCAGAGATTATTAATCTAATTCTGCCACCACGTTCTCCTGATATGAATCCGATTGAAAACCTTTGGGCAATAATGATTAACGAATGGGAGCAACGCAATGAAAGAACATTTGAAGCACTTTTAGCTCACACGAGAAATATAGTTGGGAGAGCTTACGTCGAACACCAAACATTCCCTACAATCTGGCCTCTTCTATGCTGCAACGATTGCAAGAAATTATTGATGTCGGAGGAAGCTATACGAAATACTGATGTTAAAGCCATGACGTAAATGTGTATCGAATATATATTTATGTTAATATAGAATTTTTTTATATTTTTATGTTTGACATCTATAAAAGTATGTATTGTGACCATGAAAGAACTTTACTTATCCTTAGTTAGAATCTTTTCTTGCAATGTCTACGCTCGTGGAGATGATAATATATGCATTGTTGAAACAAACTATGAGAAGGTAATAGTTTCAGGAAAAAAATAAAAACTGGCAACATCGAGGCCATCACATGTTTATGGGAATTGTCATATGATATGCTACCAATAAACTCTTATATACTACTATATACAGTATACTATATTATGTAATAATTACGATGAACAAATCAAATGCAAATTTCTCTGATTCACGGCCCACCAGTCTTGCTTTAGACTAATGACTTTCGTAAGATGGAATAGGCTACCACTTAAAACAATGGATAAACTATCTATTAGTGAGACGACCGTGACTTCCTCGAAATGCGAGCGCGTGAGAGGTTCACGATTCTTCACGTAGAATATGTATCACAAACAACAATATTGACAACAATTCCCAACAATTACTTAATATCAGTCATTGCATTTGAGCAAATAATTTAGACCTGTGTCAAAATAACTTTGGTATCATGCCATGATTTGGGATATTTGCCGAATTAATCGTTCTCTATAGTCTACACTCTACAGTATATATTGAGACGGTATAATGTAATGCCCAGCTAATATTATGATGACTAGGATTGCTCCATAACCATCCCAACATCCCGAAACTTGGTCATTCTGCTTCTTAATCATTTGTATTTTAAACACTAAAATGTAGCAGAAGTGACGTAATAATGGACGTCATTGATGGGGTTAGAGCAATTATGTGCACCAATCCGAACACACCTCCGCTGCCATAAGGACTGCCCATTTTATACCTAACAGACTAGCTTGGGACGAAACAGAGGCGCGAGACTTATTGTAAGCACTGTACATAATGCACTGTATTGTGTACCGTATTCCGAACATTTTCGCGGATCCCTTTATAGTTTGGGCAGGTAAGTTTAGAGAGTTGCTTTGTGAGCACGATGAAGTATTGTGTCGAATTTATTGATTTTACGAGGCCACTCAATATGCCCCACCTTTTTTTTCTCTTTTCAAGTTTCCTTGTAAGTTACAGAAATTTTGTACACAAGTAGTTACATACTTTTTTTACAAGTTTTTATTTTTCCACATAGTCTCCATCCTTTTCTACGGCTTTCCTCCACCTCGAAACAAAGGCCTTCATTCCTTGCTGGTAAAAGTCCGCTGGGTTCCGCTGGAGCCACCTCTTACCCTCCTCAACAACCTCATCGTCATTGAAACTTTCTTCCACGAATAGCATCCTTCATTGGCCCAAACAAATGGAAGTCTGAAGGTGCCAGTTTCGGGCTGTATGGAGGGTGGGGTAACACAGTCAAGCGCATTTTTGTGATGGCCTCTTGTTTGCAAACTGTTGTGTGGTCTTACGTTATCGTGCAAAAGAAGGACGTCTTCCAGGTTTTTCTCGGGTCGAACTCGCTTTATACGTCTCTGGAGTCTCTGTAGGGTAGCAATATATGCCTCTGAGTTGATTGTTTGTCCTTTCTTCATAATGTCCACCAGAATCACTTCTTTCATGTCCCAGAAGATGGTGGCCATAACCTTTCCTGCAGAGGGAGCCATTTTGAATTTTTTTTTGCATTGGGAGTCTGCGTGATGCCACTCCACGGATTGGCGTTTTGTTTCAGGTTCAAAGTGGTGTGCCCAAATCTCATCCCCAGTCACAATTTGTGAAAGGAAGTCATCCCCTTCTGTCTCGTATCGAACCAACGACTCAGAAGCAATTTCTTTTCTTTGGGCTTTGTGATTTTAGTCAGTTCACGAGGAACAAACCGTGAACACACTTTTGAATATTCCAGTTGCTGAATTATCGTATTCACACTTGCTTCACTAATTCCTAGCTCCAGTGATAGCTCCTTGTATGTGACGCGCCGATTTGACCGAATGATGCTGTTAGCACGTTGCACAGTGTGAGATGTCACAGCCGATGCCGGGCGACCGCTGCGTGGCTCATCATCGACGCTGACTCTTCCTCTCTCCGATGATCTCACGTTTAGACCAGCGTCCAACTGTGCTTCAATCAACAACAGCATCTCCGTAAACGTTTTGTAGACGTTTGTGAATATTTCCAACTGTTTCCTTCTCTGCGGTTAAGAACTCGATAACAGCTCTCTGTTTACGACGCACATCACTGTCAGACGCTATTTTCGAAACTGCGTTAACCATCGGTTTTATACAAGGGCGTTTTATACAAGGAGGGGAGGTTCAAACTGGAAAAATCCGGTTATGTGAAGCGCAGAAAGTTCATACTTACGGCCCAAAAGACATTTCAGCCCCATGGCTTATTATTTAGCTAAGAAAAAAGGGTGGGGAAAAATATATTGAGTGCCCCAAGTACATTAGTTCGTCTCATTTGTCAATGTACGAAATCAGAAATGAGCTGCGTGGATGTTTGTGGCCAACAGCCACCATTTAGTTGGTATTTCAGCATTGTTTTAACCCGGGTGAAAAAAAACCCATGGTTATTTAAAAAACAAAAACAAACCATTGTTTTAAAAAAAACAAAAAGTTTATTTGGTTTTAATGTTTTTATTTTTTGTTCGTTAGTGTTTGATTGTTATAAAATTATTTTATCTTTGATGTTATTTTATTTAAGCATTATACTAACTTTTACAAGAAACAAACTACCTTTGTTTACACTCAAAATTATAAAACGAGCTTGTTTCTTATTTTCTTGTAAATAATAGTGATAATAATGAAAACAATTCCTTTAGCACTATTCAGATTTCAGATAAACCGTAATCCTATTGTTCAGACAAACAAAATGTCAAATGTCGAATGCAGTGACTAGGAATGTAAATTATATATAGGTAAATAAAAATTATTTAGTAAAATACCAACCAACCCTATTTGGTGCAATGGTAAACAAAATTTCTCATTTTTATGCGTAATTGATACTTTAATAGTGGTTGGGTCATAATCTTTATTGTTAGGATTTCCATTGAAAAATAGTAAAATACCTTAGCTGAAAGTACAGACCCTTTTTTTATGATGTTGATTGTTGACAGTGTGACAGACATAATTAAAAAATAAGCACAATATTAGGTTTCATGTTTGAAATTGTTATCATTGGTTTACGTTCATACTAAGCATTAAAATATCATTAAAACTAAGCATAAAAAGCAAATACATAAAAAACAAAAACAAAATTTTTTTCCCATCAGGAAAAAAAAAAAAAAAACCATGGTTTTAACCTTCTCACTTGTCAAACTTGCCTTTTATACATTTTCAAGAATATATTTACAATACACACACACACACACACACTGTATATAATATATATATATATATATATATAATATTATATATAATATATATATATAATATATGTATATACTATATATATATATTATAAAATTCTCTAATAAAAAAAAATAAGGATTTAGTGTATATATCTTGTTGCCTGTTCAAAGAAAACAAAAGAAACTGTATCAAATACATTTTCTTTGCATTACCGTAATTTTACTTCTTAAACTTTGGGAGAAAAACAAATTATTTCTACTTTGAAATGTGTAACAAAATTTTTAATTTGCTTTTTTTTTTATTCTGTGGCTTAAACCTTGCCATAACTTTAAAATATAACTGTTATATATAGCCTATATCTGTTTTGTTGTTTCTCTATTTAATTGTAAAAGTTTCGTTTTTTATTTTATTCTCTCTCTCTCTCTCTCTTCTCTCTCTCTCTCTCTCTCTCTCTCTCTCTCTTCGGAAGTTGTGAACAGTTCCTCTGTGGATCAGTTCAAGAAAAGGGTAGACGAAATCTTGCACACTATTTGAGTGTGTAAATACATTTAGGACCTCATCTGCGGAAATTTCTTTTCCTATAAAATAGTTAATATCTGGAACCAACTTCCCTCAGAGGTTGTTTCCAGTCAAAGTGTAAATCTGTTTAAAAATAGGCTAGACAAAGTACTGAACACACTCATAGTTTAAGATTAAAACCTCAGAAAACTCTGCAGGAGTTCGCTTGCTCGGTGTCTCTGTGAGCAAGCTAAATATAGAGCTATTTATATATTCTCCACTTTCCTGTAAAATTTCCTTGGCTACTTTTCCAGGGTCAAGGTATTTTCTTCAACCTTTTTCCGTACCTGCCTCTGGCAGGGAGGGAGCGGAGGGTGGGGAGAGAGCCTTCTACTTTTCTATCCAGTTTTCTACTACTGCTAGGATAGTTGAAAGAAAAATAAACTTTTACAAAATTTTCCCTGGCACCCGTTGCCATTGGTACCTCCTCGGTATGGGCCGCAAGGCCTTTTGAGGTACTTCTTTTCCTTGTAACTCCTTGTAACTCTCTCTCTCTCTCTCTCTCTCTCTCTCTCTCTCTCTCTCTCGACGGAAACGGAATTAGCTCTAACTTTCCTGTCCTTTGCAGCAACTTAACCCCAATTACTTTGTCCAATGAGCAAAGTCGGAGACCGCCTTCAGGGAGAGTGGATAAGAGACGTTCCAAATCCTTCGCTGGATCGTCTCCCTGTAGTAATTAATGTCGATAATTTTCCTTTGCCTATTAGCATCCACTTTCAACTGCTTGAATATTTCCTTTAGACACGGTTTCACCGAGATGTGATTTTGTTGACAAATCATCTAACGAGTGTTCAGTTTTGTTCGTCGGTTTTTTTTATTAAACTTTGTACTTTTACTCATCAAAAGAATAAAGCCTATGATGCAAAATTAATACTATAAGAGTAAGTTTCGAAATGTTTATTGGCTTTTAGAATCGCTTGGCAAAAACCACTGATTAATTATTGGCGTATGCTCATATCCGTGCTATGCAATCGGAATGGCTCATAAATTGTGTTTACAGTTATAAGGTTATAATTTTTTTAATGGAATCGGTTAGTGTGCGGGCGAAGTTTAAATTTAGAGGCGAGAGAATCAGGCGTCCAGTTTGCAAAATATATT
This sequence comes from Bathynomus jamesi, assembly GCA_023014485.1. Lineage (NCBI taxonomy): Eukaryota > Metazoa > Arthropoda > Malacostraca > Isopoda > Cirolanidae > Bathynomus > Bathynomus jamesi. The sequence goes on along the minus strand of JAJOZX010000579.1, from coordinate 734,649 downwards.
TTACAATCATTTAACTGCTTCTAAAGTTGTAGCAATTTAATGTATTTTATTGAAATCGCAAATTGGCTGCGGTTTCATCAGTTTAATCCTTTAGTGAAGTGGTAATTACATTGCCTTTTGTTAATGGGTTTTGGCGGTATGCAGAATTCCTTAAATATTTAAAACAGTTTGGGTAAAATTCTAAAAACTTTAATAGTTTTAATAATTAAAGTTAGTTAAACACGGATAGTTAGGGTGAAAGAAGAATTTGGTTTGTGGTGTTGCTTTAGAATTACTGAAATTTCCACTGAATATTATTTATAATTTTACTCTTCATTGGACTCGGAACTTTTATCTTGCAATTTTATCCTTCATCGTTGAGTAGGCTTTTAATTATCCTTCCCCCTCCAAATAAAAAACCTCGTTCTTTTATTTGGTATAGTCTGTTTAACCTATTCGAACCGAGTATGGGTTATAGCAAAGAAATACGGCCACGGGTGAAGACTTTGAACGTACCAGTACATACAGAGTTCAGTTGAACGAAACTTTAACAGCAAACTCGGAAATTTGAATTTGCAATGGGTTAGTCGTCACTTCATTAAACCTCGTGTAAGCCTAGCCGAACAAATTGGATTTCTTGTAGTTTATGATTATGAGATTCTAAACGAGGTATTGAGGTTGCTATTTTATTTTATATCATTAAACGTAGGTCACATTTAAATTTGTAGCAGTTAAAACCAAGGTAGTGAAAAACCCAGGGTTTCGGCAAAAAAAAAAACCCCCATCGTTTTTTAGTAAAAATCCTGGATTTTAATGGGTTAAGATGGTGAAATAAGTTACTTTTAAAGAAATACTGCAGTGATAACTGCGTGTTCCTGTCATAAAAGTTTTATTTCTCTCTGATTGATCACCAATTACAAAGGTGGAAGTGATGTTTAGTTATGAATGCTTATTCAAATATTCAGTGCTTCCATTCAAAATCTATTCTTTACGCTTTAGAGAATTAAAAAAAAAAATAAGATAACGCACACATTTAAAAAAATCGCTGATTGCAATATGACTGAAAGGGACGGTACAAAGCCAGTGAGTGGAAAGAATATAAAGAGTATGAGCATGAACAAAATTTGCCGTCATTGTGGCACTAAAATCAGTTCAAAAGCTGAAAGACTCCTATCTTGAAAAATGTGCGAACTTGATCAGTATTCAATGCAACATGACGAAACCTCATCTAATGATAGCGCAGCAAACATACCCATACATTCATCAGAGAGGAAAGGACATAGTGCAAGTTACACTAGTTTTGAGAATGCCAGTTCACCCATAGATCTTTGTTTTGTAACATCAGCTCCATGTGAGTGAAGTGCTGGTGCTTTGTTTAATACCACTGACGATTTAACAGGTGCTAAAGCAAAAAAGGATCCATTTTTGCTAGTATGGACAGAAAACATGCGCACATAAAACTTCAGAAACTAAGAAAATCTTAGACAGAGACATTCAGTTTGCTAACCTTTTATGCATGCAATATTCCTTTCAGTGTCTCCAAAAATGACCGAGTAAAAAAGTTAGTAACTGGTGCGAGGAGGTTCATTTCAAGCTCCCACATGGCATGACTTAAGTACGCATCTCTTAGGTGACGTGCATAATGTGAGGCCAATTTGGTATGTCAAGTTAGAAGGTTGAAATGTGATGCTGATTGAAGATGAATGGTCTAATATCCATAATCAGCCAATTGTACGGACATCTTCATAATGGAACCAAAGGTTTCTTTATTCGATCAATGGATACTGGTGTCAGAGAAAAAAATTGCTGAATATTGGTGCAATATAGCTGAGAAGGAGATTGACTTCTGTGAATCAACACAACCAAAAAAAAATCGTTTTTAACTCACCAATGAAAATTTAAAATTGTTTACAAACAACAATTATAGTTCACCCATCCATACATACGCAGAGCCGGCCCTAACAAGTGCGGGGCCCTAGGCATTTTGATAATACAGGGCCCCACTCCAGAAAAGATTTTAGTTCATAGTAAAAAGGCAAAAAAATAATCTGAAGTGCTATACATTTATTGTAGACATATGTCTAATAATATTAAGAATAACAAAAAAAATGCTTTCATTAAGAATACTAAAAAAATACCATACTTTATAAATTTATAATATATTTTAAAGACTAATTTTTCTAACGCCCACTTTGGAAGAAAAGAAAGAAAACGTTGTTTTAAATGGTACACTCAATAAATTTGTAATATACTAATGGTTTTATATTTCATTAAAAATGTCCTTAATTTTCCCCTTTCCTATGACAGCCGGCGTGAGTCGGGGAATCTGGTGGAAGCGAAATATATAAAAAATTTATTTGCCCAGCCCCGCTGGCAGCGCGGGGCCCTCTTAGGCGCGGGGCCCTAGGCGGCCAGCTCGCCTTGCCCTAAGGCCGGCCCTGCATACACACACACACAGATATATGCGTACACACTTATAGGTGCCATGTGAGTTTTTGCAGTTAAGTTCACATTATCAGAGTATTATCAGGGAAGTACTCTGGGGAGTGGGGTGGGGGGGGGGGGGTGGAACTCCCGTTTGTCCTGTCACTGTCCTCAGCTGAATTTTTTCCGCGTCTCATCTACCCTGTGAGAAATCAAACAAGCTTTCAAACACACACCTCTCTCTATTCCTCGCTACACATACAATCATACATGTATCTCGCACACTACACAATCTTTACAAAATTAAAAGAAGTGGCATAGGTCCTAAGAGCCTCGGAGACCTTGGTTTTCGACTCTCCCCTTCTTCTTTTATGGGACGGGCATTTTTGCTGGCATTCGCCCTTGGTCCTCTCCTTCCTGCATAAAAAAATTATGTAGTGAGAGAAGATGAGTTTTTTATCGAACTGCCATTTCCTACACAGCAGGGTGGCAGACAAAACAGGAAAGCGTTTTTTAAAAAAAAAAATTTATGCATATATATTATTTCCCACCACTCTACTATAAAAATTGAAAAGAAATAAAACTTTATTCTGCTTATGCCACCCCATGCCACATTTTGAGAAATGGAACAATATAAAAGAATATAATATTGTGTGTAGTTGTATGTAGTAATATATAAGATAGTGATAATTGGCACTCGCTTAAAAGTATATTATTTTTACTGTTTAGATATGTTGTTAATTATCTTGGATATTGAACTTATTTTCTGCTTTTCCCAATTTGCGAGTAGTGGCTTTCTGCTCTGACAGTGAAAGCAAGCTGGTTCTAATGAGGAAGATGCTCAAAGAATGGTTTGAAGCACAGAAAGAAACTGGCACTGGAGGTAGAAATCTTCTAGTCTATGGCTATGCTGCTTACTACCTTCGTCATGCAGAAAATGAAGTATCCCCCAAAACTGTTTTGAAATAAGTTGTTGAAGTGCAGAATTATTTTTAAGAATCATCATCTCTGGCTTCGTGAGCAAACCTCAAATACCAAATACTACAAGGTGGAACAGCCAAAATGAGTGCATTGACATTCTTGAAAAATTATTAAAATATATATGAAAGCGAAGTTGAAGTAAACGTTATTAGGATAATTAAAAATGTTAGCATTCATATTGAGGCTATGCATCTTCAGCAACAATTGCGCATTGTCTAAAGCATTAGACACAATGCAAAGAGATGAGTGCACTTTAGGAGATGTAGTTCATGTTTGGCAAGAACTTCTTGATGCTCAGGTGTTGCATCCCCATAAACACATTCTAGAAAAGCGGTACAATCAGTGTGTGACTCGTATACATCTTGTAGCATACCAGGCTCACTTAAGTATACTGTAGAAGCAGCAAACACCATTAGTCGAAGCTACTTGCCTCCACTGCTGGCTTTGTCAATTGCTAATACTGATGTCTGCTCAAAATCAATGCTGTCTTATGAAGTTGCTGGTTCAGTGGCACCAGAAAGGTGGTGGGAAGTAATGGGGCAGAAAATGGAGGGAAATGCTGGAATTATAACCCCCATGCATTTAGTCAACTCTTTGTTAGCAAGTTCACCGTCAGCCAAGCGACTATTTTCAACATTTGGCTGTGTACCTATAAATTGCGAATCGATTAGGTATAGAGAAAGCAGAAAAATTAGTGGTGTCACCAAATGCTTAAAAGGAAAGAGGATGAAGACCAGTGAATAAATGTCCTCAGGTTGTTCTTGCACTATTTTTATTTCGATTCTACAATAAAACTTGCATTGGGTTTTACTTTTGATTTTTCCCTATTTTTTTGTAAACTTGGATGGACTGGTACCATACCATGGACTCGTTGAAAAACCTAGATAGCCTGATGTGCCACTACTCAGTATAGAGCGAGAATACCAGATTTTACTTTTTAGCTTTATTACGACTGTCCCATTGTAATTTTACATTTTGCCTGGCACAAATAACCTTATATGATCATTATTTACTTCATTTTTAAAATGTTCTCATGGAAAGGAAGAATTAAAGCAACATTTTTTTTAAATCCACTTTTGCTAAAAAAACAAAAAAAAAAGTGTTTTTAACCAAAAAATAAACATATACTGGGTAACTATCACAACAACCCTGGTTAAAACCTCTTTTAATCCCTATATTCGGTCCTCGTTAAACTGTTTCTTGGTACGCGAGCGCCGAGCAACAGATCGTGGAAGGTTAAAAGTGAAACTTTATTAATGTGGTCAGTTGTCTCGTAAATATTTTGCTTTGACACACTGTCCACACACATACATAAAATGAAATCTTATGATGTATAATACGTCTGGAAAGAAGCCAATTTTCAGTGCCACTTTTTTCTTTAGGCGATGAATAAATAAAAATATTGGTAAAAGGAATTTTTTGGAAAGAAAATATATTGATTTTTCTCTTTCGTTGAGCTAAAGTAGAAGAGATATATTTTCACCTTATTTTACCTCGTGTCACCACATTATTTCGTCTCGCATCTTACGCTCTACATTCCATTTCGACAGTTTTCAAAAATCAAATTTTCACCTTTCTTCTCACCTTTCTTAATGTATTTGCTTCCTTCACTTTTCTATCACTTTCCCAACTTTTTAGATTCGGGAGGAAAAGAAGGCTTCATATGCTAAATTTTGTTTACTCAGAGACATTGTACCAAACTTTGCGCACCACGATACGCATTTTACGCAGGAAATATTTTTTCTCTCGTTAATTAATGCTAATTTTTATTTGGACACCACATATTGGCCCTTAAAAGCTTTTGTATGTTGGTGATAATATATATATATATATATATATATATATATATATATATATATATATATTTTATTTCACTCTAGCAACATTGTTAATAGAAATATTCTTGAGTCTGCCATTATCCAACTTTCAAATAACTTCAACATAAGCAAAGGTCTTTTTCAACTTGATCCTGTTGTTTTGAATTCCTTCAAAACAGATTTAGATAAGAAGGGTAGAACGCTAAATCTTTGGTAAACTTGTATGCTACTTTATTAACTTTTAATTTTCATTTTATTTTTATATACATCGAAACTTAACTATAAAAAGGCAGTGTGTTAAAACCCGGGCAGATTTCCAGTATAAATTTGTATTTTTATAATTCATTTGATCTTGTGCTAAAAATCGATATTTTTTCCTTACAAATCTGTATGCCTCTGATAATCCTTTAATTTTTTTTTTTATTTTTACTTCTCCGTTTATTGCATATATATATATATATATATATATATATATATTTTCTGTAACCTATATATAGGCTGTAACCCTTTTATGTACTTCAGTGTTCCTGAGGATGTCATTAGACGAAAGCGCTTGAGCACCATTTTGTGTTTCCTTTCCTTCGTGGTTTTATTCATCATATATATATATATATATATATATATATATATATATATATATATATATATATATATATATATATATATATATATATATATATATATATATATATATATATACTTGGTTAACCTTGGTTTTGCTTTCGCCCGAATTCTTCATTCTGACAAAGGTCAAGTTTGTCACTTCACCTTAGACCTACAGTTTAAAGTGGAATTCGAACCACGCCCCACCAACAGCCCAACGTCTTAACCACTAAGCTACCCAGGGTACCCATTTATCTACTAACCAATTTTTTTATTGTTTGGAAAGATGAACAGCTGGGTTTTGCTGCGCGTCGCCTGCCGTGACCGGGTCTCGATCCCGGGCCGATAGGCCGATAGATTCGTAGTGAGCGTTGCTAACCATTACACCACTGAAGCGCCATATACAAGGTGTCCCAAAAGTCAGTTTACCGAGGAAAATGTTTTCTCCTAATGATTATTCTAAACATTATGACACAGTTTTTTTTACAGCAAAAAGCCAGCATGTCTCCAGGACCTTAAAGACTACATTTGTGAAGAATTCCAGCTCTTAAGCAATGATAAGGAACTATGTAAAGCAATTTGCCGGTCAACCGTTGACAGATAGAAGATGTGCATCGAACAAGATGGACGACATTTTGAACAGTTATTGTAACCAGAACTATTCTCACGTTTTGTAAATATGTTTCAGAAATTTGTTTTCTTTGTTTTCTTATGTTTTGTAAATATATTTATGAAACAAGTTTTTTCTTTTTAGTAAACTCACCTTAGGAGAACATTTTCCGCGGTAAACTGACTTTTGGGACACTCGGTGTATATATAAAATACATGTTTGTTGATCTGTTAAAAAATTTAAAGAAAGGGTTTTTAACCCATTACAATGATTATTTTTTCGAATTTCATCCGCGTTAAGATTTTAATTAAAAAAAAATCGAAGACGAATAAGTAGTCCTTTATGCTACCTCAGCCTTTACACACCTACTGATTTGTTTTAGGTTAGGTTAAACCTGAGTTAACCTAACCTGGTGTAACGTAACCTTACAAAGGTAGGTCATACAAGACAATCCGACTTGTTTACAAAATCTGACCTAATTGGTAGAAAAGGTGGCTCGCTTACTATTGGCACTTTTTGAGGATTTAGATATAGACTTATTTACTTTATTTATTTATTTCCAGTAAAAAAAATGCTGGAAAAAAAGGTTAAATCTGCAGCGTATACGCCAGGTTACTCGTACAGGATGGTATACATAGGACGTACATTGGTTACACGTTTCCCCAAATGAAATCAACTGTTACAGTTGCCTTTGCGTTTTCATTGTCGTTATTTGATAAATTCAGAACTCCCAAAAAAGTTTGTAGGCGCAAGTGCAGTTTTCTTATTCGATTAGCGAGGTAAAGTTTGCAAATCAGCTAACCGTAAATATCCGAGTTAGGACATTGTTTTTACGAAAATTAAATTCTGCAGACGTAAAGCAGAGCTCTAAATGAGAAATTTAGAAAGGTCTTAAAGAATCCAACTATCAGGACAGAAAGAAGGTTGTTAAAATTCTACCAGTCCTACAACGATTTAGAAAGTTGGTCCTGAAGACAAAGTTGGAACGGATATTGATTTACTGAGGAGGTTAAATTGTACTTGCTTAAGAATTTTCATGAAAAAACGTAAGGTGTATATATATACATACATATATATATATATATATATATATATATATATATATATATATATATATTATATATATATATTATATATTATTTTTTCCAGTGTCTATGTATGTATGTATGTATGTATATAATAATTTCTCTCTTGCAGGTAAGTGGAAAAATCTACACCCATACAGTTATGATGAAGAGAGAGAGACGGCTTGTATTCAACTTCCATAAAACTTCAGTGAAGTGTAATACTATGAAGAAAGCTTCTCTTCGTGGTGAAGCTTCTTGATACTGCTAAAATGGTCTGTAAAACACAGTTTTATATATATATATATAACTCGGTGGTGGTGTGGTTAGCGTCACTGACTACGAATCCATCGGCCCCGGAATCGAGACCCGGTGACGGCAGGCGGCGCTCAGGAAAACCCAACTCTTCATCCTTCTGCACAATAAAGAAAGTGGTTGGTAGATAAATGGGTACCCTGGGTGGCCTAGTGGTTAAGACGCTGAGCTGCTGGTGGGGCGTGGTTCGGATTCCACGTTAAACTGTAGTTCTCAGGTGGAGTGAAAAGCTTGACCTTCGTCCGAATGAACAACTTGGGCGGAAGGAAACCAAAGGTTATATATATATATATATACAGTATATATATATATATATATATATATATATATATATATATATATATATATATATAAGGTTTGTTAAAAATTTGATTGTGACGTTCAAAAGAAGTTTCATTGTCTTTGTTGCGCTTCCTTATTGATTTTATATAATATTTTATGCATACCGAGACTCTTATGATTTGCTGTTATGTAAAACATTGAAGAAATTGTTACATAATTCATGTACTGTCCGGTTTTTTCTTTTTACTTTAAATTTTATAGAAGGCGACATTTTTTATAATTCCCTTTTCACCGTTTGTTGCGAACTAACATCATCATTGGTTGGGGTCGCAAATAATGTTCATTTCACGTTCCGAAGTTTGCATTTGCCGTTTCGTACATTTCATGACTGAGAGTTCATTTGAAAGAAATGAGGATTTTTAGAGCGCTTTTAATTTAGAGTATCGGAATCAAAGTTGTTGAATGTCTCCTTATAAATACTTATCCTCGAACTGTCAAATGGAAATAATGATTTTATGTCGCTATTCAAATCAAATGCACTTTCGAGAGACTTCCCAACCTCCTCCCCCTCCTCCTCCCCTTAAAAACTGAAACTTTTCTCCGGAAACTCGTATACCACTGAAGTTGTCAAGGCCCAATATGATGTGCGTGTATGTATGTTTATGTGCGTGCGTGTAATCTTTAAAATTGTATGGAAACACACGCACATACGCGCGCACTACTGGGATTCACTCAGAACGATTGAGAAAGAAGACCAATAATACGCAGTCGAATTGTCATAGCAAAAATGAAAGAGTCACTGAATCGACATTCACCGTATGTACTTTGAAATTATATATACAGTACGTACTGTATATCATACAGTTTGGTATAATAAAATAGTAGGCGAATTGTCCGTAGATTTATTGTAAATTTGTTTAAAATTAAAGTACAAAATTTTCTTTTAGTATTTTAATTCATAACAGAAGGAATAACCTTTTATCTTATCGCCTCCCAAACTGCGTTCACGTCTGAGAATAGCCTTAAAAGAGCACCAACAGTAATAGTACGGAAACCAGACTCGTAACCTTCTCTTCTTTCGCTTGAGACTACAGCGGTAGCCTTTCTTTAAAACCTGGCATGAATCCAGAGTTGAGTGAAGTTTGGCGAGATCAGAATGAATCTTCTTAAAATCCAACCATAAATTGTAACAAAGCTCGGCAAATGACCTCAATTTTCCTCTATCTATTAGAAGCCCCGTACCAACTAAGTATTTTTTATCGGCTTTGCAAGGTAGTACTTATTCAAAATTCAAAAAATCTTTTTTCAGAAAAGAAAACAAGGGCCAGAGTTATACAATTTATATATTTGATATAACACTAATATATTCATAGTACTCTAATCTGAAAATGTCGTTGGAAGAAGCATGGAGGCTTTTTAGGCAAAATTAATGGCATTTAGTTTATTACATATAAACGGTAGAGAGAAGCGATATTCATATCAGTTTTCAACCACACTCTTGCTCTGTTGTTGTGTATCTTTTGTTTTTCTATACCGCAGCTTTTTAACACACACTCGACTCCAGGTTTTCCGATATATTATTTTCGTAAGGTAATAAGTACGTTTATAAAAGCGATAGTAAATACTGTGACTGTAATGTGTTGGGGAAAAGTTCCCTCACATTAAAATACAATGAATATTGTGTTAAAAGTTTCATAAATTTCCATGCGTATGTTTACTTACGTTCCAGACCACCTTTAATGCGTGATGAATTCGCGCGATAATAATACAATTGTTAGAAGTTCATAATAGACTATTTTTAGGAAATGGTTCACAAAAATTTACCCTTATTTTGAATTAACTTCATGAACTTCATCGATTTATCACTTAAATGTATATACACAGGGTGGGAGAAAAGTCTTTGAGTATTATTATTATTTGTATGTATGAAATCCTTAGAGACTTTTCTCCCATCCATGGAATTTTTTACATGTGAATCAGAGATAGTTCCGAGAATGGGGGACAAGACTTTGACAAGCCATTTGGCTTGTCTTACTGAAAAATTGAATAATGCACGTACTGAAACTAACGATAGATTGATCAGTTTTGACGTTTGTTCATTGTTTACAAAAGTGCCGATTGACGATATGCTTGACTTTCTCTCCCAAGAATTACATAAGTATGACCTGCCACTACCTTCACACATTGTTTTGGAACTTATTAAGCTTTGCAGCAAAGACTGTAAATTCACTTTCAATAACGAGTATTATCAACAAGTTTTTGGGATGGCCATGGGCAACCCCTTGTCGCCCCTCCTCTCCAATATTTATATGGAGTTTTTCGAAATTACTTACATTCCGAGAATCCTGGGGGTTGGCATCCCTGTTGCGGTACGTCGACGATATTTTGTGTATCTGGCCCATGAACGTGACCTGGATAACTTCCTCCTTCAGTTAAATGATCAAGTCCCCTCCATTAAGTTTACTTTAGAAGTGGAACAAGACAATTCAATCCATTTTGGATGTGCGTTGTACATAGGAAAGCCCAGGTTTTAAGTTTAGTATCTATCGGAAAAAAACAAAACAATTTGTCCTACGTACACTTTTACTAGGACATGACACCCCCACTAAGAAGGCCATTTTTCCTTCAATGTTTCTCCGCGCCCTTAGGATCGCCAGTCCGGAATACATCGATGCGAATTAGAAAAATCAACGGTATGGAAAGTGATCTTGTTATCCATCTGCGTTTATGGAATCTTGTCTCAACAAGGCAAAACGACTTTCTATCGCGTCAATAATAACTCGTACTTTGTCAAAAAAATATTTTAGTACTTCCATTTTTCCCGGGCTTTTTAGGCATTGCTAATGTATTTAAACTTTTGGATATTAATGTAGTATTTTCATATACAATATTGTGAAAAAATATCATAGTAAAAAAATAGCCCTACCAATAATTCAGGCATTATCTATAATTGGTTGTAAACAATGTGATCCTTACATAGGTCAGACGGGAAAGGATTTGCACACGTAATAAAACAGCATCAATATTCCGTTAGAACAGGACAGTTGTCCAGTGCCCTTTTTGTCCATTTGTCAGAGTTATCCCCACTGTATTGATGGAATAATGCTTCAGTTTTATTTCACTCTAGCAACATTGTTAATAGAAAATTCTTGAGTCTGCCATTATCCAACTTACAAATAACTTCAACTAAGCAAAGGTCGTTTTCAACTCGATCCTGTTGTTTGAATTCCTTCAGAACAGATTTAGATAAGAAAGGTAGAACGCTAAATCTTTGGTAAACTTGTATGCCACCCTAATAACTTTTATTTTTCAATTTTTATATAAAAAAAAAAGGGTAGAGTGCTAAAAACCGGGCAGATTTCCAGTATAAATTTGTATATATTTTTTTTATCTATAACATTGGTGGAAAAACAATCATTTAATCTTGTGCTAAAAATCGATAATTTTCAATTTTTATATACAAAAGAGCGAGTGCTAAAACCTGGGCAGATTTCAGTATAATTTGTATATTTTTGTTATATATAACATTGGTTGGAAACAATCATTTAATCTTGTGCTAAAAATCGATAGTTTTCCTTATAAATCTGTGTGCCCCTCCCACAATCCTTAAGTTTGTTTCTCCGTTTATTGTATATTATATATATATTTTTTTCTGTAACCTATATATAGGCTGTAATTCTTTATGTACTTCAGTGTTCCTGAGGATTGTCATTAGACGAAAGCGCTTGAGCACCATTCTATGTTTCCTTTCCTTCGTGGTTTTATTCATCATAATTATTTTTCACGTGTTACTTTCGTGAAATAATTTTCATATATATATATATATATATATATATATGAGTGCTCTTTGTGCTCGTTTGTACGTGCTTGTTCCTGGAGGTTTCACGTGCGCCCTCCCGGCCCTAGCACCCAAGGATGATGGGGCTCGACCCTGCAGTCCTTGTCATCCTTGGTCTTTTTCCACTTCGACTGTCCCCTCCACCCTTTCTTTTTCCTCTGTCTTTCCTCTCCCTTTTTCTTTGTTTTTCCGCTGAGATATGCCCTTTTAAATAGAGGCGAATCGGTTCTTCCTGAACTTAAAAAAAAAAATATATATATATATATACAGGGGTTAGACAAAATAATATGAACACCCGCCGATTTCACCGGTTATCTTTACGGACTGCTCAGACACAAAGTAAACGGTCAAATGACTGGCAAACCTATTTAAATGCGTAACAGAGAGTGTATACGTCATGTTATAACCCTCACGTTGTTTTTACAGATCTGAGTGAATTATGAATTAGCAGTTATGAAAGACCTGTCAGACTTCCAAAGAGGGCAAATTGTCGGAGCGCGGATGGCTGGTGCATCGGTGACGAAAACCGCTCAGATGTTTAATGTATCCAGAGGAACTGTCTCTATGGTCATGTCTGCATACCAAAACAATGGAAAGACAAGCACCGACAAATGCAATAGTGGACGCAAGAAGAAGCTGTGTGATCGAGACCGCCGGGTGCTAAAGCGCATTGTGACAAAGAACCATAAGACCACTGTTCCAAAAGTGACTGCAGAGCTTAACCAGCATCTTGCAAGCCCGGTATCGACCAGAACTGTACGTCGCGAGCTCCATGGAGCTGGATACCATGGGAGGGCTGCAATTGCCAAACCCTTCCTTTCGCACATCAACATTGAGCGGCGCAGAAAATGGTGTAATGACCATAAGAATTGGTCAATGGACCGGTGAAGGAATGTAGTCTACTCCGACGAATCCTCCTTTACGCTATTTCCATGTTCCGGTCGAGTTTACGTCTGGAGACAGCCTAAAGATGCTTATGACCCCGACTGCCTGACCCCAACCGTTAAGCATGGAGGCGGATCTGTGATGGTTTGGGCAGCAATATCGTGGAATACTCTTGGCCCAGCTGTAGTACTGCATGGTAGGGTTAACGCCCAGGTCTATCTGTCAATATTGGCTGACCAGGTCCATCCCATGGTCCAAACGCTGTTTCCCAATGGCGGCGCCGTCTTCCAGGATGATAATACACCAATCCACACCGCTGGGGTCGTTAAAAACTGGTTTGAAGAGCATGTTAGTGAAGTAGAACGCTTGGATTGGCCTCCAACCCCGGATCTTAACATTATCGAGCATCTGTGGTGTCAGTTGGAGCAGCAGGTCAGAAGCCGATTCCCACCGCCGGCGTCTTTGGAGGAACTGGAGCAGGGTTTGCTCGAAGAATGGCTCAGGATTCCTCTAGCCACTGTCCAAAAGCTGTATGAATCAATTCCCCGACGCATTGCAGCTGTTATTGCCGCTAAAGGAGGACCAACTCCATATTAAGAATAAAAACCGCCATTTATCAAGGTGTTCATATTATTTTGTCCAACCCCTATATATATATATATATATATATATATATGCGTAGTAATGATAGTAATAATAAAAAAGCAACCTGCAAGTAATATATCGAAAGTTTAGGACGTAGAGAAAAATCTTTAGACCTTCAGTCATATTATTTGTATTCGAAGCATGTAGATTAAATGGAACTCTCTCTACACACGCGCGCGCGTGCACACACAGAAAAAAGCAAAAAGTACTTGAAGTATTTTTAGGCGTATTTAGTATTTGGTTAAATGTTTGGGCTACAGAACGTGAAGATCTATTAGCCGCATAGAAATTCGGAGCTTATACAATCGCCCACAGATCCGCCAAGCTAATAAAATTGGCCGCAGATCCTTTGGTTTCTTACAGAATCAAACCTCCTATTAGGTTTTATTGCATCATATCCGTCAGATAGTATTATGATGCAATAAAATTTAATAGGTGTATAAAACGCTTTTTCCCCTTCCCCCAAGGAAAAGGTCTAAAATGAGAATACTTGTTCACCAAAAAATACAGAAATACAGTTCCTGAATAAAATTTATAAAGTTATAAAAATTATGAATTGGTAATTTTTTGGGGGGGGGGGGGGGGGGGGGTTCTTTTTGAGGACAGTAATAAAATAACAAACCCCCCGTCATTTGTTTCCCGCAAACTTTTTTTTCTGAAACTGTATATGTTAGTTATAAGGGGCTCTAGTAATTAGAACTGTCCGCCGAACAGCCACAAAGGTTAGGATTTTTAATCTATCTCCGCGAAAAGATCGTTCAGTACAGATAGGCATGAGAAGTAACTCGTAAAGATCCGTGTTGTATTTAGGCAGACCACTTTTGTTTTGACCACATCCGCGTACCGACGACTCATTAATTATAACTCAATTTTGTGGACACTCAACAGGAACGTTTTTGCATGAATTTTCGGAAATTTCCTTTTCCACAGCCTGATCAACTGATCAGCCCCTAAGCACACTAATTGTGTTTGGGGTCGTTGTTGGGCCGAAAGATTCTGTCATCGCCAAACATGGTCTTCGCACCTGGAAACATGGTTTCCTGGAGCACCTGAATGTATTGTTGATGTTCCATGGTATCTTGAATATTGCGAATCGGTCCATTGCCTGCAGCCGAAAACAAAGCCCACACCATAATCGATCGTTCAGCACCTTTTACAGTTTTAGTAATGCATTCGTGATGGTATTCTGTATGACGATAAGGAATCCATTATAGGGTATTTCCCAGCCGTTTGTATTTTGTCTCATCGAGCCAAAGCATCCTTGTCTGATGAAACTCGACCCAAATAGCTGAAAAGAATTGAAACACCTATGATTTGCCTCATTTTCGATTTGCTATCCCCTGAACCAAGCATTAGGTTATAGATATATTTGTGGATTAGGTTTGCGAGAGTGATCACATGGCTGAACCACATGAGGACTGCACCAAAAGACTAAGTAAATCTTTGTTCCCCTCTACAGTGAGTCACGTTTGCCACTCCATTTTTTATAATTTATGATGTACAAAACTAATTCTATTAACTGATAGCTATGAAATTAATGTAAACACCAAGTTTTATCTCGACTTAAGTCTCACAGGAAACAAATAACTTTAAAAGGTGGAAGAAGGTAAAAAGGTAACATTTAGAAAGCTCATTTCCTTACTATGTGTGAGTGAGTGTGCCCCAAGGGTCGCTTGAACCAGGGCAGAAACAGAGTAAACGGCCAACTCAGCTCCACTCGACGCCAGCGGCCGGGAGCGAACCAGCGATACACCGCTCAGAGTCCGCCACCGTAACCACTGAGCTAGCTGGCGCCCCCAAAGGTGGAAGAAGACGAGTAGTCCTGCTGAAGAACACAGTCAGGACGGCCAAGAGTTAGCTCAGAACGTAAGGATCGCTTTCTGTGTCAATCCGGTCTGCACAAGACGGACATCAGTGTACACTTACAGAGGGACTGGCAGGAAGCAGGAATATAAGCATCAGCACGTACAGTCAGAAAGCGGTAGTGGAGAATGGTTTGTCATCACACAGGCCCGCAAAGAAGCCTCTCCTTAGTCGGAAGAGCACCCAGGATTGTAATAATAAATATAAAGAGTGGACTGAGGATGACTGGTGTAATGTCATTTTCTCGGACGAATCTCCTTTCAGCTGGTTCGGCAACAAAGGAGAAATCCTTGTCCGTAGAAAAAAAAAAAAAGGCCAGCGTTTCAACCCAAAGTGTACGTTACTCACGATGAGCCATCCCGAGATTGTTACCATCTGCGGGTGCTTTTTCGGTTGGGGAACAAGATCTCTGCCTCCAAAGAGGCAGTGATGAACACAAAATGGTACCTCCAAACCCTTCGAGATTACCTACTAGTAGTAGTAGGCTACTACCGACATCACGACTCTAAGATGATGATACTCCTTCTTACCGAACAAAAGCAGTGAAGTGGTTGGATGATCATAACATCCCTCCTCTTGTGGGATGACCTGGAAATTCATAAGATCTTAACCCAATAGAGAATATCTGTGATTGTAGGTCAGGCGATAAGAAAGGGCAGCCATGAAACCGAAATTAACTGAAGTCAAGCCTACAAACAGCTTGGCAGGCCTTACACGAGTGCTCAACCATCCAGCGTTTGGTCCGGTCCATGCCAAAGGAGATTCGTGCGTCCAAACAAGGGTCGTTGCTGCAAGAACTGAAGGATACTGAAAGACAAGGAAGGAGCGGTACCACACAGGTATTGTTATTTTTGTTCAGTAAATCTTAGAGCACTAAGTACACAGTATGTTTTCTCCCTTCGGGTGTTTGTTACATCATCATAGAACCTGATCTACCTGCCTACTGGGTTGATACCCAAAAACCTAAACCCGAAAACCCAAGACCAAAAACCCAGCACAATATTCTGCTGTCTTTTTTTGTACTTCCAGCATCTACTGCTGAAATTAGATATGGCTTTTTTTCCATTATGAATACTGTGCGCAATAATAGGATCATTACCTACTGAACTCCAGCCATCTTGTATAAGGGTAATGGTACTTCATTTCATGGATTACTTAATCATTAACTTTTATTAACAGATCAGATGCCAACCTTTTCCTGTTTGGTGGTTCATATCCTGATCTTAGACCTTTGATTAATTTTATAAATTCTTTATTTTCTAAAACGTTGAAGGGTATGTTAGCTGAAAAAAAGAACCTTGCAACTTGTAAATCTAATTCTTCCTTTTGGTCCACAGTCGTTCTTACCACAAATGGTGTAGTAACTGTAGTTGATCTTTGCCTTTTATGTTTTATTGGTGTTGAATGACAGAATGTGGATGATGAAGAACCTGCACTAGTGTCACTCATTTCAGGCACATTTTCACTTATAATCTTTGGATCATCTTTGCCAGAAGCCAAAGTTGGAGGAAGTGAATCAGCTTCAACTGATGCTCCAAATTCGAGTCTCGGCATACCTCTTGCCTCATTTTCAAAACATTTCACTTTTCTTTTATGCATTTCTCTTGATGATGTTTCACACACTCAATTTTTCGAGTCATACTTTCTTTGCAATAATTGCATATTACTCTAGTAGGCTGATGATCACTTAATAAAGTCACCTCGTCCCATTCGCTAGCTTTAGATCTTCCACCTCTATAACTCTTTGAGTTTGGCATCTTAAAAATTTAAATTTGAGTTAGGTAGAAATAAAGCTGAAATCTGCTGTTAAGAAATAAAGGAAAGATCTAAAATTAAAATGGAGAAAATTCTAATATGTCATTATTATCTCTCATATCTGAACTTTCTGTGAAATAAAGATTTCTTTTTAATATATATTGTAGATTAGATAAATAAATTAATAAAATAATAGATATATTAGGCACTACATAATTGTCGAACCTTTCTAAAAAAAATTTCAACCCATCAAAAACCCAAAAACCGCAAAAACCCAGTTGGTTTTTTTTTTTTTTTGTGAAAAACCGGGGGTTTTGCCAACCCTGCCTGCCTATGAAAGTATGGTCGTGAATGTTAGATTCGGATACTTTCAACCGGTCAGTTATAGTTGGCAGAGACAGCTTTCCCAAGTGCAGAACTACAGTCTTGGATTTTCAGGTATCGGAGACCCTTTTCGTCTTGCGTCCAGATGTTAGATTTATCCGTATCATCGACTGAAAGTAAAATGTTTAAATATTTTATAATGATTTTGTAAATGAATTAATATCACTGCGCAACACTTTAAAGAAATATCATTCCAAAACACAGAAAGCAAGAATAATATCGAACACAAAATAAGCAAATTCAGTTCAGTAACTGACCTTCGGTATTATTATGAGCCAACCGAGGGTCGAGGAGAAATTAAAAAGGTTGGACGTCGTCGTTGTCGTTGTAAACTTTTGCAATTATTGTGTAGTAAATATTTGATCTATCATTCTCGTTTCTGCAATGCAGAGCCTACTGTACAAGTTATTTTAAAAATTGAAGGCGATTTTTTTTTTTTTACAATTTGTGTTTTTGCTCTCAGATATTGGGACTTTATTCAGCATTTTTGATCAGAAGTAAATTACATGAATTAAAGAGCATGCCATTCAAATTTTTACCTTTAATTTCAGTGTTATAAAAGTGTCAGATTTAGGGCCTTTTTGTGTGTGAGTGAAACCCGCTTAAACTCGGTATTGACGGTTTTCTTGTTGGAGTGGTTCTGCATCATTTATTTCACGTTGAATTATGAAATTACTCATATATGAAAATGAAAAGGTTTATTGACAGACTATAGTCCATATGACAAATATTATTAATACAATGACAGTTCATATACTAAGGATAGAAATATATACAATTGATTAAAAATAATACTGCACTGTCGAAGTTGAGTGGAGCTACAGACAGACGTTTTCGTACCAAGAAGTCCATAGCTTAGAGGATAAATGGCAGGATTCATGGATAGCTTGGATGATCGGGTTGGTTGATTTTTTAATTCTTTGCATTAGACTGTGTTGAGCACGTCTTGTTACCTCCGGGAAGCTCGGGACATTGCGGGTAGCAAACATTTGCAAAGCTGAGCATCTCGGGAGTAATTTATGTAAGAGTTTAAAAAACCTGTTGTACAGCAAATTTAGGGTTCTGCCAGAACCTTTTTTATAATTCACCCAGAGTTGCTGACCGTATATATTGCTGCAGAAAGTACGAAAGAGTGTCTTTAGCTTTACTTGTACAGAAACGAAAGTTCCTTATGGTCATATTCGCTTTAGCACACAGGCTTCGAGATTGTTTTCTTATATCCGAGTCATCACTCAAGGAGCTGGTAATAGTTTGACCCAAATACTTAAACTCTTGTATTTCCTCAATTACTTCACCATTCATTTTAAACCTTATATCAGCTGGCTGATTACAGCTTTTAGGATGAAATTGCATAACCTTAGTTTTTGTAACATTAAAAAGAATATCATGTTTCTGCGAATACACTTCGCAGACGTTTAGTAGCCGATCCAGACCTTTAACAGAGGGACTTACTAACACCATATCATTGGCATGAACTAAGTTATTTATCCTTGTGTTATCTATACAACATCCCACTGTTGCCTCATTAAGTGAAGCAATTAATCCGTCAATATACACATTAAACAGCATAGGGGAGAGCAAGGAGCCTTGTCTCACCCCGCAAGAGGAGCCAAAACACTCGGATAGTACATTGCGCCACCTAACAGTGAAAGATTGGTGGGAATACCGAAATTTCAATAAATTTAATATGTACATGGGAACCTTCCTCTCTTCTAGTTTTGCAAATAAAATATTATGGTTCACCCTATCATATGCCTTACTTATATCAAGGAAACAGCTATAAATGGTTGAATTACTGTCAATGTATTTAGATATTGTTTCTTTAAGTACATAGATACACAGGTCAGTTGAGTGGGACCTTTTAAAGCCAAACTGATTAGATGTCCATAGGAAATCATTTAATCGGAGTAACAAGAGTTTTTCTAGTAGTTTCGAGAAGCAGGAAGCGACAGCAATAGGCCTGTAATTATTGGTGGACAGAATGTCTCCGTACTTATTTTTGACCAGGGGCAAGATATATACCCTCATGAACTCTGCAGA
Source organism: Bathynomus jamesi (assembly GCA_023014485.1). Lineage (NCBI taxonomy): Eukaryota > Metazoa > Arthropoda > Malacostraca > Isopoda > Cirolanidae > Bathynomus > Bathynomus jamesi. Next base: position 715,164 of record JAJOZX010000579.1, on the reverse strand, counting down.
GATATAGCTATGAGCAAGCATGGCTGATAGGAGCAAGGATATATGCAGACATTCTACGTCATTTGCATATTTTAAGTGCTCATTCGATAAGTCATCTACCCCTGACGCAGAACCAGTCTTTAACTCTTTAATTAACCTCTCTACTTCAGAAAATGATAAAAAAATATTTTCCCTTGTCCCTCCCACAATCGTTTCGCTGCAATCTATCTTAAGATTATCCCGACTCACACTTAAGAATGTTAGAGTAGTGGTTTTTCCACAGCTTTGCAATTTCATCCTCCCCCGACACCCCATCGATTGTCGGAAGGAGGACATTTTTGACACCCGTTTGATTCTTAACAAATTTCCAAAATTTGTTATCGTTATTTATGCGAGCTTCACAGGCTTTTGATGCTCGAATAGACTCTTCTTCCTGTTTACAACGCTTTATGGCCGCCTTATACTGTCCCCGACTTCTACACATATTCATGTATACTGGTCCTAATCTGGGTCTACCATGAAAGCACCACAAATCATAGGCGTCTTTCGATTCCATCTTCAGGGGGCAATAAAATCATTCCATCCATAATTCAGACATGGGGCTGAAGCCGGCTTCGACTTCGGCTTCCTAAAGCCGGCTTTTGTAGGATTCGGCTTCGGCTTCTTGAAGCCGGCTTTTGTAGGATTCGGCTTTGAGACTTGGTTATTTGTATAGTTTGAGTAGTTAGAGACGAGGTGGACAGGATTGACGTTGCCTCCCGTCACTCGATGTTGGTGACGATGGTAGGAGGCAACGACTCGTATAGGCCCGATACGAGAGTGCCTGACCTTTTGGAGAGATATAGGGGGTTAATTAGGTCCCTAAAAGCGAGGTCAGATAGGTATTTAGTTCTAGGTATTACCCCTAGGCACGGTTTGGGTCTTAGGATTACTTCTAAAACGATATTTTTGAATACTAAATTAGAAGAGATTTGTGCTGAGGAAAATGTACCCTTCATAAAGCTGTGGTCAGAATTCGGTGATCCTAGCCTTTTTATAAAAGATGGGGGTGCATTTTAATGAAATAGGTAATGCTAGGCTAGGTAGTTTAATAGACGAAAACGTGCGAAAGCTGTATAGGTCGAAGCCTTCTTTAAACATTGTGGGTCTGGGGAACGCGGGCCCGACGTGAAAAATAGTTTAAAACGCGGGCCCGTGGTAAAAAATAACTTAAACGTCTTTTATTGTAACGCGCGTAGTATTAGAAATAAATTAAACGAATTTAAGGCGATAATTTATTCCGGCAACTACGATATAGTTGCTATCACTGAAACTTGGTTAAATACCGTGACTCGGGACTTGTTGGGGGAACTTGATATACCGGGTTTTAAACTCTTTACTAATGATAGATTACATAGGTTTGGTGGCGGCGGTTTGCTGTACATTCGTAATTCCCTTAGGGCTATCGAGGTTAAGATAGATTTTCCGGCAGCAATAAATGCGATATGCGTTGAAGGTAGGGCGCGTAGTATTAGTTTTAATTTTGTTGTTGTTTATAGACCTCCCGTTCAACCCTTCGACACCGATACTAGATTTTACTCACTTCTTGGTAACTTCATTGACAATCGGAATAGTATAATTGTCTGAGACTTTAACTGCCCTAATGTTAAATACGAGACTTTTACTGGTAATGAGGAGGGTTTGAGATTGATTGAGTTCATGGGGGATAATTTTTTACGACAGATAGTTACCGAACCAACGCGCGGTGACAATATTTTAGATTTGGTGATGAACGGCGAAAATATAATCGATAGTTTAGAACTAGGCGAGAGTTTAGGATGTAGTGATCATCAAATTCTTAGGTTTAAGTTATTGATAGAAAACACTAAGGATAGTAACGTAATAGAAGTCCCTGATTTTCGTAGGGCTAATTTTGATAGTTTTGCGGATAGGATGAGAGTAGTGGACTGGGGTAACTTATTTATGGGTAATGACACAAATTTGCATTGGGAGGCGTTTAAAGAAAGTTTTATGAATATTGAAAGGGAGTCTATTCCTCGTAGGCCCAAGAACGCTAGAAATCATGGTAGGCCCAAGTGGTGGACTAGGGAAATAGGAGAGTTCATAAACGAGCGTATAGACTTAATAAGCGCAATGGCACGGCAGCTAACTTTAATAGATATATCAAGCTTAGACGTCAGGTTAAAAGATCAGTTAGGAATGCTAAGCGTAATTTAGACAATCCAAAAAAGTTTTTTGAATACGTCAGTAATCGTAAGCCGATAAAAGATAACATAGGCCCACTAGTGGATGTTAACGGCGCTTTGGCTTCTGACGCTCAGGCGATGGCGGGTATTTTTAATAACTTTTTGCGACAGTTTTTCCCGTAGAAGACGTAAATAATGTCCCCGACGTGGACGATATCGTTCCATTTAGTAGCGAGACTAATTTGGATGAAATAACTGCTTACGAGGGTGAGATTGTGCATTATATCGATAGGCTAAAAGTTAGCAAGGCTCCAGGCCCTGACGCTTTTTATCCCAGACATTTGAAAGATTTGAAAGACGTTATCGTAGGCCCCTTAACGAAGATTTTTAATCAGTCACTCGAAACGGGGATTATTTCTGAAGACTTCAAATTAGCCAACGTCGCGTCTATTTTTAAAAACGGCGACCGCACGGTAGCTAGCAATTATAGGGCCATTAGATTAACGTCAATTGTCGGTAAACTTTTGGAATCCGTAGTTAGGGATCGTATCATCGATCACTTAGAAATTAGAGATTTGATTAATAGCAGTCAGCATGGGTTTCGACGCCATAGATCTTGTTTAACTAATTTGTTAGAATTTTATAACGAAATAGTGCGCGAATACGATAGGCATAGAGCGGCTGACGTTATTTATTTAGATTTTAAAAAGGCGTTCGATACAGTTCCGCATAGAAGATTAATTGCGAAGGTTAAAGCGCACGGTATACGCGGTCAGGTAGCTAACTGGTTAGAGGAATGGCTTCGTGCTAGGAGACAGAGGGTCGTTGTTAATGGTAGTGAATCGGGGTGGTTGGATGTAGGTAGCGGTGTCCCACAGGGTTCAATGTTAGGCCCATTGTTATTCGTAATTTACATTAACGACATAAATGTAGGATTGACTAGTAACGTGTCAAAATTCGCGGACGATACTAAAATAGGCGGTAAGGTTGTTAACGAGGACGATAGAAATAGGCTTCAAGACGATGTAAATAGGATTATGGAGTGGACGGATAAGTGGCAGATGCAATTTAACGTAGACAAATGTAAAGTCTTGCATATAGGTACTCGTAACAATAATTACACGTACACGATGGATGATAGAGAGTTAGCGAGCGTTGACGAGGAAGTAGATTTAGGCGTACGCGTATCTAAGGATTTAAAAGTTAGGAACCAGTGCCTGGAGTCTTGCGCAAAAGCTAATAGGATGTTAGGCTTCATAGCGCGTAATTTCGAATTTAAATCGAAGGATATTATATTGCCCCTTTACAAGTCCCTAGTCAGGCCTCATTTAGAATATGCCGTTCAGTTTTGGTGCCCGTATTTGCGTGAGAATATTGATAGGTTAGAAAGGGTTCAGCGTCGTGCCACGAAACTAATTCCGTCATTGCGCAACAAGCCTTATGAAGATAGGATAAAAGAGTTAGACTTGCATTCACTCGAAACTAGGAGATTAAGGGGAAGCTTATTGAAGTTTTAAAAATCGTTAATAACATCGATAACGTAAATTTTGACAAATTGTTCACTTTCGATAATCGCAATACTCATAATAACGGATTTAAGTTGCGTGGCAGACGTTTCATTACTAATATCGCTAAAAACGTCTTTACGTTTAAAGTAATTGATAAATGGAATAATCTTCCCGCGTCAGTCGTTAACTCTACCAGCGTTAATATGTTTAAGAACCGTTTAGATAGGCATTTTAAAAATATTAACGTTTAAAATAAAAACAATTAGCAACAGGAGCTCTGGGAGTCGTAATCGGGGATGAGTCTGTTGACGTCTAATGCCAACTTGTGACATGCCAGCGTGTGATATGCCAGAAAAAAAAATTAGACTAACACGAACGTAGATGTAGCTCGTAGCGTAAACTAACCCATTTTTTGTTTAACTTTACCTGCTTTTTTTTTTCTTATCTTCTCCTTGCATGTCTGTAACTCTCTTTACTTGCATATCTGTAGTTTGCATGGTTTGTAAGCGTTCTTATTTACTTCTTTTCATCTTTCACCCCTTTCCTATTCTCTCCGACTATTTTTCCGACTTGTCGGCAGTGGCCGGCGGATGATGATGGTGAGTCTTTTTTCTCTTTTTCTGAGTGAATGTTAACCCACGAGTGATTGGTGTTGCTACTTACTTAACCCCCTACTCTTTCCTTCCTCTCGGGCTAACCTTAGAGTGGATCTAAGGATCTTTGTTAGCCTTAGCTTCTGTAGATCTGTAGAAGTCGGCAGAAATACACGCTATTTCAGTATGCATTACCAGTTGGTTTTTATTAAGAGGAAATACACACTGAAGGTTACATCCATTACATATATACGAAAGTTGCATATAATTTGGTGATGTAAACGGCAAAAGTGTGCATTTATCTACTCTATCCCTTCCGGAAGCACACGGATGATTGCTCCAAGGGCGTATAATAAAGTATGCCCATCCCGCGTGGAAACTGGTTTTACTGGTGACTTAATGATAACGATATGGACTCCAAACTCGGGAGATCTTAGGTGTCTCGGTCCAACCAATCACAAACCAACACTAGAATAATGGGCGGGACTTGTTTTACATTTTGATGATAATGAACGGACTATAGTTAATTGTACATTTACTCAAAAGTTGACATGAGGGAAAACTACTCGAGTTATTTCAGCCAAGTCGCAAGTCAGAATATTGCAAGTCTTGAGTCAAGTCAAGTCACACCCGAGTCCAAGTCAAGTCTCAAGTCCAGAAAAATAGGGACTCGAGTTCCCATCTCTGATATATATATATATATATATATATATATATATATATATATGGTATGTAATATTGTATATGAACACGCACGATTTTGCGTATATAGTGCAAAATTTGTCCCCAACCAAGGTTTGAACCAGTCATCTCTTGAATAGAAAGCGAGGGCGCTAGCCACAACACTACAACGGGATAAACGTTAACACAACCTGTCATACATTTATACAATCGAGGAAACTCATAACGCGTCCAGAGGAGTTTTACATGTTTTTTGATTTTTGTGTAAGAATTGCCGTAATGTCTTTTGAAGTAGTGATTTGGAAAAAAGATTTTTTGTTGAATACTTTATTTAGAAACTCAATTTCTTGATGAAAGGTTAGGTACGACGAACGTAAGTGATAGGCTCTAATTACTGATATTTTTATGCCATTAATTTTTATATAGAATGCGTGTGTCGCTGAGAAAGTTGGTTCCTAAATCGGTGTGGATGGGTTTTCGATATATGGATGTGTGAAAGTAGTTATTCTGCCTGGTGATTTTAATATCTCAAAGAGGGATGGAGTTGTTGACTTCATTTTCCGTGAAGCGAATGTTAATGTGTCTGCTGTCTTTGTAACTAAGAAAAGGTATGATGGGTTTATGGTTTTTGAATAGTAAAAAGTTGTCACCTATGTACCTTATGTATGTTTGGGGTTTAAATTTAGCGGGGCATTGTTGTATCAAAGTGTTTTCGTGAAAACAAAGGAAGGTATTGGCTAAAGTAGCGCTAAGGGAGTGAATCTGTTTGTTGGTAAAAGTGAAGTACGTGTCTTAAGGCTGCTAATGTTAAGAGTTTCGTGAATTTATAAATAGGGGTCGTTTATTTAAGTTTAGTATTCTATTCGTATTATTGGGGTAAAGAGTGGATACGTATTTATCTGGCTGCTTTGATGGGTATGTTTATGTATAAAGATTCATTACCAGAGCTGCTCATGAATAGATTATTGGCATTTTGTGGGTTGGATTTCTTCAGGATGGTATATTGGTTTTAGTGTGAGGTTGAAGAGATGTGGAATGAGGAATTTAGTGAGATGATAATTGTGTGTTTTCTGTTCACAGGGAATGGGTCTAGCACAGTGGTTCTTAACCTTTTTACTACCATGCCCCCTCTAGGAATTGGTCCTTCCCTCCACGCCCCCCTTCAATCAAAATAACATTCTCAATAACTTCTCAATATTAGCCCATGCTCTCGTTAAGAGAATAACAAATACAATTAGAGAAATTCCTGTTTCTAGGGGGGCGCGCCCCCCCGGTTAAGAACCACTGGTCTAGCAAGAATGTTTTGTTTATGAAGTTTTAGTAAACCATATAAAATACCTAATGAGTACAGCCCAGATGTTCAGGCAAAATGTCATGAATACCTTTTTTTTTTGCCTATTTTTTTTGCTTACAGAAAAAAAAAGTGCCTTTTTCGTCCTAAAGTGCCTAATTTTCCTTTTTTTTTTTCATTATTTTCTAGTATTTCATTAGTCCTAAAATAGACCTATCAGTTTCTGTTTTATATACACCTTTCAACTTTTCAAATGTTCCGTGCGATGATTCCTCATTTCACGAAGGTTAAGCTTGTCGCCCACTCCTCTCGAGTTGGCCTGGTGAAGTAGTGAGTTGGTTTTTTGTACTCCACCTCACATTAGCCAGGTACGCCCGGCTCATCGGGGATTGTTCTGAGCCAGGCGTCTAATCTTCTTTTGAAGATGTCCACCGCAACACCACTCGTGTTCCTAAGGTCTTTGGGCAGCTGATTAAACAGTTTTGGTCTTTTCACAAACCTAATATATATATATAAGATAATTGCAGATTTAAAAGAGGACAATGGATATATGAACATCCCCCAATATTCAATTTCTTCTATAATAATGGTCATTGTAAATTTGGAGACAGATGCAAATTAAACCACCCCAACATCTGCAGGATTTACGCAAAATATGGAACCAAATACGAAAAAATGCTACTATCAACCATCTTCCGACGGACCCAATGAACAAAGGACAAAGTTTAAATGACAATAGGAATAATAATAGGAACACAATAAGCGAACAAAAAAATTTTTCAACATCGCAGACACGATACGGCTGCTAAATGTCATCCAACGCATGCAGTTGACACAGCTGGAAACCCCCGAGCCAAACTGCATCTGGGCAAGAAGCTACCAGAACAGGAAGGCGGAAACGGATCTCTCTCGGAGGATCATAGGGCAACGAAACAAGCGATACCGAAGGAAAACGAACTTAAAATGCACAAGGGGCAACGAAAAACAAAGAACATAAATATTGCCCTGGCTAATACAGGGTGTTTATTAAGTCCTTATCTATTTCAGTGAAAACGTAGCAAAAAGGGTAAAATTCAATAACAATATAATAGAAGGCATACATTTAATGAATACTTAAGCATATGATTCTACACGAGTACCATCATTATCTCTACAGAGTTCGAATCTGTCAGCAGCATTGCGGAACTCATTTTGGAGCATGACAGGGGTTATTTTTGTAACTGCTGTTACGATACGAGCACGTAAATGTCCGAGCTTCATTCAGATGGCGTTTTAAACACCGTCGTCTTTCAACAAGATGAGGCACCTTGTCATTACGCAAACATTGTTCGGGAGTACCTAAATGAACGATTTCCAAATCGGTGGATAGGACGTGGAGGCAACAGGCCCTGGGCGGCTCGATCTCCTGACCTAACGCCCTTGGATTTCTTTGCATGGGGCTTTATCAAATCAAACGTCTATCAAACGAGAGTTACAGATCTGCAAGATTTACGTGCTCGTATCGTAACAAGTTACAAAAATAACCCCTGTCATGCTCCAAACTGTGTGTAGAGATACTGATGGTGCTTATGTAGAATCATATTCTTAAGTATTCATTAAATGTAGACCTATTATATTCTCATTGAATTTTACCCTGTTTGCTACGTTTTCACTGAAATAGATAGGGACTTTATAAACACCCTGTATTCAAGGAATAAGACCAAACCAATCACTCAAAGTTTCGTACCTGAAAGGATTTATGGACGAAACAAGAGCGGACATCGCATGCCTCACAGAAACTCATCTTCAGGATTGCCAAGGAAATTGTGAAAACTGTGAACATTGTATTGATAAGAAAGATAAATATAGAGGGCTTCAACTTACGAAGAGCGGATAGAACAACGAGACGTAAAGGTGAATGTGCTATATATGTACATGAAGGTCATATGACAGACAATAATAAGTAAATCAAACAGCTTTGTGGAACTCCTAGCAGTGAAAATAGAAAAACTAAACGTGATACTAATAGTCATCTATAGACCTCCAAACACCCTAACCGAAAAATTCTCGGAGGCCATTGATGACATCAGAAAGCTAATAAAGGCAATAAACCCTCCATCCCCCAATATAATGATATGCGGAGACTTCAGCTTCCCATTTATAAAATACCAAAAGGTGGATAGGGACAATGATAGCCCTGTCTTCTCTTATGGCCCCCTTGCAGGACAATTGGAACGCATTATTGATTAAAAACTGTAAAACTGGAGAAGATCCCAAGACACGGGGGAAATACCGAGCATCTTGAAAAGAGCAAACATTGTCCCTATATATAAAGAGGGGACAGATCTCAAGCAAAGAACTATAGACCAGTGTCATTGACGTCCCACCTCACCAAAGTATTTGAAAGAATAGTTAGAGAGAAAATTTATGATTTCTTGGAGACTGGAAAGATTCACCAAAAATCAGCATGGATTCCGATCAGGTAGATCATGCCTATCACAACTAATAGAACACTACAACAATATCCTAGATGTACTGGAAGGCAATGACAACTACGATGTCATATACACAGATTTTGTTAAAGCTTTCGATAAATGTGATCACGGATGTAAATATGTGGGAATAACAGGCAAAGTGGAAAAATGGATCTACAACTTCCTCAGAGGACGTCTACAGGTCGTCAAAATTCAAGGTATATCATCATCAGAATCGGAAGTACGCAGCTCAGTACCACAAGGGACAGTACTGCCCCACTTCTGTTCATTATCATACTAACAGACATAGACAGCGGAATAAACAGCAACAGTATAGTAACATCCTTTGTAGACGATACAAAGATCAGCAGAAAAATCAGCGATGTAAATGAAGTGGAGGCCTTGCAAGGGGACACGAACAAAATATACACATGGTCAGAAGACAACAACATGACCTTTAACACCCAGAAATTTCAGCTCTTGAGATATGGTAGAAAAGAGGAACTTAAACAGACTGCATATTATGCTCCAGATAGACAGGAAATTCAGAGAAGCACGAAAGCGATCGATCTGCGGGGTAATAATGACTGATGATGCGAAATTCGAAACAAAAAAACAGATAGCGATAAATAAAGCAAAAAGAGTCGCGTAACAGGTACTAAGAACGTTCAAAAGAAGGGACAGGACAGTAATGATTCCCCTGCTAAAAACACTGATTATACGAAAATTTGAATACTGCTCAGTTTTGACGTCCCCATATAAAGAGGAAGAAACTAATAAGCTAGAAGAAACGCAGAGAATTTTACAGCCAAGATTGATGGCTGCAAAGAACTCAACTACTGGGAAAGACTACGTAAACTAAATCTGTACTCCCTGGGAAGAAGAAGAAGAGAGGTACACCATAATCTACATATGGAAAATGATGGAAAAACTAGTTCCAAACCTAAAACTAAACCCAATTACCATTCAAACAACACTGGAAAATAGGAAAGGCAGAATGTGTAGTGTTCCCAAATTAAAGGCCTGACAAGGGACCTCCTCAACACTGAAGGAAAATAGCTTGGTTGTCAGGGAGCCAAGACTCTTTAACCATCTTCCAAAGGACCTCAGAAACGTTACAGGGGTCAAAGTTGAAGTTTTCAAGAGAAAACTAGATGCCTGGCTCAGGACGGTACTAGATGAGGAGGGTGTACCTGGCTGTGTACGGTGGGGTTAGATAGAATAATGGAAACGCTCGCATTTTCGATGCTATAATTTCTGGTATCATTAATGGCATTATGTACTTTATTAAATTAATATGTAACTGCATATAATATTGAGAAAAAGATGTTCTCAATATTATATGCATTACATATTAATTTAATAAGGGGTCATTCAAAAACCACGTGGTCCTTTTTCGGGTGGCTTTCAGACCCTTCAGCCCCCCCCCTGTGGTCATTTGTGGCCAAAATAACATAAAAAAGTAATTAGATTTCTAAGACAATTTACAAAATAACAAATTGAAAATGCAAATTAAAAATAATCAAATTAAAAGTATGACGAATTTGTTTCATGAACGTTAAAGATTCAAATCTTCTAGAATTTTCCAAAATAAAGGTACAGCGAATTTGTGCTTATAAAGATTCGAGTCTTCTGGAGTTTACGATATATATATATATATATATATTATGATAAACAATATTATAAACAGGATATTTTAATGCTTAGTATTGGCCACATGGTTAAACGTCAAGACCCCCCTCCCCCTCCCCCATGTGGCCCTTGGTGGTCAAATAAAGAATCCCCTCCCCCTTTAAGGACCACGTGGTTTTTGAATGGCCCCTAAAGTACATAATGCCATTAATGATATCAGAAACCAAGGGGGGTGAGGGTTATCCCCCTAAGTTGGATAAAGGGGGGGGGAGAGGGAGAATGACCTCTTCTCAAAGGGTAACCCTAACGTCCCCTCGCCGTAGGCGAGTTTGCGAAGCACAAGCCCCGCCAGTTGTGCAGGGAGCCGAAGACTGCTTATATATATATATATATATATATATATATATATATATATATATATATATATATATATATATATGGGAATGAACTCAGAATGGTTCCCTGAGTTTTTTATGATACACACAGACCGTGCATGGAACAAGGAACTCTTCTGGGATAATTAAATCCACTATAGTCCGAATAAGTAATGGTAAATGACAAATACCATAGTTTTTCTTTTTCATGATGCAAGCCCGACGTGGGCAACGGGTCTCTCGCAAAGAGGTCCCATAAATATAGCTTCCCTCACCAGCTATCTGCAAAGCAGACAGGATCCAGCTTTGGGACATGGATCTAGGGTAAAGCAGCCTAGCCCCACTACATTTAGAACCTCAATATAAGTAAAAGACTCGTTGCATTCACGTCGGATTGAATAAATCAAAGAAAAAGGGGTAACTATTATATTTTTAGCCAAAACCAAAACTTAAACCTCAACTGGCAGAATTGAGCGTCCACTTTTCAAGGCAAATAACATGTCCGTCATGAAACGGACATGTTATGTGCCTTGAAAAGTGGACGCTCAATTCTGCCAGTTGAGGTTTAAGTTTTGGTTTTGGCTAAAAATATAATAGTTACCCCTTTTTCTTTGATTTATTCAATCCGACGTGAATGCAACGAGTCTTTTACTTATATTGAGGTTCTAAATGTAGTGGGGCTAGGCTGCTTTACCCTAGATCCATGTCCCAAAGCTGGATCCTGTCTGCTTTGCAGATAGCTGGTGAGGGAAGCTATATTTATGGGACCTCTTTGCGAGAGACACGTTGTCCACGTCGGGCTTGCATCATGAAAAAGAAAAACTATGGTATTTGTCATTTACCATTACTTATTCGGACTATAGTGGATTTAATTATCCCAGAATAGTTCCTTGTTCCATGCGCGGTTTGTGTGTATCATATATATATATATATATATATATATATATATATATATATGCTGCAAACCCACAAGGAAAGAAAAACTATTCCAAGGCCTTTCGTGTATTCAAAGCTACACCTCGTCAGGGAATGAAGATAAAAGGCGAGATGCCCATGAATATATACAACGTACAGGAAAAACAAAACAATTAGCACATACTTAACAAGGGTTAATGAGAGGCAAAAGAAATTTTAACATGATATCGTCAATTTTACGTCCCCGCACTGTTATTGAAATTGTTTTTAAAATGAATAAATGCACATTCTAGAATATTTCTTTCTATTATATCTCTGTTTTAACAAGCGCTTTAGAACTATCCCACTTGATGCTATGGTTACATCTATACATATGGTTAAATAAAGCATTGGAATTATTAGCTGTTCTACAAGCATATTTATGCTGTTTTACCCTAATATCTAACGTTTTACCGGTTTGGCCTATATATACTGAGTTACATTGTGTACATCCGATCGAATACACACAACCAACAACATTATCAGGGCTATTCTTTATTAGGCGTGATTTAACAATATTATGCTCCGTAACCTATAAGCTATCAAAATGGTTATTTAGTTTATTAACGCCGTTAGTTGGCTCTATTTCCGAGTCACATATTGTAAATAGCATGGATCTTATTGACAAACTGAAGTTCCCTAATGACCCTAATTTCAAATTGGTAAGCTTCGATGTATGCTCGCTATTCACAAAAGTCCCTGTTGATGACCTACTTGACTTTTTAAAAGATAAGATTTCTGAATATTCTTTCCCTGTTCAACACAACACTCTTATTGAGTTAATTAAGCTTTGTGTCAAAGATTGTAAATTTCAGTTTGAAAATTAAGTTTTATGCTATGTCGTTTGGATTGGCTATGGGAAATCCCCTTTCACCTGTACTAGCTAATTTATATATGGAATTTTTTGAAAGTAGAATTTTGCCTACGATTGTTAATTTTAACCTGGTTTGGTACAGGTATATAGATGATATTTTATGCCTTTGGCCTAATAATTTGGATGTGGACTTATTTCTTGGTAGGCTCAACAATTTAGTCCCATCTATTAAGTTTACAGTTGAAAAAGAAAATGATGGAAGCCTATCTTTTCTTGATCTAAAAATTTGGAGATGCTCTAATCAGTTCAAATATGAAGTCTATCGTAAGCCTACTAATAATAACTCTTATGTGCATTTTTATTCTGACCATCATCCTTCGATTAAATCCTCTATTTTCTCTGCTATGTTTCTTCGAGCATTGAGAGTTGTCAGTCCTGAATTTTTAGATTCCGAGTTATGCAATATCATGAATATTGGTACTAAATTATGTTATCCTATTTCATTTTTAGATAACTGTCTCAAGAAAGCCAAGAATAGGTATTATTATAATGTAATTGTAAAGGAATTTCAGCGTAAAAATATCCTTAGCCTACCTTACCATGTTAATTTTCAATACCTTCCAACTGTACTTAAAGCAATTGGCATTAATGTAATCTTTAAGTATAATAATACTGTTAAATCACGCCTAATAAAGAATAGCCCTGATAATGTTGTTGGTTGTGTGTATTCGATCGGATGTACACAATGTAACTCAGTGTACGGTATATAGGCCAAACCGGTAAAATGTTAGATATTAGGGTAAAACAGCATAAATATGCTTGTAGAACGGCTAATAATTCCAATGCTTTATTTAACCATATGTATAGATGTAACCATAGCATCAAGTGGGATAGTTCTAAAGCGCTTGTTAAAAACAGAGCTATAATAGAAAGAAATATTCTAGAATGTGCATTTATTCATTTTAAAAACAATTTCCATAACAGTGCGGGGACGTATAAAATTGACGATATCATGTTAAAATTTCTTTTGCCTCTCATTAACCCTTGTTAAGTATGTGCTAATTGTTTTGTTTTTCCTATACGTTGTATATATTCATGGGCATCTCGCCTTTTATCTTCATTCCCTGATGAGGTGTAGCTTTGAATACACGAAAGGCCTTGGAATCGTTTTTCTTTTTCCTTGTGGGTTTGCAGCATTCATTCATTTCACGTGTTTTATTGTGAAATTCATCCCACACACACACACACACACACACACACACACACACACACACACACCTTTCAAATGTTCCGTACGATGATTCTTCATTTTACGAAGGTCAAGGTTGTATATATAACAGAAACTGAGCCTGCATAATAGTATTATTTTATATTAAACATTTTTTGAAATTTAAATCCTTGTCATTGTTGTGTAACGAACATTTTCAATACCTACTGTTTTGTTTACTATAATGGCGTTGTAATATGTATTATTTATACGTGTGTAATGGTAGTATTCTATATTAAACTTTATTTTTGGAAATGAAATTGTTACAGTATTATGTGTAACTAATATTTGCGTTACCTACTGTTTTGTTCACTAAGGGCGTTGTAATATGTATTATGCGTATACAAAGGTATTATTCTACAGGGTGTCCCGTAAGTCTGGACCCATAGGGAAAAATAATAAAATTACAAAATAGTCCAAAAATTTATTACATAATCTGTTCAAAGTGTCCGCCGTTGTGTCGCACACATAGTTGAAGACGCAATCTCCACTGCGACAGCACTTTCTGAATCACAGTCGCAGAAATTTCTTGACACGCCTCCACAATGCGTGCTTTAAGGTGGAAAATGTTCTGAAGTTTGACCTCGTACACTTTGGCTTTCAAGTGGCCCCACAAATAAAAATCATAATAAAAAATAATAAAAAAATAATAATAATAAAATAATAATAATAACATAATAAAAAAATATATTATAAATCCCTATGGGTCCAGACTTACGGGACACCCTGTAGATTAAACGTTTTTTGAAAGCAAATTTATAATGCCCTTTTGGCGGGTTTTTTACTGCCTATTTTTAATATTTATCTTGCCTATTTGCCTGCCTTTTTTAAGCGTTTTTAGTGCCTAAACATCTGGGCTCTACTAATGAGGAAGGAACGGTTTAATAGTTTGATTTCTTGTCTTGAAGTTGTTACAGAGGGGTTTCGTTTGTTCTTAAATTTATTCTTGCCTGATAGTATCGTAAAGTGGGGTGACTTCGGACAAAATCTGAGTAAAAAGTTTTACTATTAAATAGCTCCTAAATTAAATAATAAGAATAAGAAATAGGAGGGGAATGTTTTAATGCAAAGAGAGTTTTGTTTGTTTATTTCATTTTTGGAGCTATTTAATAGTAAAACTTTTTACTTAGATTTTGTCCGAAGTCACCACGGTTTACGGTATATTGTTTGTTTAGGTTATATACTCTGTTTTATTCAGTAGAACTATTCCTTTTCTTTTGTCAGGCTTAGTTATTGTAATTGTGTTGTCCTTTAAAAGATCTATTAAGAGTTATTAAACAATGTTTGTCTCCTAAGGGAGAAAATATTTGTATGGTTTAAAGTTATAAAAATATTTATTGGCTATGGTAGTTATTTGTAATTTTACTTAAGGAAGTTTATGATTGTTTGTGATTGGCAAATTTATTAATGAATACTACACGCACTATAATTTGAATTAAATTAATCCTTCCACGTACCGTATAATTAGACCAATAATAATTTCACTGTAGTTTAATGAAGAGACCTCATTTTTAATTTTCTTTGAGTTGAATAAATAGAACTTACACTTCTTAATTTTTGCTCTTTGTATAATTTTAATGATTAATTACATATACAAAAAGAAAGACGTCAGTATTTAATGTCCCCATTTTACCTTTACAACAGCTTGAATGAATGAGAGAGAGAATGAAAGAATTAATAATTCTTTATTTATAAAATAAATACAATTTTAAAATTTTGTTACAATAATTTTACCATAACATATATAATTGTAATACTAGACTCTGCTAATAATGCTGTTAGTGTATTTCTTTATCACTGACAGTAGAATATTCATCCAAATATTCTGCAGGTCTTTCCACAGTTGTTCAGTATTAGATGGGTTCAGTTTATATTTCTCAATGTCTACATAGTCCCATATAACCTCAATTGGATTCATGTTGGGGCTTTGCGATAGCTATTCCATAATTTTTAGTTCTCCAGTATCCTCCTTTCCCTTCAGTTACCTCTATGTTTTTACAACCATGCCCTGTGTTTGGGGTCGTTATTTTGTTGAAAGATTAACCGTTGTCCAATCGAACGTTTTCCATCTGGTACAGTATGCAGTTGAAGAATTCGCTTTTACTTCTCTTTAGTTAGAGTACCATCGATTTTCACGAGGGAGCCAACTCCAGATTACTCCCAAACATTGATAGACCCCGCCGTACGTATTATCTTCTTTCAAACCCAACGATTTCAGATTTTGACGCGCCTGTCCACAGAACCAAGTCGCCCATTCAGTTGACGTTAATTAGGCATGATCCCATGCATATTTTACCCTCTGACTTGTTTCCTGGTCTCCGGTATAGTTTTTTGGCAGCAACCCTGCCTCCCGCAATAGATGTCGTATTATTACAGCTGAAACGTTAGTACCTTGTGAAAGATTGAAGTTCTGCTGCAAACTACGACTCTATTTTCTTTATCTCTTAGACATGTAACCTTCAAGTACTGGTCTTGAGATTTTGTCGTTTTTCTCGTACTTTTTTGTTGTTTGTCTTAAGTTAACCCTATTTCAACTGGTGTTTGATAGTGTCTCGTACGTCTTTTACAGAAATAGCCAGGATTTTAGTAATTTCTCTGATAGTACTACGAGTATATCTTTCTTATAAAGTCGCTATCTTTATGCGAATATCTTCTAGTATCTGCCGTACTGGAGCCATTGCATGTGAAAAAATCAGTTGAATTCACCTGTAAGAGAGTTCAAGGCTCTCCTTATTTCTCTACAAGATGCAGAAAACTAGGAATGTTTATAAAACACATTACATAGCACAATTATATTGGAAACATTCTATAAACAACTATAATGTATTTAAGCAAAGTATTTTTTCATTCGCAAGTGGAATCGTTTTGGAATCACCAAACCGCTCACTCGTTGTTGTGGACTTGATAAATTGATTGAAATCAACGGACCCCTGGATTCCATCAAATTTCAGGAAATCTTGGATAATATCATGCCTTCAGTTCGACGCTTCTCCATGGGTCGCACTTTTATGATCCGAAACACATCAGCAAATCTACCAAGGCATGGCTGAAGAAGAAATGAAAGCTTTTGGAGTAGCCAAGCCAGTCACCAGATCTCAATTTGATTGAACATTCGTGGTTTGATCTCGAGAGAGCTGTCCAGTGTCCATACATGGAGACCAACAATTCTCAATCAGCTTCGCGAACTTTGTAAAGAAGAATGGACCAAAATCTCTCCTGGGAAGTGCAGGAAGCTGGTAGAGAAATATCTGAATCGTTTAATTGAAGTTAATTAAAGGTTAATTGAAGGTTAATTAAAGAGTTAAAGATTGGTTCTGCGTCAGGGGTAGATGACTTATCGAATGAGCACTTAAAATATGCAAATGACGTAGTATGTCTGCATATATCATTGCTCCTATCAGCCATGCTTGCTCATAGCTATATCCCCGCAGAGTTCATGAGGGTATATATATCTTGCCCCTGGTCAAAAATAAGTACGGAGACATTCTGTCCAGCAATAATTACAGGCCTATTGCTGTCGCTTCCTGCTTCTCGAAACTACTAGAAAAACTCTTGTTACGCCGATTAAATGATTTCCTATGGACATCTAATCAGTTTGGCTTTAAAAGGTCCCACTCAACTGACCTGTGTATCTATGTACTTAAAGAAACAATATCTAAATACATTGACAGTAATTCAACTATTTATAGCTGTTTCCTAGATATAAGTAAGGCATATGATGGGGTGAACCACAATATTTTATTTGCAAAACTAGAAGAGAGGAAGGTTCCCATGTACATATTAAATTTATTGAAATTTTGGTATTCCCACCAATCTTTCACTGTTAGGTGGGGCAATGTACTATCCGAGTGTTTTGGCTCCTTGCTCTCCCCTATACTGTTTAATGTGTATATCGACGGATTAATTGCTTCACTTAATGTGGCAACAGTGGGATGTTGTATAGATAACACAAGGATAACTAACTTAGTTTATGCCGATGATATGGTGTTAATAAGTCCCTCTGTTAAAGGTCTGGATCGGCTACTAAAAGTCTGCGAAGTGTATTCGCAGAAACATGATATTCTTTTTAATGTTACAAAAACTAAGGTTATGCAATTTCATCCTAAAAGCTGTAATCAGCCAGCTGATGATAAGGTTTAAAATGAATGGTGAAGTAATTGAGGAAGTACAAAAATTTAAGTATTTGGGTCAAACTATTACCAGCTCCTTGAGTGATGACTCGGATATAAGAAAACAATCTCGAAGCCTGTGTGCTAAAGCGAATATGACCATAAGGAACTTTCGATTCTGTACGAGTGAAGCTAAAGACACTCTCTTTCGTACTTTCTGCAGTAATATATACGGACAGCAACTGTGGGTAAATTATAAAAAAGGTTCTGGCAGAACTCTAAATTTGCTGTACAACAGGTCTTTTAGACTCTTACATAAATTACCCCCGAGATGCTCAGCTTCGCAAATGTTTGCTACCCGCAATGTCCCGAGCTTCCCGGAGGTAACAAGACGTGCTCAACACAGTCTAATGCAAAGAATTAAAAAATCAACCAACCCGATCATCCAAGCTATACATGAGTCCTGCCATTTATCCTAAGCCAGTGCTTCTTAAAAATTTTCAATGTCATTCACCCTTGAGTCATTGTTACAAAATTTCATTCACCGACTTCACCTTATAATTTGTTTATGTTCCATTTTCCTTTCTCTTTATATATACAATTAAATATGGATCATGTCAACACTTCGCTCGGAAAGGAATAATGATTAATTACTAAAAATATATCGTTTATTTTACCACCTGAACAAAACTGAAAAAATACTTTCACATGAATACTTTTAAAGAAGTGCACATAAACCAGCAACACCATACTGAAAAGTCTGAATCTCACAAACATTTGGACTTTATAGTAGTAAATACAATTTTTTCCAAAATCATTCAATTCTTACATTTTATTTACCTTATAAGCAATCTTTATTACTCCAAATCTGATGATTATCATCATTGACTGAATCAGTTTGATATATATAAAACCTTAAATAATATATCTATTTTCTTTATTCGCTTCATTAATATCTTTGGCCTACTAATATATCATTTCTGCCTCAGTTTATGCTTTATTTAATTATAAACTTTTTGAAATGCTTTGGCAAATATCTGGAAAGTAAATAAAATAATAAAGTTAATTAAGCTAAATTACTACTTGAAACTCTTAAAAATGTATCGCTATATTTCTGATTATTAACAGCATAACATAACACTATCACAAATTACCAGTTATATTTTATTAGATAAAATTTATTAACTCACTATCACTGGCAATAAACAAGTCTGCACAGCTGCCAACTAGTCTATATTTACCCGGTCAGGCAGTTACCAGTTTCAAACCTGAGCAAAAATTATAATAATTCAGTCTAGTTTAGCTTATTCACCCTAACAAAATTTTTATTCACCCTTGGGTGAACCATTCACCACTTTAAGAAGCACTGCTCTAAGCTATGGACTTCTTGATATGAAAACGTCTGTCTGTAGCTCCACTTAACTTCGACAGTGCAGTATTATTTCTAATCAATTGTATATATTTCTATCCTTAGTATATGAACTGTCATTGTATTAATAATATTTGTCATATGGACTATAGTCTGCCAATAAACCTTTTCATTTTTATATTCACGCTAAAGGTAGTCCTACAGCACATCATCCGTACTTAAACATTTGCTTAGCATTAATTTAACTTTTTTCTATTGTGTGTTGCATTTTGGCTTAGTTTATTCATTTTATGGTTGTCTAGTAAATCTGTTGTTTCTGGAACTATTTTTATTTTTTCTTTAACTGTCATTAATTAATGCTTCAATCAAACTAGAATTTTTCATTAGGTTTTGAAGTGTACGGTACTTAAACGTTTTCACCCATCTATATATATATATATGATGAATAAAACCACGAAGGGAAAAGAAACACAAAGTGGTGCTCAAGCGCTTTCGTCTAATGACATCCTGAGGATGTCATTAGACGAAAGCGCTTGAGCACCACTTTGTGTTTCTTTTCCCTTCGTTGTTTTATTCATCATAAATATTTTTCACGTGTCACTTTCGTGAAATATTTTTCATATATATATATACACACGAAAGCGAGAGGGGAGGGGTTACGTGAGACGAATAGACGAATAGGCGAAAACTGTCTGACACAAAGTAGTATTCTGTAGGCCTCTCCTTTATTTCGGGTTTTATCTCTTTGTGGCTTTATTTTCATATAGTTTTTCCAAAGGTTTTCTTTTGAGAGTATTGATTTACGTTCTTTATTAGTTATTTTTACGCGTGACTGAACTTGTGGTTCAGGCGTCACGAATTTAGATAGTCTTTTTTGGATGAGTAGTCAAGGATGTATGTCTCTTGCAGTCAAACTTTCGTTTACCTGTAATCAGTCTTCAAAGTCTTTCCGCGCTTTTGTGTTTGAAGAAAATTAGTTCTGGTTGGATCTACACTTCGCAGCCATCATGGTTGCCTTCCATGAGTCGTGACAAATCCAACTCCTGCATTTGTTTGAATAAAGCGTCTCAACGCTTTGGTTTCATTTGCTTTGGGATGGCCTGTTGCGGTTACCACTTGGTGCAATTTGCTATGCTCTTGGAAATAAGATAGTGTAACATTTACTAGAGTCGTGTCACAAGTCTTGTAAACCTACGGTGACACACACACACACACACACACACACATATATATATATATATATATATATATATATGTGTGTGTGTGTGTGTATACTTGCGGTCAAAATTATGGTGTCACTGGAAAAATGTGATACAGCCTAAAAACCTAACTGCCAAAACCAATACAATTTTTCAGTAATGCAGTAGACCTATGGATGAAGTTGCAGTGATCATTTAGCATTCTGTGTATTAATCTTAAATTTATATACTTTATTCTCTTCATGCATGGTTGCATTTACTTTTATATTCTGATGTATTAAAAACTTTTTTTTTTAACATATTTTACACAGATTAGTTGTCTAACACCGTTTAAGCACTGGAAAATAAACAAGAAGTTTGTTTTCCCCTTGAAAATACTCGACATTTCTCTTTCAGAAATTAATAATGGGTTTCCATTGAAGAAATTCCTATAAAGAAATGTATTCAAATAATGGCTCTGCATCGTCCTGGGTTATCTCAGAGATATTGCACGTAGGATTGGCGTTTCTCAGAATGGAGTGTCCAAAACCATTAAAAGACAAGAGACAACAACTTCAGTAAATAACAAGGATGGCCGAGAAAAAAAAAAAGAAAGGTCACAGTTAGGGAAGATAGATTATTTATTGGTTAGAAAGTTCAAAAGAAATAGATTCCTGACAGCGCCTCAACGAGCCGCTGAACACAATTTAACATAAAAAAAAACCGTCTCCCGTTCAGCTGTCTAAAGGGGACTAAGAGAAGCGGAGTTGAATGATCGTGTAACTGTTAGAAAACCTTATCTGAGGCATGTCAATAAGCAAAAGCGACTGAAATGGGCAACAGAACACCAAAACTTTGTTAGAAAACTGGAAACAAGTACTCTGGACCGATGAGAACAGACAGATGAACTTGACAAAGGTAAAATCGTGAGATCGAACTAACTCCATTCAACTTTGGGAATATCTATAAGAAGGGTGAAATAATTTGACACCAGTGATTGGAAAAATTGCTAAGAATGTCCAAAATATGCTAAACAGTGAGAAAGCAGAAAGGAGGGTTGTTTTTTATGAAAAGTCGTTAGCGCCATAACAAGTTACTGTTGTATTATAGAGCAAAAATGTAATGTAAATTCCGTTAAAATGTGCATTCTACAAATACCTGTTCAGTTTTACTTACGACAATAAACCGAAATAATACCACCATAGTTTTATTTTCCTCAATATATATATATATATATGCTGCAAACCCACAAGGAAAAAGAAAAACGATTCCAAGGCCTTTCGTGTATTCAAAGCTACACCTCGTCAGGGAATGACGAGGTGTAGCTTTGAATACACGAAAGGCCTTGGAATCGTTTTTCTTTTTCCTTGTGGGTTTGCAGCATTTATTCATTTCACGTGTTTTATTGTGAAATTCATCCCATATATATATATATATATATATATATATATATATATATATATATATATATATATATATATAACAGTAATAACATTCACATGTGCTGTAATTTATCGACATTTTCCCTTTATTCGAAATGAATTCTAAGCGTTCTCTCCCAGTTCATATATCCATCAAGGAGAAATTGATGATTTATTCGGAGCTAGACTTGGAACTCGCCTATTTTTCTTAAATCTAATGATCAATATTCGATATACAAACCATTTACTCTATTTGATGTTATCCTGTTTGGCCGTTTGTAGCGTTTGCTTTTACGCTATTATGCGAGTGTCAAGACGATCAAAAGGAAGGCATTGATTTGGACCATTCATTTAAAAAGGTTGCGTCCATTAACAGACACGTCTTTGTTCAAGACCATGATAAAGGGAGTGTATTAGTATCTATTGCTCTTATATATGCAGGAGATAAGATAGAGTTGGGAAGAGAATGGCAGTCTGTTGCGGCTGAAGATAAGTTTTGTTTTCAGTCTTTTCGTTTACACGCACACATACACACACGCCCGCGCGTGCGAGAGAAAAAGTTTTAACGGCTTGAAGTAGTATGTTGGTTGTAATGACTCAATGAATAAAGATTGTCTCGCGTCGTAAACCAGATCGATCCCGAGCAGATTCTGCAGTGTCATATTATCTCGTCACTCGTGTACAGTGGTTTTTAAAAATCTCCTGTCCTGAAACTTCACGCTTCTTACCGATATTTATCGGTAAGGAACATCGAGTTTCACCATAGAGTATTTTTTACCGATTGTATGTATGGTAATGAGTCTTACGAGTTAAGAGTGGTCTTTCTAATACGCATTCAAGAATCAGCTCGAGACAGGATTTTGCGCAAAGAACCAAGAACCAGCCATGCGTAACTGGTTACGAGAGCAGGATGATAGAAAGCAACTCGCTCCTTCATCAGATCTCCCAAATGAGGCAGGATGCTGCAGGTCGATCCTGAACAGTCGTTCGAAGAAAACTTGCATAAAGCAAGAATAATAATGATGAAATATTTCATTTTTCAACAGAGGTGACGTGCATACACGAGTACTGTGGCGTCCTTTTTTTATTCATGTCGTTGGTGAAAGGGCGGTTGGAGAAGGGAAGGCGGGGAAAAGGATATAGAATGGAGGGGGTCGGATAGCAGTTGATGGCTTTATTCTGAAACTATGGATTGGCTCACCATTATAAAAAAAGTGTCTTGAAAATAGTCACACGCGCACACGCTGAAGAAAAAAAAAGTTTTTTTTTTTTTTAGTCCCTCAAAATTTTAGCAGATCAGCGTTTTACACACGTTCGCGCGCACACGCAACTATGGCAACCGTATTAAACTGCGACATTTTCAGTTTTGGATGGTAACATTTAATCTACTGGTATTAACCAGGGTTGTGGAGTCGGTCCAAAATTTTCCGACTCCGACTCCACACATTGTAAAAATTCGACTCCGACTCCGACTCCACACATTGTAAAAAATCTAAAAATCCGACTCCGACTCCTCACATTTTAAATATACGACTCCGACTCCTGTAGTGTTTCACTCTATAATTATCATAATAATAAGATTTCATCACCACCACATGAATCGTCAGGTTACTTTCTAGGATAAGGGAACATTCAAATATTAAGAAGGATATTGACTTGTAGATATTATCATATTAAGGGATTTTTATTTTTTCCAATAATATATATATATATATATATATATATTATATATATAAATGAAAAAGATTCTCTTAAACATAATTAAGGTCTAGCCAGTAGTAGTCCTACTTAAAATTGAATAACCCTTCTTAACCTAGTGGCTATAACCAGGGTTGTGGAGTCAGTCCAAAATTCTCCGACTCCACACATTGTAAAAATTCGACTCCGACTCCGACTCCGCCCTGAAACGTGCGACTCCACGACTCCGACTCCACAACCCTGGTATTAACCTAATCTAACATGACGTAAGTTCCATTATAGCCTTTTTTCATATTTAATTAGTTGCAGTTTAAAAAAAGTTTGTAATTATGGCGACACCGACAATGTTTCGATGAAATCTGTGTGTATCATAAATATTGTCGCGGTTTCGTAAAGTAGCCAAGAACAACACACACGTACGATGAACTTTAATCCATATACTTTATCCCTCCCTAAAGTTTTTGAGGTAAAAAAACGCTACAATTTAAGTGCTATTATGAACCATAATTGCTTAATGATCAGTTAATTATTTTGTACTTTCAATATTTTTAAGCAGTTCGATTAGACCAATATTTATGCTTGCTTGCATGGGAGAATGGAATAACTTATTAGATGTATTGATTACTTGCTACACCGCTTAACAATTAAATCTCGAATGCGAACTCGTATACTGTAGATACATCGAAATCATTGAAAGTAAAACGTAAAATGGATTTTACTCTCCTCCTTTCAAATTATACACGTTATGTTTTGTTTAAGTTCTCTAACATACCAGTAGTGCATTATGATCTTAAAAAATTCCGGAGTGTCGTACATAATTGCAAGTTTTACAGAGAAAACCATTGTCACAATCACCCAGATTGGGGCCTAGTTATTTGCTAACAGGTTCAAATGGCTAAAATAATTATGCAATGTTTACAGTAAAAATTCGTTACTTGAAATGTAATCATGGCGAGTGGAGTGACTGCGTAGTTCATTCAGTTAACCATTAGTTGGTTGGCAAATAGTTAACCATGCGTAATTATTGCGTATATTTTGATTCCGTAACCAAATACTTTACTCCGTGCTAGAAGAGATAAAAGATAGTCCTTCTACTATTTTGCGTTCGTGTACCGCAGCTTATTGTGTAATCATTGTGGAAAGGGAAAACCATTAAAGCGGGTACTATGAAATTTCTTTTCCATCTTATTTAAGTGCGGTTATTGCACTTAAAAAACATTTATGCGTATGAAATCATTAGATTTCTTTGTATAATGCTTTTAACCCGAGAAAGCTAGGGGATGGGGCTGCACGCATAGAGACTAGTGTCGGGTCTACGTAACCCCATAATAAAATTATATTTATAGGTTGAATTAAACAATAGTGAAAATGAATTTGCGCGCAATAAAAGACATCATTTCCAGAAAAGCAAATGTACTTTTAATGTAATAGGCCACGCTGGCTTTCTAGGGTTAAATACAATTTCATTTTGTTTGCGTTTACTTAAGTAAGAAATAGGCATCGAAATTGTTACATTATCGGAGAAGTTTGCGGCAGAAATACGCTCGTCAGATGCATTATTGTTGTTGCACTTTTCAAGTATAGAACTACAAATAGCGAAGAAGCATCCTTTGTCTTTTATAGTCTACAGTCGTCGAGTCAGCAATGTAATTTCAAGTTTTCCTTTGCTATCAAGTTTCATTTGTTTTTATTGCCGCCTTTATTTTTTTACGAAGTTCAAGATAAAGTTTTTATATTAAAGAGCCAAAAGTATGTTTTAAGTTTGTAACTTTCATAAATTTCCTGGCCATTTATGGAAAAAAGTTCATTATTGTGAATTATTTCTTCCTATTTTAACGTGTGGGAAGTGGAGTTTAGTTTATCGTAATCTACAGGGTGTCCCATAAGTCCGGTCTCATCGGAAAACTTATTTTAAATGAAATTTACAAAAGTAATACATTAGAACTAAAAGAAATGTTCAAATTGATATCTTGTTTTGGGACCCGTTTTTATTGCGGGTAGAATAATAGGCCATAGCTAATATGGAAGCGAGTTAGCTACACTCGTGAGGAAAAGGCCTCCGAGGCAGCAGTGGGGTTAGAACCCACGACTCGGAGGAGTCTCAGCACTGCCGAGTGGCTCCCTAACTGATCGAACCACGGGACGCTATGTATGTGAAAGTGTCAGACACAAAATGCGAAAAAAAAAAAAAATCTTTCCGATAATCGTTTAGAAGCCAGTTTCTCAAATATATTTTGTAGCCTCACTGCATAGCATAAAAGGCTAATCCGAAATTTAATGAAGATTTAACGCTCCCTTTTTTCAAATATAAAATTCCTATGTACTTCGGTACCAAATAAAATCCATCATAAATGGGATAAAACATGTGATATAAAAAACCCGTTTATAGTAGCGTACCTAATGGAAGGGAGACGGGAAATATATATGTATATGTATGTATGTCGTTAAATAAAGCCTTCAAATAAATTGTGAAAAGAGATTAGAATATAAAGTTGGAGGTTTTCAAGTGAAGGAAAGCATAAGTTTATAGAATTTAGAAAGACTTCGAAACTGAAATCGTAAAAATGTTGGTAAATTGCCTTGCATGATTCTCCAAAGAGTGTTGATGTGGAAGAATTAAAATTTGTCTTTTAGTATTATTGTGTGACTCAAAAGTGAAGACGTTTTGAACACTGGAAGTAAAGTTTTTCTTTTTCTTTGTGAATTAGAATGTTTTTCAATTCGGTTTTTGTCGAAAAACGTAAATTAAAACTTGAAGGGATTAAAAATTATTTTGATTTTGATTTTCGAATAGAGTCATGTTTGGAGGAAAGTTTATAGAATACGAAACCTATTCTGCCTTTAACAAGAATTTAGTTTAAATATAATTGGCATTTTGTTTCCTGTTGTATGAACCTAAATTTTTAGGATGGTTTCCGATTGTACATAAAATTTAATTAGACCAAACGAGTAAACTATAAAACACAACAGAGTTTCAGAAGTCTTGTTTGGGAGGGGGGAGAGAGAGAGAGAGAGAGCGCGCGCGCGCCCTATATATTATTTGTATGTATACTGTATATACAGGGCGTCCCAAAAAAATGTATACACACTTTAAATAATTATAAAGGCAGTGT
The DNA here is from genome assembly GCA_023014485.1 of Bathynomus jamesi. NCBI lineage: Eukaryota > Metazoa > Arthropoda > Malacostraca > Isopoda > Cirolanidae > Bathynomus > Bathynomus jamesi. Next base: position 688,544 of record JAJOZX010000579.1, on the reverse strand, counting down.
TTATTAAAATACATTTCATTTTCAAAATGTAATAGAATCTACAGACATTATTTAATTGTTTTGTCAACGCCTGTTTTCAAACTGACGTCCGTTCTGGTCCAGGCACTGCTGATAACGCGAAGCAATGGAATCGCAAACATCACGAAACATTTCGTTTGGTATTTGTGTGCATTCTCGTTCAATGGCTGCTCTCAATTCAGCGACTGTTGCAGGTTTTATAGCGTAGACATTGTCTTTTAAGTATCCCCATAAAAAAAAGTCTAGTGGTGTGAGGTCTGGTGAACGCGGAGGGTATTCTACGAAACCCCTTCGTCCAATCCACATCCACATCGTGCCAAGTACCACTCGCAATACTACTCCACTCTTCGGTCCGGATCATCATCTTCATTAATAGCATGGACTAATCTTGGAATGTAACTTTTCCATTGACAGCGCTTCAAAATGCGTTGGACAGACGATTCTGAAATTCCTACCTCACGACTCGCTTGCCGCACAGATTTTCTTGGACTTTGGTGATACGTTTCCAGTACTCTTTCTTGCTTTGTGGGGCTTGTCGATGTCCGTGGTCTTCCGGAACGCTTCTTGTGGACATTCTGAACAGTTCCATCGGCTTCAAACTTATCTCTAATTCGAGTGATGGTAAGTCGCGTTGGTGGATCTGTTTGAAACTCCCTCCTAAACTGTCTTTGCACTTCAACTGCGTTTTCACACTTCCAGTAGCATTTTAGAATGCATTTCCTTTGTTCAAAGCTTAGTCTGACTGCCATTATTAATTCTAATGGGTTTAACTTGGAAAGAAAGAAACATCAATTGAGCTATCAGCTGTTAAAGTGTGTATACATTTTTTGGGGACGCCCTGTATAGGAAGAATATACGTCAGTTGAAATTCAGCTATGAAATTGTGGTAGTTATGGACTTGATTGTTGTGGTATAACAGGGCAAAGTGGAGTACAGTGGTTAGTTTAATGTTTGATTTGTTCAATATTAGTTGCCAAATGTATTCCCGAAATGTCATCCATTTCGGTAGTTTGCCGTAGTAATTTCACTTGAACCGATGAGTGTATATTCTAAACAAATAGTATTAGATTTAAGGTTTAACAATATTTTCCTTCCTCCTGATTGCACATTTTATGATCTCTAATTCAACATAGCCTGATATTATATGTTGGTGTGAAATGTACAAGCCTGGCCTCCATGGGCGGAGACTTTTGTGAAAGTGATAAACATTTTCAAACTATTCTGTTACTATTCCGCAATGATATATTTACACAATGTATATTGTAGCAAAAGCCAAAATATAGATTTTTTTAAACGTTCGTAACTAGCCCATCTTTTGAAAGATGCACACAAGTAATTGTGGAATTCCACACAGGCATAGTTTTAAAAAATTAGCAATGTATTTTTCAAAGTTGAACATAATACAAAAATTTGACTGGTTTTAACGATAACCATATTTTCTAAATATCCTAAGTTTGTGCCTGCATTTTTACTCATTATTGTTTTATTCAATATACAGGTTTAATTTTGTAATTTTCATAAGCAAACGGTGAATTTTAAGTTGCTGTTGAAACAACGGTCAAGTACCACCATTTTAACCACTCAATTCTTTCCGATATAACAGCCATGGCAAATTTAATGGTACTGTACCGGTACCATAATTTTGAACGAGACTCGAATCGTATTTTAACAGTCACCCAATCGCTGAAAAAGCAAAAACAATAACGCAATTTTTCTTCGTTTAATGTTCATTCCCCAAATCGATTAAGACAGGTTCCAAAAGTACATCTGTCGTTGTTTTTAAAATTGGATAAATTACAGCTGACAAATTCCTAGAAAACGAGATGGCGTGAATGCGCACGATGACGTATTGTAAATTAAATTACTCGAAACTTTTCAAATATTCAGAAGTAATTATTATTTCTAACATTGCTTTCATTTATTTTAGTTAAATACTTATAGTTAAGTATTCAGTATTTAGAATGGAGGGTGTCCCACAAAGTATGCTCATGTAAAGTTCATAAATGTGGCACAGATATGGTTTACTATTTTAAATAGTGCTTAGTGGCGTTTAGTACGTTTTTTAAACTATGTATATTAGCACAATAATAATGGAGTGTAAGTCGTCGATTCAGCTTGTAAAATGAAAATTTTTACTGCATTCAACTGTTACTCAAAGTAGGCGCTGTTTTAAGAAATCATTTCCTATCAAGATAACACTGAGCTTTTAAACATGAAAAAAATCACATTAATTTTGTTCGCAAAGCTTCCATGCTTCCAGTGTCGTACTCAGATTAGAATACTGTGGATATATTAATGCCATATCAGATATCTAAATTGTACAGAAAAATATTGAAATTATTGTAAAACTGTGTCACTTGTAATTTTTTTTCTGAATAAAGGTTTTTGTTTGTCTGTTTGAATTAAGTTACTGTAAATATAATGGTTACAGTAACTTTTCAAACCAGGTTTTCTTTTTAACTCTTTAGTATAGCAGCCGGGGTGGATATTCTTCCAAATAAGTCGGGGAAAATCCCGAGGAAGATTTTTCAGAGGCGTGAGGAAGAAAGAAAGAAAGGAAGGAAGGAAGGAAGGAAAGAGAGGAAAAGAAAGAATATGAAAGGAAAAAAGAAGGGGAACATTTTTTTTTCATGGCACCAGTTATGTAGTTCATTGGTTTCATGAGTTTTCAGCGGTCTTAAAGTGGTCTTGTGAAACTTTCTAAGGTGGTTTCGAACATCAGCAGATTCAGATTCAGAATAGCGACTGCAGAAACCACAGACCAAAAAAGTGTCTCCCTCTATCCAAAAAGCTTCTTTTTCTCTAATCTCGTCACAACTCGATCGACTTGAATGTTTTACAACTTTTTCGGTTATCTTTTCGGTAAGAGAGTCTAGAGCTAATGCGTCTAATGACATCCGCATCCGCTTCTTCAGCTCACAGCTAAATGACTTTGCAACATCTTCACTTGACGACTCGGAAATGTTTATCACTCCTTTCGATTGGAACCAGCTCCACTATTTGTATCCATAGTACAGTGCCCGCGAAAAGTATCCGATCACTCAAGAAAATACAATATTTTCCCTTGATATTCAGAGACACGTAATTCACTTTCTATTTGTTCTAGCGACATCTGGTAACTTTGAGGTTGCTCGCTGATATGAGAGCTATCCAACGCATTCTCAAATTAGTGTTCTGGTAGCCTTCGTTGCGGGTGGCTGTGTCTCAAATTTGTCAGATTTCACTGTTTGTGTAAATTTCTTGATATTTTTTTTTTTTTACAGAAAGTGGTGTAAATAAAATTTATATATAATGTGTGCTAAAAAACAACTTAAGAGTGATTGTCGAGGTGCTATTGTTGCTTTGCATGCATGTGAGAAATCACAGAGACAGATAGCTAAGGAATTAAACATATCCCAAAGTACCGTTAATTTATGGGTTTCACGGGCTAAGAACAATGGTGGCCTAACCACGCCAGTCCCTAAAAAACGATCTGGCAGACCGAGAAAAACAAATTCGCGAACAGACAAACTTATGAAACGTTTAGTATTGAAAAACCCAACAATAACTGCGAAAGAAATAAAATTTAATATGAATAATTTGTTATCTGGTGTTTCTGAACGAACTATCCAGGAGCGGCTCCAAAAAGAACTCGGAATACCATCTCGCCATGCTGCTAAGAAACCGTTCATTAATGAAAAAATGCGTAAAAAACGTGTCGCATTTTGTAAAAAATACATTCATTGGACTGTTGATGACTGGAAGAAGGTTTTATTTAGCGATGAGTCGACATTTTTGACATTCAGAAGTTGTCCAAAAAAGGTTCGCCGGCCTATTGGCTCAAATAGGATGGACCCTAAATACACCCTAAAGACAATGAAACACCCTCCAAGTGTGATGGTTTGGGGTTGTTTCGGTTACTATGGGCGTGGAAACTTATATTTTCTTCCGAAGAACACAACTATGAATGGTGCACGGTATTTAGCAATGCTACAGGATAAACTTCCAATGGCAATGGCAATCCAAAGGACAAAACATACATGCATGATGGTGCACCATGTCACAGGGCCAAAATAGTGACAAAATGGATTACTGACAATAAATTTGATATTTTGGATTGGCCTGGTAATAGTCCAGATCTCAATCCGATAGAAAATCTGTGGCTAATAATAAAAAATAAGGTTGAATGCCACGACACTGGCTCAGTCGAAAAATTACAAGAGGCCATCAAAAAGGTATGGTGCAAGGAAATATCAGTGGAAGTTTGTCAAAACTTGATTAAATCCATGCCAAAACGTCTAGAACAAGTCATCCAAACCAAAGGACAGATGACAAAATACTAATATAAGGTTAGTATACATTTAAACATTGTTTTTTATGTAAAAAATACAAATTTCAAGGGTGATCGGATACTTTTCGCGGGCACTGTAGATGGCTCACCAGGAAAGACCACTTCTGGAATGGTTGTGTCATGAGTGGAGGTCTCCCGCATAGATTCAAACTTTTCTTCAGCGAATGTTCCATCTTTCTTAGCATCAGCGTTTTCATCTGTTATTGGAACGTGACTTGAACTGTGTGCTGCTTCCCGACTTTCTTCAGGAGTATATTTTTTTATTTATTCGCATAGGGAAAAAATTCGTCAAGGTTCAGTGATAAAATGGTCTTTATTTTATGAGATGTTGGAGGGAGGGATTCACGAGATAGTTTGTGTGCAATGAACAACTGAGTACGAGCTATTTTGGACAGTTCAAGAGATTTCTTTCCTTTGGTTTGATTTGTTTCAAAATTGTTTCACTTTAAGGAGCATCATCTTCATTCCATAGAACATTAGACTCATAACGACGTTTTAAATTGTCTACAGTAATCGATAATAGCTTTCACAGGCAAGGCACCCTTGATTCTGACACTGACATTTTAGAGGAAAGCTTGCTTAACCCTTTCGATACTGTACCCGTACAAGTACGGCTGGTGGTAACCCCTAATTCTCCTGCTCCAGTACTTTAAGGGTTAAGCAACCTGAAAAAGTATTGAAATCAGTAGAGATAGCAAAAGATGATCAAATAATCACTGTAAACAAGATTCATAAAAAAAAGCTAAAAATTATTTGCATTTACACCATATATTGGTTTTCTACCCTAAAAATCTTGTGGGTGAGAAAAAAGCAAGGGTAGATATAATTCTGTTCAATGTTTTATTATTCTAAATTTGCATATTCCAAATTGATAAACATAAGAAAAAACTTTTGAAAATTTTCTGTAGAAAATGCCGCGACCCGTGAGGAAGAATTTTTGGACCCCCGAGGAAAAATTTGTACTTCTTGGAAGAATATCTGCCTCTGTGTAGCAATTCATTTTTAACTTTTAAATTGTCAGCTCGAAATTGGTAAATCCAGTGTTACGATACAATTTTAGTTTACAGTTATTGTTTGAGCAAACATTTTATGCTGTTAAAATAACGAGAGAATGCATTATGAAACTTTACAATCATTTTTAAAGATCTGACTAAACCCATAAAATATGTCATCACGAAAGAACATCAAAACATAATTGTAAGATAAGTATCTTCTGTAATTCATATTTCGAACAGTAATTTATTGTTTTTGAAAAACAGTAAAATATTTTTACAAACACATTACTGTTAATTTACATATTATCTTTCAGATTCCATTCAGTGGGGACACGTATGTAATTTTATAAAATTTTCTTTTGAATTAAACAAAAGCAGTTAATCTATTTTTGAACGATGAATTTTTGTTTACGAGTCGTGATAAATTACTGTAAATGTGTAAATAAACTTAAATTAAAGAAGAATATAATTTACTTCGTGAGGCGAAGACTCTCATATTGAGTAATGCGAGGCTAATACAAAAATATTACCGTAATTGCCTAACCTTGAGCGTTAAATTTAATTAAGCGGTCATTACTTGAATCCGGTAAGCCAGAATGCGCAAATATTGCATTTGGTATGCTTTAATGAAAATGTCCGAGCTTGCACGTGGCGGATCAGGGCCAATCCAAGAAGTGAAAGAGGATAGAGTGATCAGATGGTGGAAATATGTTTCAACTTCATTTAATTTAACCTAATAATATCTTATTTATCGTAGATGGGTTTATCTCGTAAAGGTGCCGTGTCACTCGCCCTTGAATACCGGCTGACCAACCAAACGAGAGGCTTTGACTTCATTCAATCAAACAGTTTTTCAATTTGGAGATATTGTACCGTTGAGGCTCGTAATGAAACAGCAGTTTGGTATTCCAAAAAGTTTGATCCTAATGTGCAAGGCGTGTACTGGCGAAAAGGGATCAATTAATCAATGGATGACTGACACGGACAGGTGTATATGTACCGTATACAGTATATAAATGTGTGTGTCTGTTTTTTCTCCTTTTCACTAACTTCTGAACTTTATATCCTGGATGTTTTCTGCCTTCTCACCCCAAATCCTTGGGAAACTAGACTTTCGACAATGTACAGTATGTATTTATTATGTATATAATTTTAACGTAGGCCTATATAATATAATTTACATATAAATTAATAGAATTATTATTTTAACAATGTAAACCTATATAATTTTAACAAATGACTTCCCCACAATGAGTTCTTGTTGAATCTTGCCTGTTTATCCTTTCTTACAGCAATTTTTTTTTCCATTTTTAACTCAGGGACCGGATGATGTGTGCAAGTTCCAGGAAAAGCTTCCTCTCATTGGTCTTTTAATTATCTCGGTTTGCTTTGCCGTTGTATAATATTTTCTTAGTACAGCTAGCGTACTACTATATATATATATATATATATATATATATATATATATATATATATATATATATATATATATATATATATATATATATGCACACACACACACACACATATATATCGATGCATTCATAGTTTAACTGGAAGTATGAAGAGTTAAACACCTTTTTACACAGAACACCATTCCCCCTATACGACCATTTCATAGGGTACGAGTAGCTTGCAGCAGCATTACCAAGCAGTTAGAGGGTCAAAGTACTGATCCGTACTCGTACGTGATTCATCACCACTGAAAGCGACAATGCTCCGTGTTAGTCTAGTCCAGCGCTGTCCAACTGGCGGCCCGCGGAATGAAATTTTGCCAAATTTCATTTCTGAATTTTCTTCCCTATTTTGTCATTTCAAGTAGGTAGAAGAACATTCAGCGGGTTCCTAAGTCGTATTAACCAATGGTGTATGATTATAGGCCTACAATTTTACTTTAATAAATGTAATTGTGGCCCACCATCTAACTCTTGTAAACATCTTGGCCCGCGGCTTTATAGAAGTTGGACAGCACTGGACTCTAGTCAAAAGAACGTTCATATTCAATTGATTGTAATTTCCGTTAGTTTGTATTGCAGACACGACACCCCTAGTCATGATCAGTCCTGGTGCATGATAATTTCCAATAACGATATTTTTATTCGTAGTTCGCCGCATACATAAACGCAATATTCAAATGAACGTGTATTTGATAATATTTTGTAAACGGCGTTCATTTGGTCCAAATCTCTCCTCCTGCAAAATGTGCTATTTTTTTTTCAACAAAATGCAACTTTTCAATGTTATATATTTTTTTAACATCAAAATTCATTGTAATACCAATATTTTTAGTATTTAAAACACCAATAAATATATTATTCTGTTAGCGCTGACAAGTTTCATTGTTTCCAAGACAGTGATACTGATACTCTAATTTTTATCGTGTGTGTGTGTATATATATATACATATATATATACATACATATACATACATATACAGGGTGTCCGAGAATTATCTGTACAAATTTTGGCTGTTATTAAAAGTCAACCATGAAGTGTAGAAATTCCAGTGTTGTCCCATTTTACAGAGAATCTCATTAAGTTTTTTCTGATACCAAGTTTTGACAAGTTTTTTAGAAATTCCAGTGTGTCCGAAAATTATCTGTACAATTTCATCTTTTAATAAAATTCTTGATAACACATAAAATTCTTAAACAAGATTATTTAGAATCTGTATTTTCAAAAGTTTCTTTTATTAAAGTAACGTTGTTACAAACATTCGATATGTGCACCATTAGTGATTCGCAAAACATCCAATCGATAATCCAAATGTTGCCATGTACGCTGCAGCATATCCACATCAATTCGCTCAATAGCAGCTGTGATTCTTGCTGAATCATCAATGTCTGTCACCCGCGTATTGTAAAGAAAAAACTTGTCAAAACTTGTTATCAGAAAAAACTTAGTTTCTCTGTAAAATGGGACAAACTGGAATTTCTACACTTCATGGTTGATTTTTAATAACAGCCAAAAATTGTACAGATAATTCTCGGACACCCGGTATATATATATATACTCGCAAATTGGTTGAACTTGAACTTGAACTTTCTTGCAAGAGCTACTTTTTTGAGATTAAGTTAACCTAGATTAACCTAACAACCAGAAACGAGTCACTGTGTGTAAAAGCCTAGGTTACCTAGCGTAACCTAACCTGAAACAAATAATAGGGTTTGTAAAGTCAGAGGAGGCATAAAGGACGACTTATTTGATTTAGAATTTTTTGGGTCACCTGAAGGTCAGGCCCCCAGCCTTCTTTAGTTAACCTTATAAGCAGGGTTGGCAAAACCAAAAAAAAAAAAACAGTTGGTTTTGCCAACCCTGCTTATAAGGCTAACTAACGAAAATATCACGACCTAACCTAACCAATCGTTAGGTCATAACTTAGGCCCTTGATGATTGGTTAGGTTAGGTCAGGTCGTGATATTTTCTTTAATTAGCCTTATAAAGCTAACTAAAGAAGGCTCGGGGCACTGATCTTCAAATGAGACGAATTTTTTAATTAAAATCGTAACTCGGGTGAAATTTGGAAAAAATAATCATTGTATATGGTAAGAAAGCGCTTTCTCAAAACTTGTTAATGGAATTTTCCCTACCTTAACACAAACGAAGTGATTAAACATTTGAAAGTACTGTATAACATATGATCCGTAGGAGCTACTAGGTAAAAAATGAACGCGGATGTAAACCAACACAAAAATGGAGCGAATGGGCATTTTATATATTATATATATATATTATATATATATATATAATATATGGTGTTTCAGGAGGAAAGGTAATACTTCGGAGGTGATTAGCATCGGCATTGTGAGAAAAAAAGTTCATGTGAACATGTCTAATTCTGAATGGTTACGGAGATTTGTTGTTTGAATCTACAAATACAAAAGCATGTTAATGGTAATCAAGAAAGAGAAAACAATACTGTTTTAACATTAATGTTTAAACATTGGCATTTTGAATGGTAGCAGATACAGAAATGACAAATTTGTTACAGTTTACAATACGTTTTCGAAAATCCCACCTCAACCTCAGTGCACTTGCAACTCGAGTGCGAAGATCGCGTGTTGTTCGTCTGAGTTGATCTTGACGTTCCTTTATGCGGGCAGCAGCATCCAAATGCGCGCGAACAATTCGTCTCGTGTATCCACCTTTCTGTTTGTAAACGACTTTTCATCCACCCCACAAAAAATAATCTAACGGAGAGAGGTTTGGAGACCTTGGTGGCCATTGAATGGGACCACCGCGGGGAAGGAAGAGCTGCGCGGTCGCATCAGATTCAAACAGTCTATCTCCGTAACCATTCAGAATTAGACACATGTTCATATGAACTTTTTTTCTCTCAATGACCGATACTATCACCTCCCGAAGTATTGACCTTTCCTCCCGAAACACCATATATATATAATATATGTGTGTGTGTGGTGTGTGTGACGTGCGCGTGTCCCATATTGCACGATTACTGTTATCTGAATGCACATTTCTGCTTCGCGGCAACACGAACGTACACGAAATGTTTATACTGATATTTGGATACATTTTTAGTTTAATTGTTGTTTGAGAGTAGTATTTCAGAGTGTCGTTCGATAAAAAAAAAATGCTGTAGGTTACGTTAGGTTTAGCGAAGTTACGTTAGTTACGGTATTGATATTGGCTTCTGTCGCGTGGTAACGACATGAATGGATGCGGTACGAAGTCAGGTGCGTGTGTTTATATTGCCTGTGATTATATTGCTTCGAAATCCATTACTGCAGAGAGCAAATATCAGTACAGAAACGATAAACACTCATAAACTCTTATCCGTAATATAGAATTTAGGCCAAATTCGAGTAGATAATAATAAAACAAGATGATAAAGAAAGAGGAAACGTTATAAACGATATTTGTTGCTATGAATGCCCCTCGAGACAATCTTCAATTTAAAACTACATTAACATGATTCCGTTGCCAACAAGAGAATGCATGAAAGAATTTTTCAAAATGGTTAACACTTTTTTGTCTTTACTTTTTTTTTTTTTCTCTTTTCATGAATTTGTCGTTGTCTTCTTGTTTCGCATTTTGATTTGTTCTTTCTCGTTAGTTCAACTCAGTTTTCTTTCAGTTTGAGCCAAATTAAAATTTCCTGTACAGACGCTTCAAAAATTGTGTTGAAGGCGATATATATATATATATGGTGGCGCAAAAGTCGCGTATCACAGGAATTTTCAGTGTTGATTATAATATATTATTTTTTTTTCTTTTTGGTAGGGGATGGCTGCGAAATTAACAATAGACGAGGAGGTGAGCTTGGTTTTAATGTATGGAATACGAGATACAACAAATCGATGAATCAGTACAGAATTTAAATTCTGTACCGATTCATCGATTTGTTGTACCTCGTATTCCATACATTAAAACCAAGTTCACCCTCTCGTCTATTGTTAATTTCGCAGCCATCCCCTACCTAAAAGAAAAAAAATGTAATATGTATATATATATATATATTTTGTGTGTGTGTGTGTGTGTGTGTGTGTGTGTGTGTTTAAGAATGGTAAAAGATATTTCAAATGCCTGGAAACGGGAAGCAACAAAATTCAGTAATAGAATTGTTTAAACGTGGGAGAAATAATGACACTACCTTATTTGCTTTATTTGAAAACTACAACATAATACATATATGTTATAAACATAATATCCTAAAAACAAAATTAGATTTTTTTTTATAAAACAATCCTGCTGAAGCTGAGTATACAGTGCCCGCGAAAAGTATCCGATCACTCAAGAAAATACAATATTTTCCCTTGATATTCAGAGACACGTAATTCATTTTCTATTTGTTCTAGCGACATCTGGTAACTTTGAGGTTGCTCGCTGATATGAGAGCTATCCAAACGCATTCTCAAATTAGTGTTCTGGTTAGCCTTCGTTGCGGGTGGCTGTGTCTCAATTTGTCAGATTTCACTGTTTGTGTAAATTTCTTGTATTTTTTTTTTTTTTTACAGAAAGTGGTGTAAATAAAATTTATATATAATGTGTGCTAAAAAACAACTTAAGAGTGATTGTCGAGGTGCTATTGTTGCTTGATGTATGTGGGAAATCACAGAGACGATAGCTAAGGAATTAAAACATATCCCAAAGTACCGTTAATTTATGGGTTTCACGGGCTAAGAACAATGGTGGCCTAACCACGCCAGTCCCTAAAAAACGATCTGGCAGACCGAGAAAAACAAATTCGCGAACAGACAAACTTATGAAACGTTTAGTATTGAAAAACCCAACAATAACTGCGAAAGAAATAAAATTTAATATGAATAATTTGTTATCTGGTGTTTCTGAACGAACTATCCAGGAGCGGCTCCAAAAAGAACTCGGATTACCATCTCGCCATGCTGCTAAGAAACCGTTCATTAATGAAAAAATGCGTAAAAAACTGTCGCATTTTGTAAAAAATACATTCATTGGACTGTTGATGACTGGAAGAAGGTTTTATTTAGCGATGAGTCGACATTTTTGACATTCAGAAGTTGTCCAAAAAAGGTTCGCCGGCCTATTGGCTCAAATAGGATGGACCCTAAATACACCCTAAAGACAATGAAAACCCTCCAAGTGTGATGGTTTGGGGTTGTTTCGGTTACTATGGGCGTGGAAACTTATATTTTCTTCCGAAGAACACAACTATGAATGGTGCACGGTATTTAGCAATGCTACAGGATAAACTTCCAATGGCAATGGCAATCCAAAGGACAAAAACATACTGCATGATGGTGCACCATGTCACAGGGCCAAAATAGTGACAAAATGGATTACTGACAATAAATTTGATATTTTGGATTGGCCTGGTAATAATCCAGATCTCAATCCGATAGAAAATCTGTGGCTAATAATAAAAAATAAGGTTGAATGCCACGACACTGGCTCAGTCGAAAAATTACAAGAGGCCATCAAAAGGTATGGTGCAAGGAAATATCAGTGGAAGTTGTCAAAACTTGATTAAATCCATGCCAAAACGTCTAGAACAAGTCATCCAAACCAAAGGACAGATGACAAAATACTAATATAAGGTTAGTATACATTTAAACATTTTTTTTATGTAAAAAATACAAATTTCAAGGGTGATCGGATACTTTTCGCGGGCACTGTACAGTAATTTAGTAAATTGAAAAACGAGAATGAGCTCTTATCAAAAATTTCCTTTTTTCATTATGTACTATGTAACAAAATACTGCAGTTAATTAACATGAAGAGCATTGCAAATTGCAATAAGAAACTTTTCTACGAAGATTTGTTTTACATAAAATAAGATTTTAAACAGCATAATACATCGAAATATTCGTCTGACATTCAATTTCGAGTTTGTGACAAAATGTTCACGGACAGAGAAGGCTCTCTCAGCTTCTACAGAAGGCGGTGGTGGTGTTGCGAGGGCTTTGTAAAATAATTGAAGATTGGGTATTTTCTTGTTCGTCGCCTCATAAATAGAAAACTATTAGGATGACCCGATTTTTCCCTCTGATTCTCTCCCCCCCCCCCCCCCCCCTTTCTCGTCAATGGGCTGTCTGATTTCAGTTTTAAGAATATTCGAGAGGGTTTTTACCTCAGAAACTGGAATCATTGGCGTTGGTTGAAAAACTTGGCTGAGTAATACTAATATCCATGCCGCCACCAACCTGCTGCTGCTCTTCGCAGTCCTCTTCATTGAAGAGATAGTTAAGTTTTATATTATCACTTGTACAAGAAGTATAAATATTAAATTTAAAGATTCAATATTTTAATTTTCCAGATTTCCCGGGTTATTTTTTTTTCTTATTTCCCAGGAAACGTGAACTGGGCTTCCCGAGAAATGTATTCCCGATATTAAACACACACACACACACACACACACACACTTGAATAAATCATCTATTAGCTATAAGGGATCATTGCCATCTTCACAACCACCCCCTGCTTTCTACCAGTTTCAAAACCATTGATCCGCACACTAACCAACGAACCTTCGTACCCTTAAATCCCTATATATCCTTCTTACGAAACTAACCCTTACCGACTTCAGTTCTGCCTTCAACCAAAGCATAGCGAAATAAACTCTTCCGCCTCACCACTGGAAATTTAATACCATTCAGTTTAATTCTTGAACAAATCCAACCGAAATGAATTTTCCATTATCCAATATTCGTTCAAATCCAATAGTCATTTTCCCTCGCAGTTTGTAATCATAACCTTCTGAACTGTATATTCACTGTTGCTTCTATATTTTTATAACTATATTTCAACCATTTGTATATATTTCAACTGCCCCTTTATTCTTTATATTTTTATATTGTATATCCTTTGTTTCATAATTAATCAACATGTCGTATAACTACCTATTTACTTTTACTTTCTTAGTATATTTTTTTGTAACTTTTGTTCATTATATCTAATTGTTTTCACGCATTACATTTGTCATACCATCTTCAACGTTTTAGCATTGATGATGGAAATGAATTTTCCCAAACGCCTGCCAGTAAAATTTCAACATGTACCGTCTCTTCGTCCTCTTATTCCTTATTCCTCACTAAATTGCGCTTCCCCAAGAACAAACTCTTCAATCATATCATATATATATATATATATATATATAATATTACTGGCGCGGCTATTCGTGATTCACTCAACCGAGAATCGAGTTAATGGTGATTTACTAATTATGATCATGAAACCGAGTTAACCGTGATTTCGGGCGGTGTTTGTCCGTTTCCGTCCGTTCTCTCATTGTATCAGTTGCTCGGAGACACAAGCACCGGACCTCCGTTTACATCCGCGGCTCGTGATGTTAGCAGAGGGAAAGGTTATAATCTTCGGGAGCGGATGATTTTCACGTCTTGTGGTGAGTACAAACTACTTAATTGTATATTATACTGTAATAGAATATACTGTGTGTGGTGGCTCTCGAGGTGGGAGGCCAAGTCAGAAGTGGCGGGCAGCAGCGGCTGCACCACCCACCCACCGGCAGGGTATAATGACTTAACCGTGAAATCGGGTTATCCTGGTCATGGACTGTCCTTCAATATATATATATATATATATATATATATATATATATATATATATATATATATAATAGGGTAATGGGTAATTACAAAGAAAAATTGTTTTTTACGTCGTAGACTCTTTTATGCGAAGTCATCAAGTGTTCAAAATGAGCTTAATAAAAACATTTACTTGGGACAAATACAATCGTTAGACCCGCGTTAAGTGCAGTGAATGAAGGGAAGATGTAGAGGAGGAGGAGGAGGAAGAGGTAGAGGAAGAAATTAAGACATTTGGGAGGAGAGAAATGTCGTGAAATCGAAACTCAATTCGGTTTCCATTCCAGTTTGAACGAGCAATCAAAGGCGTAGTGGGAAACAATAACTGCTGTCTCCCAGGATGAATCGAACGAGCGTGGGAATCAAATAAAGGGAAGGCCTCGGCCTTTGAGAGTACTTACTCTATACTTAAGACGAAACGTACGATGCCATTTGGCGTGCCACAGCGACGTGGGTCCACAGAAGTATCGCTCTCGAAGTCTGTACCCTGATTACTGCTTGACCCTTTTGAGGCATTTGCATTGCAGTTGCATCATTCAAGAAATAAAATCGAAGCTTGAAAATAGGAATTACTTTTTCGGTTTCCACTCTTTATTCTAATAGGGACTTAGAACATAAATTCATGTTGTCGTTTCAGAACTACAGAAGGAACAATGTACATTAAATCATCATACAATAAATGTAGTGATGGGGTTCTTTAAACTCCTTCGGAACATTTAAGGTCATATGATGGGGGGGGACCTACAGCTTTACGTTCGATCCGAACCACGGGTCGCTACATTATCTGGATGCGGAAGAGGGTCTCCCATTCAACTACTATCCAAAACCAATGTCGCTTAACTTAGCTGATCGACGGGAAACGGTGTTACGACACTGGCCACGACGTAGCCCAATCATACGATATTTACCAGAATTAGAACATAAATACAAATTTGTTCAACTTTGGTGTATTAAGAAAATTCGATTCCTCGTATACGCTATAAATACACCTTAATAAAATTGGGTAGAATGAGGGGAAATAATGAAACGGAACCATTTTGTTTTATTACCTCAGCAATGTCGAATACATTTTCCTTCCGCAAAGAGTATAATACTCTTCTAGTAGAGGAATTTCCAAAAAACATTCAATTATGGCACTTCATGGTATCCATGAACTAGATCTTTAGGGAGTGACCATACCTTTGCGGGTCAGGCTGAGAGATATCGCACCACTAAATTTCAAAATTATATATGCACTTGAAATTTATGTTCCTCGTTACCTCCTCCGTAGAGATGTTTTTCATAGGCAAATTTAACGGTATACGCACTGAAAGATTTTCACGGTGTAAATTATGAGTGTTTGCTATCCGAGAACACCTTTGGATAAGAAAAAGAAATACATTTGATGTTTTATGTATGCCCCCCCCAAATAAAAACGTTTAATATTTCATGCTTATGTCGCTTATAATTTTGGAAAGCAAATTTGTATTTATTTGCAAGTGAATATAAATAGAATATTTAATTTAATTTATAATTTTTGCGCTATACATATTAAATGCTTATGTTTTGATTAATGTAAAGCAAAAGCTAACTGTGAAAATGCCTCAACCCTTTCAGTACTGCGTATGCGGATGGAACGTATGTCCCACAGACGGCATTTCTTTTACGGCCATTCAAATGCAGGCGTGAAAATTCAGATCGCACCGTACATAGTTCGTCTGTGGTGATCATTCTTAAGTTGTACGTAGTTAGGTCTTAAAGGGTTAATTCGAAATGTTTATTTACGTGTATTATGTCATAATTCACTTAAGAGTTAAATATGTAAATAACGGGTCATTCTAATTTTATAACACGTAGGCCTACGAGGTGACAAGCGAGACAAAATATGAATTTTTTAAAATTTACATTTAAGTTTACATTTAACTAATTATTGACATTAGAAGCGACATTAGTCTAAAATCATACAAAATAACTCGTGGTTCGATCTTTCTTTGGTCACCCCGTATGCGTATACATTTTGCATAAATACTTTTAGAAGGCCTAAAGTAGAGATGGATAGGCGTAACGAAGATGGTTTTTTTTTTTATTGTATATGGGTCAGAATGTTTTTTGTGGGATCGAAAATCTGAAGATAGGAAGAATGCCACACACGCAACAGCGAGATACATTTAAAGGAGAACTCGTATCCTGGTCGTAGAAAGCTATCTTAATGTTACACGCTTATTTGAATACGCATTCTGAGTCGCCAAAGTTGAATTTCTCTGTATGGTCCAAGTCGATAGAAATAAAGTTGGAAGTAGGCTCAACGTCTTTCCCAATCTTTATATTTCAGTAAATAAACAAAAACTTTTCTTACAAATAATTCTTATTTTCAAATAATACAGCGACAGCTACTTTTTTTTTTATGAAAAATCCGGTTTCATACGTAATTTTTTTTTTTTTTTATACTTTTTCAAGTTTTTATTCATACAAATAATTTAAATTTGGTAAAGGATTGTCACATCTCGCGTGTTAGAAACAACAACATCAACAATAATGTTGTGAATAAGAAACAAAAATTAATGATAATCGGTGACAAAAGTTTCCATTGGAAAAGAAGCAGCATCGGCGGGGGAGGAAAAAAAAAGGATTTTATGGAAATGCGTCCGCGAGTCTCGTGTTTGGGGTCTCAATAGGAAAATGATTGTGATAAATTGTAGGAATGAATTTTCATAATGGAATAATTTACATTAATTTTTGTTTTTTATTTCCAGAATATTCGCGTTAAAAACTATTTGTTACGAGTTCGATTGGTGTGACTAAATTGTCCTCTGAACGCTGCAGTTACCGTTTCGCGTTGGTTGAGGTGGAGTAAGTGGAGACTCTTTGACATTGAGAATCAGAATGCAAATGACATGAGCGCCGTTGTTACCTTTAAAATATCGTTCGTTTTATAGTTTAGTCATTAGTAATTATATAAGAAAAATTGCCTCGTGTCGTTTACAGTTAAATTTATGGTTACATTATAAAAATATTACGTACGCATTGTCATTTGCATAATAGCAGAAATAACATTTGAACTAAAAATATTTATGTACAAAAAGGTTTAAAAGTCTAAACATAAATTTCAAAAGTTTCGAGTACTAAATGAAGTCTGGGTCCCCCCTCCCCCTATTAAAGAGAAACATTCTTATCTTTTTTTTGGTAAGAAGCAAAACCAAAGAAAATTCTGTTTTAATCTCTATGCGAGCGAAGACTTTCATTGATTTTAAAGAAAGTTGAGATAATTTCTTTTAAACTTGCTTAATAAATCTAAACTCGTTGTGTAAGGGTGCGGAGTTTGCCAGGCCTTTAAAATGGGATGAGATAAGACGAGCTGCAGCGATTCGAAATGGAAATGAAAGTGGAATGGATAGCCACTAAACTTTCAGAAATGAATTCTTTTTCTATTTTAATATTCTCGTGAATAACCCCCTTTTTTTTCTCTCGTAACTTTTTCCTTTCTCTCTTTCCTCTCTTATATATATATATATATATATATATATATATATATATATATATATATATATAACGACCAAAAAAACAAACACTCAAATGCGCTCATGACCTCGATAATACCTTTACGTTATACACCTTTATGGGGAATATAGAGTATCTATAACGTCATTATGATATAGACACCTCTGTGTGCTAGTTAAAAAAAAAAAAAATTAAGATATAGCAAAAACCTTATTGAATGTGAAAAGTTAATGCATAGCGACATACAAAATATTCGAATATCTTGTCAAGTATTACAAAAAAAATAGAATAAATTATGTTTATTGAGTACTGTCATTATATTAAACCATCAGAGAGACTTTTTTTTTTAACTCTGCATCTTAGTATTTAGTTGGGTTACCCTTAATCTTGATTGCGGCCCAATCGACGTGGTATCGAGTTGACAAGCCTCTTGCATTCTTCTGTAGTTATCGATTGTCTCGTTGTTATCAAACACCTCTTCAGATCACTAAGTGTTCCTGGTTTACACTTTTGGACCTGCTTAGCAATCTTCCAAAGATTTTCTCTCGGATTAAGATCGGGAGAATCAGCTTGGCCATGGCAGTACTTCAATTTCATGAGCATAAAACCACGCAAATGTTACATGAGCCGCATAAGTGTTGAAAAATAAATGGCTCATCTCCATACAGCTACAAACTCCAATATGAGGGATTCTAAGATTTCTTAATGACTGATTTCGACTTTTATAACATATATATGAGTATATATGTAACAAAATGACCTAAACCAAACGTAACCTAACAGTTACTAATTTTGGCTTTTGACTATTAGGTCAGGTCAGATCAGATCAGATCATTATATTACATGTATATACGAGGGTAATTTAATAAGTCCGCACTTTTTATTTTCACATCTGATAGATTATAAACACATCACTTCTCAACATAGTTTCCCTGTTTCTCAATACACTTAGTCCAGCGATCAACAAACTTCCTAATGCTATCACGAAAGAATGTTTTTGGCTGTGTGCGTATCCAGTCATGCACCGCCTCCTTCAGGTCATCATCGCCTTGGAATCGCTGACCTCTCAAAGCGCATTTTAGTGGTCCAAACAGGTTAAAATCCGAAGGTGCCATGTCTGGACTGTAGGCTGGATGGTCGAGAACTTCAAATTTAAGTTCTTGAAGGCATTTTCTAGTCTGTACAGCGGTATGAAGGCGCGCATTGTCGTGTAACAGAATAACACCTTTCGACAATCTCCCTCTCCGTTTTGTGCGAATTGCTTGCTTTAACTCATTTTGAAGCATGTCAGAATACGATGCACTTGTTACTGTAGTTCCACGCTCTAGATAATGTTCAAGGATAGGGCCTCGTGTATCCCAAAACAGTGTTAGCATAACTTTACCTGCTGACGGCTGCTCTTTGAACTTCCTTGCAACGGGAGATATTGGATGCTTCCATTGCATGATCTGTCGTTTGCTTTCTGGTTCATAGTGACATGACTCCAGATTCCTGGGATCTTGGGAGCATTGCTCCAGTAAATTTGACCATGAGAAAAAGTAAATTTGGGTTTGGGTTTTGTTCATCCGCTAGACGTTATGCAATTTTTTTGCGTATACGTTCTTGTACAAACCAATTTTTTTAAATTACAAATTTAGTTATTTTAAGTTTAGTTGGTAATTCCATATTTAACAATTATTTTTATTTTTTGTTAAGCTTCAATGTTTTGATAATTAAAATTTTATTAAAACGTATATTTTTTTAATATAAAATTATCAGGATTTATGTTCCATTGATCTCGGCCAGGTTTGATAAATTGGCCAGATAATTACTTGTGCGGTTTTAAGTAATCCACCATGACTCTAGAATTGAAAAGTTTAGTTAAGTTTAAACTTACTTTTACTTACTTTAACTTACCTACTTTTACTTACTCTTCCTTACTTTTACTAAGTTTAAAGCACTTACTTTTACTTACTTTCATTGTACTATATTTACTTACTTTTACTCACTTTTACCATACTATATTTACTAACTTTTACTTATTTTGTATTTTTTCAAGTAGTCAATAATCAATAATGGATCCTAATATTGATGAAGTTGGAGAGAAAAGTGAGGGTGTTAAAAGGGGTTACTTTTGTGGTCAATGCAAGAACAAATATTCAAAGAAGCAAAACTGGGAGGAACATTTTAATTCCAAAAAAAATTTGTTACAATACAAGAGGTCCCAGAGTTTGGGCCCACAGCTTAGATATTGCAGTAAAGAAATACCAGGATGAAGTGCAGCAAAGAGATACGGCAAAGCAGTCATTTAGTTTGTTCACAAAATGTGCTAGTGCTAGACCTCAGAAAAATTAACCAACTTCATCAACTGCTCATCTAGAAAATGAAACTTTTTCACTAGATGTTTCACAGACTGAAGAAAGTGCTTCTCCTCCACCTAAGAAACAAAAGGTAAGTGAGGAATCTGCGCATCAGACTAACAAAACTGCTTTAGAGGAATTTGAAAATTCCCAAATCCAGAAGACATTGAATGCAATTTTGCGCCTAACAAAAGAAACTCACCAAGCTGTTGTGGTTAATAAAGAGAAGAGTCAAAATATGCCTTCAAGTTCAAGTGTTGCATCCAAATCTAATAAAGCAAAAAGCAACAAATTTGACATTTCCATAGCCCATTTAAGCAAGTGTAAATCAATACATTGCTGCTGCAATGAATAAATAAACTTAAGGTGAGTTATAAACTGTATATTATTGTATTATTATGTTTAGCTAAAACAATTTGTAATTGGTATGTCGTCAATTCAAGAGTTTACTATCATTAACCTATCTAGTGGTGTAAGGGGAAAAAAAGTAAATTCAGAGCTGTGCTCCAGTAAATTTTTTCAAATCTGGAGTCATGCATAGTGATGGATCCAGGTTTCATCTCCAGTGATAATGCCTCCAAAAAATTTTCACCTTCATTATAATACCGCGCCAAAAGACGAGAGCAGACGTCCATACCTGGATCCATCACTATGAACCAGAAAGCAAACGACAGAGCATGCAATGGGTTTTGACTGTGCAAAGTCCTACCAGGGCAGGAGGAGATCAGACCAATTCCCTCCTTCACCAAGTCCCACAAATGAGGCGGGATGATGCAGAGGGGTCGACCGCAGGTCCATCCTGAACCGTTGTTCGAACTCGGATAAAATAACATAAAGCAAGTATATATATATATATATATATATATATATATATATATATATATATGAAAATTATTTCACGAAAGTGACACGTGAAAAATATTTATGATGAATAAAATCACGAAGGGAAAAGAAACACAAAGTGGTGCTCAAGCGCTTTCGTCTAATGACATCCTCAGGAACTCTGACTATTGAATGTGTTCCTGAGGATGTCATTAGACGAAAGCGCTTGAGCACCACTTTGTGTTTCTTTTCCCTTCATGGTTTTGTTCATCACATATATATATATATGAGGCATCGCGAGTACGAGGGGTGAACTCGCCACATTGGCGATTTTGCGATTGTTCCACGAATGAATAGTTCAACCCTACCCTCAATCCACAGACATTTGGTATTGCCAAATACCCCCTTCGTATGCTCAAAATGTAGTTATTTTCAATGCGTGTATTTGCGTTATGTGCCCCTGATACACAATAGTCAAAGTTTAAACGTGTCTGTCTCAAAACTAGTTTGTCAAGTTCACCACCTCGTATTCACGACACTTCATATATATATATATATATATATATATATATTATATATATATATATATATACAGGGTGTCCCATAAGTACGGCATCATAGGAGAAATTCATATTTTTCTATTTCTACAAACCATAATTCATATTTTTCTTATGCTCGGGATGCCAATTTCCCGTCCAGCATTCTGTTCAGTGACGAGGCTGTTTTTTATGGAAATAGTGAGGTAAATCGACAGAACACCCGCTACTGGTCTCAAAACAACCCTCTTCAAAGGAACAAGGTGCATCTCGGGTGATGGTATGGTGTGACATTTGGAAGGATCGCATCATAGGCCCCCTCTTTTTCGATGAACATGTCACTGGAGGCACCTACCTACGTATGCTCAAGGAAGAAGCATTTCCCAGTGTCTTGAATGAAGAAGGAAATTTCCCAACATGGTTCCAGCAAGACGGCGCTCCTGCACATTACAGCATCCAAGTAAGGGAATGAATACCTGTACCAACAATTCCCTGGTCATTGGATAGGACGTCGAGGGCCTGTGGAATGGCCAGCTAGAAGCCCGGATCTCACGCCACTAGATTTTTATCTCTGGGGCCACTTGAAAGCGCTGGTATACGCAGAGAAAATTAGGAGTGTTGAACATTTGCGGCAGCGCATTATTGGGCCATGTAACACCATTACTCCTGACATCATTCACTGTGTGCTTGCTGACTCGGTATCACGTCTGAATTTGTGTATTGAAAACAATGGTGGACATATTGAGCACGTTCTGTAAATAAAAGCTTTTGTTTTGCCTTTTTTTATTATTTTTCCTATGATGCCGGACTTATGGGACACCCTGTGTGTATATATATATATTAACAAACTGAAAAGCTAAAGAAATGTTTTCAAAGATAAAAGTCTTTACCATCAACTGTGGAGTCTGTTAAAGAGTTGATTGGGTCGTTTTTTCAGATTTGCCACATTTGCTCTGTCAACGTCTTTGCGAGTTGATAAGCACAATTTTACCGTCCAAAACGTTTCTCCAGTTTCAGTTTTCTTAGCAGGAATTGTTAGTATGTATGGCTTTAATGTTTTTTCCTTTATTTATATTTGTGTGCGTGCGTTGAATATTATCGACAAGACGTTGACAAATGACCTTTGGGTCATGCGGGTCAAGGGAGGTCAGATCCGGTGATCGTTTCTGAACCAGTGATGCGCGCAGCACTTCAGAAGGGAAGTACGACGAATTCATACTAAATAAAGAGTGGACTCTGTTCGAGCGAAATAAAGAAATAAATGAAATGAGCTTCTTATTCTTATTCATGTCATTTCCTCGCTCTTTGCTCTGAGTAAGGAAATCGGTTTATCCCCAATTTTTTATAACAAAAGTACTCGAAATTATTTTGCAAAAAATACACCCACTTGTTTCAACTGTGTATTTATTTATTTAAGGAAAAGTACTTATTTATTGGAAGCGCAGAACTTGCTTAATTTAATTCAGGTGAGGTTCAGGTTCCAAGAGGTTGGCGAACTTACGCTATCAGATCGACTTGACATGCTATCGACAAGTATATTGTGGTCTAGGTTAAGTTAGGTTCTTAGTTTTTCAGTGTCGACTGTTTGGTCTTGTTGACGAAATGGGGATTGGTCCGAAGTTGGTTCTTGAACAATTTGTACCTTGTAGGCGTGTAACTTCAAACGTTTGTGTAACACCTTGTGCACCGTAGACTTCGGTATCTTTAGTTGGCATGAAGCTTGTCTCACCGATTTCATTGGTGACCGTGTGAAAGCAGTTTGGATGTTTTCCACCGTCCCATCGGAAACTGATGGTCTACCACTGCTCTTTCCCTTTTCCACGTTTCCAGTTTCCAAGAATTTTTTCATCCACGACTTAATTAACTTCACATCAGGTGGATTCTTTCCATACTTTGTTCTGAACCTTCGCTGAACACTGACAGGAGATTTTGTTTCTGCAAGCCACACAATACATTGTGCCTTCTCTGTCACAGACGCCATCTTAACTGAACAGCTACTATAGCGCTTCTAGCGGCGAATGCTGTAGACGAAACACACCAGCACAGAAACTCTATGCGTGTATGAGATCACCTGTAAAAAGAAAACGGATGTAAGATTCGTCATTAAAACATGAGAGCATACTGTTTTCAGGGTAAACATTTATGGACACCTTGTGTATATATTATATATATGGTGATTACAAAGTCGTTGTGCAACTTTAAACTTTCAGAACTTTATGTAAACATGGTAGAATTAAACTGTAAACGACATATGAAAGCCTAATTATAAAGGTTTTAACAAACTACATTACAAAACTCTAGGCCTCAACATAATCGCCATCTTTTGCGACACATCGTTCAATCCGATTTTGCAATTGTTTGAAAACATCGTCCAATTGCAGCGAGTGATTTCATGAATTGCATTTATGATCCTGGCCATAAGCTCATCCAAAGATGGGTAAACATTTTTAACGGTGCCCTTTGAAAGTAGTCCAGTGGGACAGTTCAGGTGGACGAGGTGACTAAGCAATTGGTCCACCTCTACCGATCCACTTGGCCAGGAGGACTTAATTAAAAAACTGTTGTTCATTCATAGTGGCAGGGAACACCGTCTTGCTGAAAGGTGGTTATATCTGAAAGATTTAATCGTTTTATTTCCTTGTCACTGTTTTGAATGTTCGATAGTTCTTGAAAGAATTCCTCCCGGCCAAGTACATCGGTACGGGTGAACCAATTGGTTGGCCACCTTGTTTACCTGACATATCCCCACTGGACTACTTTTTATAAGGTCATTTTAAAAGCGTTGTTTACTCGTCGAAACCACATTCTTCAGATGAACTTATGGCCAGGATCACAAATGCAGTTCATGAAATCACTCAGCATCAACTAGTCAACGTTTTCAAATAATTGCAAAATAGGATTGAACAATGTGTCGCAAAAGATGGCGGTTATGTTGAGGTGTAGAAATTTGTAATGTAGTGTTAAAACCTTTCATAATTAGGCTTTCAGATACTGTTTACAGTGTACTTCTAACATGTATACATCAAAAGTTATTAAAGTTTGAAGTTGCGCGAGGACTTTGTAACCACCGTGTATATAGTGATGCGACGTGTCTTTTTTTGGGAGGTTTCGGTTTTTTTTTTTTTTAATAAAACGAAAATAAAACTCCGAACCCTCAAAACGATTTTCTTTTCCTCAAAAGTAATTTTATTTAAAATAACCTAAAAGTGATCAAACCATGCGAACAAAAACCCCTTCTTTTGTCATATTTCAGTTCAGATTAATTCTTACTGTTAAATATACAGAGTAATTTATTGTGATTAATTTTTAATATACCTTATCAAGACCTTTAAATTATAGTAAAATGTGATTTAATTAAATACCTAATAAAATGCCAATCTCAAAGGGATTAAACTATACAGAAAACCATTTTTGGTCATATCCTTGAACCATAAGAACTAAAGATGATGATGATGAGTAATTAATTAGTTTAATTTGTAACGTGTTACGTATCTATAAGTATTTTAATATAACCTATCATGGTATGGGTGTGTTTTTGAATATGGCATATTTTCCCGTCTCTCATTCTTCCTAACTATTAAAAATGCATATAAAGGAGAGATGAACATATAACATATCCTCTCGGGCAGTGGTCATCGCTATAGCCTGACAAATACCTACGCGGATCGGAGTTTTTTTTTGTGTTTTTATAATGTTTAAATAATATTGCATTGGCTATATATTATATACAGGGTGGGGCACGGGAACCAAGTGTTTTTGGAATAATCAGGAAAATGATATTTATTTTTGTAAAGAAAATATATTGGTAGAACAACATTCGTAAGAACATAGCATTTCATGTCATAATAATCATGTACCGAAAATTATATCTGACATATGATGTCCTTGGCCGTCGACGCATTGTTGAAGGCGTTTACGAAAATTGGCCTCCACTCTTCCCAGCAGGTCTCTGTTGATTTGGATGATTTGTTGACGGATCGCTTCCTTCAATGCATCTAATGTACGGGGCTTGTCCTCGTAGACACGTGACTTGAGGTACCCCCATAGAAAGAAGTCACATGTGGACAAGTCAGGGGACCGAGGGGGCCATGCAATGTCACCAAATCTCGAAATGAGATGGTTGGGAAACAGGGGGCGAAGAACAGCCATTGACGCTCTGGCGGTGTGTGGCGTGGCCCCATCTTGCTGAAACCACAAATGTCGACGAGCAATACGCCTTCTTCGTAACTCAGGGATGAAAAAGGTGTTCACCATCTCAATGTAACGCCCAGATGTTATGGTAACGGTAACCCCATTTTGTTCGAAGAAATAGGGACCGATGACGCCAAACTTTCCCACCGCGCACCAAACTGTAACCTTAGGGCTATGCAGCGGTTTTTCATGGAGTTGTCGCGGATTTTCAGCAGCCCAATACCGACAGTACGATTGCTGATTCCGAGTGCAGCTGAATGTCTCCGAGCAGAGCGGCCTGGGCTTTGCAACATCGCTTGTCTGACCCTTTCAACGTTCTCTGGAGTACGCACAGTGCGTTGCGGCCCCTTCGGTTTTGTTTTCATTATTGAGCCTCCTGTTCGAAGATTGTTAACCCAACGTAAGATTGTGTCACGAGCGGGAACAGAGTCATTTCGATGAATGTTGAATCTGCGGCGAAACGCACGCTGAACTGCTGTCACTGACTCGCCACTCCTAACAAAATGATCATACGCGAACATGCGGTGTTCTAACGTCCACTGCTCCATGATGGCACCTGAAAGATAAAGGTGAGTGTTAGTTAAAGTTAAATGCTATGAACCCAGGAATGGAATGCTACCTACCGCACGCCCCTCCCATTCCTAATGGCCGATTACTAGCTATTCAAAAAACACTTGATTCCCGTGCCCCACCCTGTACTTATCTATATTATTTTTTAAAATATAAAAACAACTGAAATTAGTTATTAAGCCAATGCTCTACCCTGTTTGTTTACCTTTAGTTAAAATAAAATATATATCTCATATTTTAATCATATATAGAGAAAGGTCTTTTGTTTTCACAACATACGAGAAATAATTTATTCAAACTATTTATTTTATATGTAAATAGTTTTTCTATTCTATTAAAAACAAAAGACCATTCTGTATGTATAGCTTAAAATACAAGAGAGATTTTATTTCAATTAAATGTGACGTACAGGGTACAGCATTGGCTTAAAAACTAATTTCAGTTGTTTTTATATTTTAAAAAATAATATAGATAAGTATTATAGCCAATACAGTATTATCTAAACGTTATAAAAACAAAAAAGGGGCCAGCCTTCAAAACAGATGGTTCTGACCGCTATTTTAAGGCCTTCGCGAGTTTATAGTGTGAATTTTAGCCAAACTGCTTGCTTGCTTTAATATGTAATACGAATAACGCTCGAATAACACGTTTGTGGCACAATTTGTGACATCTGTTTCAAATGAGCATATTTGAATTCTGGACTGGTCCGGACAGCAAAGCTGGGCACTTGCGGTTTTTTTGCGGTACTGCGGTACTACCGCACTACCAAACCGGTACCGCATAACGCAGTACCGCAAAGGATCGCTGAAAGTACAGCCTGTACTTTCAGCGATCCTTTGCGGTACTGCGTTATGCGGTACCGGTTTGGTAGTGCGGTAGTACCGCAGTACCGCAGTACCGAAAAAAAAACCGCAAGTGCCCAGCTTTGCCGGACAGGTCCCAGAATTTCAGGTTGAATTACTAATTTATATATTATATATATATATATATATGCATATAACTGCAATGACCGCGCAGTATATAAATGAATAGAAACGACATAAGTTAAACACAGACCGTGCATGGAACAAGGAACTCTTCTGGGAAAATTAAATCCACTATAGTCCGAATAAGTAATGGTAAATCACAAATACCATAGTTTTTCTTTTTCATGATGCTAGCCCGACGTGGGCAACGGGTCTCTCGCAAAGAGGCCCCATAAATATAGCTTCCCTCACCAGCTATCTGCAAAGCAGACAGGATCCAGCTTTGGGGACCATTCTGAGTTTGTGTATATATATATATATATATATATATATAAAGTCGCGCATCATAGGAATTTTCAGTGTTGACTATAATTTTTTTTTTTTTTTTTAGGTAGGGGATGGCTGGAAGTTAACAATAGACGAGAGGGTGAGCTTGGTTTTAATGTATGGAATACCAGGTCCTACAAATCAATCAATTGCTACAATTGTCAAATGTTAATTTCGCAGCCATCCCCTACGTAAAAGGAAAAAATATACAGGGTGTCCCATAAGTCTGGAACCATAGGGTAAAATAAGTAATTCATATTTTTCCGTTTATGCAAGTGCCCATGATGTCTTTGAGTAAGGAAGAACGCATCCAGGTAATTGTGCTCGTAGGAAATCGGAGTCAGAGGAAGGTCGCTGATGAATTTAACAGATTGCATCCGGACCGCGCGCCGATAACACACAGCTGTATCGGCAAACTTGTAGCAAAGTTCAGGGAAACGGGATCCATAGGAGATAAACCACGCAGTGGACCTCCGAGGACATCCACCGACGATGACACAGCCGCTACCATCCTCGCTCATTTCACAAAACGTCCCCAAAAGTCTCTTCGGCGTTTTTATTGCCGTTTTTATCATTTTGCCCTATGGTTCCAGACTTACGGGACACCCTGTATATTATAGTCAACACTGAAAATTCCTATGCTGCGCGACTTTTGCGCCACCCTGTGTATGAGAGAGAGAGAATCAATTTTTTTTCACTTTGCTCGGATTTTGTGCTATCTGTAAAACGAATACCTCAGAGAAAATTATTTCTTACCGCTCAATATCGTTCCCACTCCCATCTGCGGTCCTCAAATAGAAATGCACAAAATGAAAAATTTAGATCTGGAAAAGAAGTTTCTTGATTTGAAAAACAATGTCACTCCATTCCTATAATTTGCCAAGTGAGAATGGCTGATATTTCGTAACAATTTAACCTAATATAACATTAACCTAACAACCTAACCTATCGGAAGCTAACTTAACCTGGACCAAAGTGGGAAAGCCGTGGATGAGAATGAGAATGGCTTGAGTTGGGAATAGACCAATTTGAAAAAGCCTCCTTTGATATTCTCACTTTCGGCTTCCCCACTCTTGGGCACGGAATGGAGTGGGACGATACTGGAGAAAATTAATGTCCCGGATTTTTTTTTCTCCTGTTTTTTTCTTTTCGAGATCAGATTAGGTAAGGTTAACATAACCTAAAGAAACAACTCGATGTGTAAAAATGTGGGTACAATATCATCCGAATTATTTGAATGTCAACACTTTGGATTAAAAACCTGACGCGGGTGAAAATCGAAAAAAATAATCATTTTGTAAGACTTCTTTACTGCTTTCTTTACATTTATTAATGGACCCATTCCCTACCTTAACGAAAGTGTAAGTGATTAAAAAAATGTTCCGGGTTCCAAATTAGCGACTGTTCGCTTATCACGAGCAAAAAAATACACAAAAATCCAAGCAAAAGGTGCGCACACGCATATACTGTATATAATGGTTTAGCATCGCTGACTACGAATCTCTCGGCCCCGGGTTCGATTCCTGGCAGCTCACCCACAGTTGTTCATCCTTTCATAAATAAATTGGTGGTAAATGCATGGGCACCCTAGATAGCCTAATTGTTAGGCTGCTGATCGGGAGGTTGTGAGATCGAGACCGGACGAAGACTTTTGTAATATCAGATTTCCTTGTTGCGTCATGGTTCGGATTCCACGTTAAACTGTAAGTCTAAAGTGAGGCAGCAAGCTTGACCTTCGTCAGAATGAACAATTCGGGTGGAAGCCAAACTTAGGTGTGTGTATATACTAGTGATGTAGGTCACATCCGCATCCGCGGAACATCCGCACATTTTCTCGCATCCGCATCCGCACTTTGGACTGCGGATGTCGTGCGGATGTGGACCGTTGAGATAAAATGTCATTAATAAGCGGAAATTATCAAATTCTACTATATTAATAGAACTAGTTCATTGTGCGCAAAAGTGATGCAAGCGACAAGACGAGAGGCTGTTCTTGTATGAAGTTACTCTCTTGCAACCTACTTAGATCCACGTTACAAAGCTAAGTTATTTTCACCTAGTACATTAGAACGAGTTAAATCATCACTTGGCAAAGCAGTTGAAGAGCTTCAATCTCTTGAATCTGTCGCTTCGCCACCCACCAAAAGAATAAAAGTTTCAGTGACAGAACCAACACCTTCAACAAGCAAATCTATCACAGAATCTGTCTCTCAGTTTCTTGAGT
Organism: Bathynomus jamesi; assembly: GCA_023014485.1. Taxonomy (NCBI): domain Eukaryota; kingdom Metazoa; phylum Arthropoda; class Malacostraca; order Isopoda; family Cirolanidae; genus Bathynomus; species Bathynomus jamesi. The sequence continues at coordinate 658,709 of JAJOZX010000579.1, read as the reverse complement.
CAAGCAGCAATGACGAGACCTACGCGATGTCAAAAGATGTAGTAAAAATGATCGAGAGCTATCACCAAGAAAAAACGCCTGGCTGCATGTGACAATCCTATTAGTTGGTGGAAAAATACGCAGAATATCTATCCATACTTGAGTAAACTTGCGAGGAAACATTTAGCCTGTCCTCCAACAAACGTACCAAGCGAGAGATTATTTAGCAGTGCTGGATTAATATATGATGAAAAGAGAAACAGACTGGCAGCAGAAAAGGCAGAAAAATTAATGTTCCTTAAGCATAACCTTCCTATAATTAAGTTTGAACATTAAACGATGAACATCTTAGTTTACTTTATTTTAATTACTCATTTATAAATATGCCTAATAAAACTTTAAACTTAATATAAATAGTTATCAAGCTAATTAAAGATCTCTTTCTATAAGGGTGGAGGTTGGGGAAAGAGGTCGGTGGGGTGCATTTGAGTTGGGTTCACGTCCCGCATCCTGGTAACACAATTATGGTTTCTAATTGTGGTTGAAACTCAACAAAATATAACGAATTTATTTGCAGACGAATTCACTAATTGATTTCTATATTAGTTAGATGCTTGATATTATTTTATATGTTCAGAGAAAAGTACAGCAATTATTGTACAATTAATCAATTATACTACATTATAGCTACAGCTCTCTCTATATAATAACTTATTATATACGTTAAACACAACAAATCTCGAATATATCCTAAAAAATAACGAAAATGTAGACATCCGCATCCGCGGATGTTGAAATCAAACATCCTCATCCGCATCCGCATCCGCGGATGTGAAAAAAATGACATCCGCTACATCACTAGTATATACTGTATGCATATAGAGCGAATATTTGTATTTAAATGATGACTTTAATTTTGAACTTTCCTATCGTTGGTGGATAAATTGTTCTCGAGGTGACGCCCATGTCAGAACGATGATTTTGCAACCTTATCTTTTGTGTTTATCGATTATGTATCTCGTAAGTAAGTGATCTTCACTTCAGAATTAATCCTTCAAAATAGAGCTAATACAGTTGCATTAATTAAATTTTCATTTTCTGATGATTAGTTTAGACCCTTGAAGTTGTTTGGACTGTTTTTAAGGTTTCGCGTAATTATTCAATTAACTTTACTGGCACTTATCAGCTTCCCCTTTCCGAAAAGTTCTAGATACTTCTTCGCCTTACCTTGACTGCTTATCATCCTCTATCAGGATTTCTGACGAAAAGATATTGTATTTCCATTATTATTCAAATTTGAAAGCCCATATCCTGTTGATAAACCTTTTGCAGAGAATTTGAGAATTAGAAATTTTCTTTTATTCATAAAATTTAAAGGACGCTAATATTCATTGCTAGACTATTACCTTTATTATACTGGTTTGAATGGGGTCTAATGAGGTTAATATTATAATTTAGAAATATTTTGCAAATATACGTATAAAAATTAAAGATTTTATGGATTAAAGCTTAAAGGCTAAAGTAAATAAAATAAATAGTCAAATTTCACAATTATTTATTTTGTTAAAATTATTGTATCAACAAAAATTGTGAAATTGTATTTATTCTATCAATAAAGAGTTATTCATTCATTCATATTCACTCATTCATTCATTCATTGCGCAGTCTCTGGTTTTTCGTTTGTTTATTTTCAAGAGATTTCTCCCAACCAAATACAGCTTCTTGCCTGCATCAATTTTAAGTTACCCTCTTATACTGCTCGCGTTCGCCTATGGATAAATAAATGAGTTGGTCCTGCTCTCAGTCTGTCACCCAGTACATGGACCCTTAACCGAAATCGTATATATATTAGCTTCACTTTTCACTAGTTTCGTTCTTTAAATTATTGGAAAAATTAGGGTCGTTATAGGTTGTTGGCAAGTCAGATTTTCAGCTTTGTGACACTCCACGCGCTCTATTTCTGAAGGGCTAGCAGCTGTGATGGCACCATCGGTTCCAATAGTTGGGATACATTGGGCCACGTCTATTTAACGACCCAGTGTATCCCCACTATTGGAACCGATGTTACCTGGATTTAAAACGATACGGTAACAATAACAAAACTGACCAATAAACGTAACAAATAACAAAATTGACCAATAAACGTAACAAATAACAAAACTGACCAATAAACGTAACAAATAACAAAACTGACCAATAAACGTAACAAATAACAAAACTGACCAATAAACGTAACAAATAACAAAACTGACCAATAAACGTAACAAATAAAACTGACCAATAAACGTAACAAATAACAAAACTGACCAATAAACGTAACAAATAACAAAACTGACCAATAAACGTAACAAATAACAAAACACCAATAAACGTAACAAATAACAAAACTGACCAATAAACGTAACAAAACCAATAAACGTAACAAAACACCAATAAAGGTAACAAAACTGACCAATAAACGTAACAAAACTGACCAATAAACGTAACTCATTTTGAACTCGTTAAATGTTTGAATTCGTGGATAGAAAAGCTTCAGTTCTGGTATGTTGATGACCTACTACAAATTTACACAAGAAAGCTGATTGAAGGCCAGTTAACCTTGTTATTCAGCCTAGGTGATATATGAACGTGGATGTAATATGTATTTCGCAAGTTAAAAACTGACATTTCAGACAAGAATTTTAAGAAATTAAAAGGTGTTTCTCAACGTCCTCATTGATTATATTGTTCGGCGTTATATCTTTGGATTTAAAACTGAAGGATTAGAATTTTGTGTTCAAAAGACAATGCAGTTTTTACCCATAACTTTTTTTATGCAGGAAGGAGGGGCCAAGGGCGAATGCCTGCAAACACGTCCCCTCCCCAACTGATGCTCTTTTGCATAATGAGAATCAGTTTCCATTTGGCGGATGTGCACATTGATAGTGATGCATGCATCAGTAATCTGTATAACCTGTATTATATATATATAATAAGAGTAGAATAATGAATTTTAGGCTTGTGCGCTTACAATGTGTTGGTTTACGTCGTCGTCGTCGTTGGCCTAGGCAAGCTACGGCTTGGGACCGTAGCGCATCTATCCGGTATAGGTTAACCTGGATGATGTAGCCATAAGCACTGCCGCTAGTTAAGTGCCAACCAGTGATTATCTCACTAGCCGTATTGAGTCCGTTAGGCGAAACTACGACAGTACCAAAGGTGGAAAATATAACCTTTGGTTTTCTATTGTTTATTTGCAAAATGGACATGGCATTAGATTAAAATAATATTTGAATATAAATGATTAACTGACAATTGTGATATATAATTAATTATGTTTACATACAATAAAATAATAAGTATACATAAAATTAGTATTAATGTGGTTCACAATTGAATTATAATGGGGTAACTAATTTAAAATGAATTTATACTATTCCGAAATTCAAGACGGTAAAATTAACATTTATCTTGAAACTAAAATAAGAGTATTCACTACACACTCCCCCACCAGAGAGGAAGTTCAAAGAGTTCCGAACGACACAGATTTCCGCTGAACCTTTTTGGTAGCTACTTGTACCTCACTTAAGGTTGATTCCAAAAACGCAGGCTTAAGACGATCGATAGAAACCTTGTCGACCTTGGAACCGCGCTGGATGAGGAATGATTTGCGCGTACGTCGGAGAACTTCATAGGGTCCGTCATATGGACATTGGAGAGGCCGTTTTGGGACAGGTACACGAACGAAAACGTGGGTGCAAGACTGGAGGGCTGGGGAAATAAAGATGTTCTGTTGGCTAGTCATCGAGGGGGAACAGGCTGAAGGGACTGCATGTGAGAGGAAAGTGTTTGAGCGAATTCCGTAGGATCGCATGACTTATCCCCTGCAGTGAAGTAGCCACCTGGTAGCCGCAGTGTTGTTCCATAGACTAGTTCAGCCGCTGTAGTCTTCAGATCACTCTTAAATGCAGAGCGAATACCAAGCAAAACGAGTGGAAGCTTATCCATCCAATGGGAGTCTTCGTGACACATAAGGGATGACTTCAGCTGGCGATGGAAGCGTTCGACGAGGCCGTTAGCTTGCGGATGATACGCACAGTATGCGCATGTACTGTACCCAACAAGCTGGTAAACTTCTTCCAAAGCGAAGACTCAAATTGGCGACCTTGGTCAGTGATGACTTTTGTCGGCAATCCAAATCTTGATACCCATCCATGAAGAAAGGCTCTTGCAACAGTGTCCGCTTGGATATCAGAAGTGGGATGGCTTCAGGCCATCTGGAAAAGCGGTCGAGACAGGTGAGCAGATAACGTTGGCCTTGAATCACTGGAAGAGGGCCAACAATGTCTACATGAATTATTTCAAATCGCTGGGATGGGGGCGGAAATGCGTCAAAGGGGGACCTGGTGTGCCTTTGGACTTTGGCACGCTGGCAGGCAAGGCACGTTTTGGTCCAATGTTTGACATCCTTCCGCATCGAGGGCCAAACAAAGCGAGAGGTAACCAGGTTGCGAAGCACGGATACCAGGATGGGAGGGCTTATGAAGATCCGTGAAGACTGCTTGTCTGTGACATGGAGGGACATAAGGGCGAATAGCAGCTGTTGATACGTCGCAATAGAGGGGCACAGACAATCCTGGCATACTCATTTTCTTGAGGGAAAGTGAGTGAGTGGAGTCTTCTCTGAGCAGGTCTTGTAGTTCCGTATCCTTATCTTGATCCTGTGCAATAGCATTCCACAGTGTAGAGCTGAAGGTAACAGAAGTAATCTCTATTCTTGAAAGTGCATCCGCTGGAGTGTTCAAGACACCTTTGATGTGGCGGATATCTGTGGTAAATTGCGAGATATAATCGAGTTGCCTGATGACTCTGGGAGAGTGGTTACAGCTGTTTTTATTGAAGACAGTGACCAAAGGTTTGTGGTCGGTAAAAACACAAAACTCTCGGCCTTCAAGGAAATGTTGAAAATGCTTCACGTTTAAGTAAATAGCAAGAAGTTCACGTCCGAAAGCACTATAACGCGTTTGGGCTGGCTGCAGCTTTTTCGAGTAAAACGCGATGGGTGCTTGTTGACCGTTAATGGTTTGTTCCAACACTCCACCGATCGCAACATCTGATGCATCGACCGTCAGAGTTAGGGGGCATCACTGATAGGAAATGACAGAGACAATGCACTATTGATAGCATTTTTGGCATTGTCGAACGCCTGTAAACTATCGCTACACCATAACAATTTCGTTACCTTGCGTTTGTGTGTGATCATAGCGTGTAGAGGAGCAAGAACACTGGCACAGTTTTTAATGAACTTGTGGTAATAATTTACCAAACCTAGAAACCGACGTAACTCACGCTGATTACTTGGCATAGGGTAATTTTTTATCACTTCACACTTGTCCTGAGGGGGGTAATTCCGTGCTGCGAAATCGTGTGACCAAGAAATTCCAAGGTTGGCTGTGCAAACACACACTTAGATGCATTAATAGTAACACCGTATTGTTCTAAGCGTTGAAAGAGGAGTGAAAGATGTTCCTTATGTTCCTCTTCCGTTGAGCTGGCCACAAGCAAATCATCGATGTAGGCATAAACAAAGTCTAAGCCTCTGGTGACCTCATCTATAAACCTCTGAAAGGTTTGCGCAGCATTCCGTAGCCCGAACGGCATCTTCAAAAATTCGAATAACCCAAATGGTGTACAAACTGCAGTCTTGGGAATATCCGAAGGCTCTACGGGAATGTGGTGGAAAGCCTTAACGAGATCTATTTTACTGAAGATAGATTTGCCGTGGAGAAGAGAAGTAAAGTCTTGGACATTTGGTACCGGATATCGGTCCGGGATGGTTGTCGAATTCAAAAACCGGTAATCCCCACATGGTCTCCAGTCTCCTGACTTCTTCTGGACCAGGTGTAGGGGAGAGGACCAACTGCTTTTGGAAGGTCTTATTATCCCAAGATCCAGCATAAGCTGGAATTCCGATTTGGCAGCTTTCAGTTTGTCCGGGGCAAGACGTCTGGGTTTTGCAAACACAGGGGGACCTTTTGTTGTAATGTGATGGGTAATGGTGTGCTTAATGGTATCACCCATCTGCATCGGTTGAAGAATTTCTGGATATCGCTGGAAAAGGCACTGGTACATGGAATTAGGGGGAACGAGGGAAAGTGCAGAGTTCGAGGCGTCCGGAAGGGCAACCTGTTTGGCAAGAACAGAAAGCAGTGTGGCCTGGTCGCATAAGCGTCGCTTGTCAAGATCCACCAGGAGTTTGAAATGCTGGAGGAAGTCAGCGCCGATTATGGGATGCTGCACTTGAGCACAGATGAAAATCCACTTGAAGGATCGGTGAAGGCCCAAGTTTAGTTCACGCGACTGAGTACCGTACGTGGGTATGCGTGAACCGTTAGCAGCGTATAGAGGCGGAGATTCCGAGTGCGTATGACCAGATTTTTGAGGGAATACACTGACTGACGCTCCGGTATCGACCAAGAAATTGATACCAGAGTTCCTGTCCTTTATGAATAACAGGTTGGCAGTGCGAGTACTAGACGCCATTAGGACTCGCTGCTGGGGTTTTCCGACGAAAAATTGCAAGGGAGATGCACTTCCTAGCCTTCTTTCCAAATTTCGAGTGGTAGAAACAGATCTTCCCGGAACTCGAATGATGCCTCTTCGTAAATCTTGACCGAGAATGGCTTCTTTGCCGTTGATTTTGTAGCAGAGAACAACGTGGTTGAGTCGTTGACTTAACTCTTTCACTTTCAACTCCAGTTCCGATTGTGTGTTCACGTTGTTGACCGGAGCTGTGTCAATCTCCACTACTTTGTCGGCAGTTTCTGCTAGTTTATCAACTGGAGTAGCAGGATCCATAGTGGCCAAGACACGCTGAGCTGATGGAGGAAGTTCTGCAAGAACAACTGTCTAAAGATGTCCTTATCGAAGGTTTGTGCGCGTTCGCCTAGAGCGCACTGCATAGCCCTCAGCATTTGAGTGGGCTTACGGTCTCCAAGTTCTTCTTTTGAGATTAACTGATGTAGTTTCTCACGCTCGGAGACAGTGGTGCGGCGCAGGATGGCAGACTTCAGATCGTTGTACGGGTCCTCACTCGTGGAAGGAGATACGATGACGTCACGGACTTCAGAGATGATGCTCGCTGGTAGAGAGGACAAAACATGATCGTATTTCGTCCTGCTAGTGGTGATCCTTCCCAAGTTGAATTGTGATTCCACTTGGTGGAACCAAATAAATGGATCACCCGGCCAGAAGACGGGGAGCTTTACGCTCAAGTGGGAGATGGCACCAGCGTCGTCAGGCATCTTCTCCTATGCTTGCTAACGTACAAGCAAGACGACAAGTTCCCAACGAAGGAGTGGAGGTTGAGACGAGCGCAGGCACAGAGCGCACGGGCAGGGGTGAGGGGCAGAGGGCACGAGCGACATTACAGTCTGGTCCTAGTCGCTCGGGTGAAGGGGGTGGTGGGCACGAACGACGTTACAGTCTAGTCCTAGTCGTTCGGGTGAAGGGGGTGATGGGCACGAACGACATTACAGTCTAGTCCTAGTCGTTCGGGTGAAGGGGGTGATGGGCACGAACGACATTACAGTCTAGTCCTAGTCGTTCGGGTAGAAGGGGTAATCCAGCTCCGGGGTCATCAATTGTTGGTTTACGTCGTCGTCGTCGTTGGCCTAGGCAAGCTACGGCTTGGGACCGTAGCGCATCTATCCGGTATAGGTTAACCTGGATGATGTAGCCATAAGCACTGCCGCTAGTTAAGTGCCAACCAGTGATTATCTCACTAGCCGTATTGAGTCCGTTAGGCGAAACTACGACAGTACCAAAGGTGGAAAATATAACCTTTGGTTTTCTATTGTTTATTTGCAAAATGGACATGGCATTAGATTAAAATAAATATTTGAATATAAATGATTAACTGACAATTGTGATATATAATTAATTATGTTTACATACAATAAAATAATATAGTATACATAAAATTAGTATTAATGTGGTTCACAATTGAATTATAATGGGGTAACTAATTTAAAATGAATTTATACTATTCCGAAATTCAAGACGGTAAAATTAACATTTATCTTGAAACTAAAATAAGAGTATTCACTACAAATGGATGGATGGTCAGTCGCGTTACTCGCGTTGAATTTGTATCGCATCCCGTTAATTAACTTCATTCATATTAACGCCCAAAAGTGGTACGAATGGGTCAGTTTCATTTTCTCTAACGAAGACTTCACACGCTCGGGGGTTCTTATCAACGGCTCGATCAATCACGATTTGTCGACCCCTCATTTTAAATCGCTTTTACATCCTCTGATATATCAACGATTTGATTTCATCGACGTACCCTGCACGTATATATAAGAGTTTGACTAATGGTACCTAGAGAGCATTTGTAACAATATTATAACGTGTATTTTCACTTGTTTTATTTATAATTTTAATAATAATAATAGTAATAGTAGTAATAAATAAGCAAATAAAGAGGGTAGTAAGGGGTCATTTCAAAAATGACGGTTTCTTTTATAGTAACTGAAATATGCAGATATTAATGCCTGTATGGTTTTGAATATCATAATTCGAGGCCATTTTCTAAAAGTATTCTTTTTCATTATCGTAAATCTTGGATTTTATTCTCCCAGACTGTAATTATCGTGAGTACCATTGCTTCATACCCTACTTTTTAGCTGAATTTAGGTCATTAATACTGGGACATTTGGCAGGAATCCAAAACTTTGCAAAATCTAAGTTGTTTCCGTATATAATACAGATATCTTAAATTTTTATATTCAACATAATAACTAAAAACGTTAGTAATTATTGTCGGAAGCGGGGTTTTTTATGTTAATTATTCTTTAATACAGGGACCTTTCTCGTTTAAAAGTCCATCAGAACTTTTATCATCTCTATTTGCGCTGCCTTCTTCAATGCCTTTCAAACGATTAAAAAACCTCTTCCCTTTGTCCGTCTCACAGACAGTTTAGCGCCAATCCGTTTCGGACGAATCTCGCAGAGAAAAAGGAAGAAAAAGTTAATTACGTTAAGGTGCGAGGCTTTCTATCGCCAAGATTATATAAAGCTTCATCCCAACCTCTTTCTTTGGCTTCACTCCTTTTCTAAATCAGGTTAAAAAATGGGAACATGCAAGGCTTTCGCTTCGTTTTCCCCTCCTTTATCGTTCCCTTCCCGGCAAGGTGATAGGAACACAGGTGTCTTTAATGTAAAAAGAAACGCAGGTGTGGCTTTCTCTGCATTTGAAAAAAAAAAATCTCTTCTACAATCTACGGTTGGTGCGAAAAGCCTAAAACAAAATTTCTAAATGTTCACAAAGCTTAGACCGTTGCATTCGGCAATTCAATTTGCATGGTTAACTTGAAAAACTTAAAAATTATATATATATAATATATATATATATATATATATATATATATATATATATATATATATATATATAAAAAAGAGAGAGAGAGAGTGAAATTAATTATTTACAATGAAAAAGGTTAAAACTCAAATGACGCAATATCTGTAAGCAGAGCCGGTTCCACCTTTTCTACGACAATGTACCTTTCCAAAAAATTATTTCGAAAATTTAAATTTCCAAAAATAATTTGTAAGAGTGCATACATACTTTTTAGCTGTTTTTTTATCCCTTTACGACGACCTTTATAGACTTGCCGCCTCAAACTTAATTTTCGTCTGCGAGAATTATAAAAAATATTTACATTTTGAAATTTCTTAAAATTTGAATCCTCGTTAGATCATTGCGTTTGGTGCTAAGAATTGTCCTCCTTGCGTTTGTGTGAGTGAAAAATTGGGAGAAAAATTCCTCTAATGCTGAAGGGTAAATGAAGGAAAGTTGTATTTTAGCTTCTTTGCTGCAGCTTTTTGTTGGCAATAGGCAAAGCAAATGGTGGATGAAATTATCTTTGTTAAGAGTTGGACTGGAAAGTTCATCATAAAATTGTTTTGAAGAACCTTTTTATTTCCTTTTTTCCCATTCTCACCGGAAGGCTGCAACTAATACAACTTTGCTTCGACTATCTTCGAGGAATATCTACACTGTTAGTATATATATATATATATATATATATATATATATATATATATATATATATATATATATATATATATATATATATATATACAGTCGAACTTCGATATAAGCAAGTTTTTGGGACCAAGAAAAAATTTGCTTATTGGGGATAATTTGCTTATACAGAATACGTCCAGAATATATGCACGTACACCATATAGTACAACAGGTTATTGAAAGATAAAAGGACCAACTAACTGTATGAATGTAATAAAAGGAAAAAAACACAAATGTATAAAATTGTACAATTTATTTAAAAATTACATTAAAATTAGAACATTTATTTAAAAATTTCATGAAAATTAGAACATATCACAATAAGAAAATACAGTACATAGGTATAGAATTATACAAGTACATTACATAAATTGTTAGCACCTATGTTAATTAAAATAATCACGAATAGTGGTTTGTTTTTTAGCAGTTTTGTGAATGATAAAATTTTGGAGTTCTTTCTGGGTTTCTTTTAATTCCAGAGTGCTTAGATCATTGGTTTCTAAAACTTTTTTATTTCATCTAACATGTTTAAGGCTTGTAATGGGGTTGTGTTTACAAGTCTCTTCAACTTCATGATCGTGTTCTTCGTTTTCGGAGATTTCAGAACCTTCTGAGAAACATTCTAAGTTTCTATCACATTGAATAAAATCTTCATTCAAACTGGTGATAACCTCCTCGACAGTTTCAACTTCACATTCATGACTTATTGCAATTTGGAGAGTAGGAAAACATTTTTTGAAGCAGTTTTTAATGCTGGTTGGGGCACCTTTAAGCACCTTTAAGTATAAAAAGGGCTCTAAAACCGTCATGGACTTTACTCCACTTTCCATAGTATCATCTTGCCCAGAATCCAGTCGTGCCACTAGCTCTTTCATCAACTTTTTGCGATAGTGCGCTTTGAGGCAACGAATGGTTCCAGCATCCATCGGCTGGATTAGAGATGTCGTATTAGCTGGTAGGTACAGGATTTCTACGTTTGTTGTCACATTCACTTTTGGGTGTGCGGGACATTGATCGAGCAACAGCAAAATTTTTCTTTTGTTGCGTCTCATTTTCTCATCCAATTTCATCAGCCAATCAGTGAATAAAATGTTTGTCATCCAGGCATTCGAATTTGTCTCGTATTGAACGGGAAGACTGTTATTCTTGTTTTTGAAACATCTGGGATTTTTACTTTTTCTGATCACTAGCAGAGTAATTTTTCAGTTCCTGTCATGTTCGCAGCTACCAGAACAGTTAATCTTTCCTTTTTCTTCTTACCACCACTGACTTCTTAACCCTTTTTGGCTAATGTGCCATCTGGGGTAGCTCTGTAATACAAGCACGTTTCATCGGCGTTAAAAATTGAATCCTTTGAATAGCGTTCAGGTAAAACATTTTTCTGCCAATCGTTTGCGGCACTAGAATCGGCATCCGATTTTTCTCCGTGTTCACGCTTGAAAACAATGTTGAATCTTTTTTGAAATTTTTGAAGCCAGCCTTGAGAAAAAGCGATGTCATCAAAACCCCCATAAAGTTCTTCTGCTAGTGACAGCTTTCTCGACCAAAATTTCTACGGAAATTTCAGCTTTCTTCTCTCTCATGACAACAAACCACTCATAAAGCTCGTGCTCCAAATCTGGTAGAACACCTTCTCTCTTCCTCTTAAGAAGCAAATTTCCATTTTGTATTCGAAGCTGGTTTAACTCGTCCTCATTCTTCATCCATCGGGTTATAAGGCACTGGTTAATTTTAAATTTTTGAGCCACATAGGCTCTCTTTTCACCATTTTTTACAACCTTGATGACATCAAGTTTGAACTCTAGAGAAAAATTGTCCGTTTAGAAGCCATTAATAATACCTAACGAACAATGATTGAGCACACAAAACTGATCCAGAGAGGCTAAATTCTAACCTAGAATCGGAAAATAAATTAACGATGTGTAGTGACACAACTCAAACGGAACACCGCAGTAAACTAATTCAAAGCAAAAATTAACTGGTGTGTTCATACGCCATCTAGCGGCTGAATCTGAAACTTATAATTGTCTATGCACACGTGTGTCGCACGCATGTGGATTTTTCCGATTTTTTTTTATCTAGGCACACTTGCTTATATGGGATGTTTGCTTATATCGAATTTTTACTTAGTAAATTTCTTTGGGATCGGGAAATTTCTTACTTATACTGAATAATTTGCTTATATTGAATTTGCTTATAACGAAGTTATACTGTGTATATATATATATATATTACATGCCAGAACTATGTTTAATTTTGTCGGGAGGATTTTAGGTGGTTGAAGGTGCCTCGTACAGTTGTTCGTAATATATCACCATTTCCTCGTAGTTGCTTGATTAAACTGTCAAACTGCGGTCAAAGCGAGAGGTAGATAACAAAATGGGGCTTGCTGATGGGACATTTCATAATGTTATCGTAAATTTTCTTGGACAAATAAACGAGAAGCTAACACTCGATAAAGACGACCATCGGTGGCTACATTTAGAACACTAGATGGGACCCGATGTACACTCTTTGTAGACGTTGCAATTTTGTCACAAGGAATGTGACATTTCCGTGAAGTGGGCTGCATGCAGTGACGTATGGCTTGGCGAAAACTCCTTACAAGCGTTAGTGTAAAGGGGAAATTAATAATTACGATGCTGATACAAAAAGCTGTGGTATATTGGAAGGTTATCCGCTCTGTTCTCAGACGAATGGAAGAACAGGGATACGGAAAAGAAAAGAACATTTGAGGAATCTCGTTTGCAGCGACCCTTGTTCAACATGTTTTGGCTGTCATAAGATGTACAGCAATTCGGATGCTCAATAGACGAACCTGGCATTAGTAGAGGGACGTCTCGATTGTGCTAAATGCAAATACTGTCTTGAAACTTAATTTTTCATTGTATTGTAACAGCATAATCGACTGGGAAAACATTGTGATACACATCATACCTCCAGAACTACTGAAAGCAGAAGGAAGGTTCTGAGCTGGACTCCTATCAAGCCCCGACAAATGAAAGTTGATAGTATTTGTTTTTTACTTATGAGACCACAATTATTCAGTTACAATAATGATTATAAATGTTCATTAATTTGCCGTTGATTCGCTGTGGTTTGAACCATCTGTGAATTTACCCAGCTGGGATGTCATTCTGCCCTGTAATAGGAATTTCCTTTGTAGATGGATAAATGCAATTGTTCCCCCTTTGATTTGGGTAATTATTGTACGCTCTATATGCATGTATGTATCTGTCAGTGTACATGTGTATGTATGTATGAGTGTATATACAATATCAAATTTTATTGAATCGAAAGTTTGTCACATTTTTATGTAATTTGTGGAGTTTTTGTGACTTTTATGCGAATACATTGAGTTGCGCGCTATGAAATAAGATAGCATAAAATGAGTTGAAAATGAATCCTCTTTTAATGTATTTTTATCACAATTTCAGCCTTTTTGGTAACTTTATCGAATGTAATTTAGCCGCAAATAAATAACAAAGAGCTTATCACATAAAGAATGAAAACATTTTCAAGTTTAGGAAAACGTTAAAATATTTAAAAACTATTTCACTATTTATTCAGCATCAAACATTGTTAAAAGCGTTAATAAATAACGTAACGGGGAATCCTCATTGTCCACTTGCAAATATTAATTGTACCGCTTGATGTATTATTAGTTTATAATTTTTCACTGGAGGAGTATCGCAAAGTTTGGAACGGTTTTCAAGTTAGGAAGAATCCTTCATTTGGTATTCATTTCGTTACTATATTTATAGCAATTATTATTATTAGGGCTATAAGCAATAAATTATTATCTGACTTCGGTTATAAAATTCTTATGCAATTTCGAGCCGAACTTAGGCGATGGATGGTCTCTACATGATACTAAAAGATAAGGAGGGGAATAAAAAATGTATATAAAAACAAGGTTCAGTTAAACGTTGAGATTTCTTCCTTGTGTCATGAAGATTGACGACGACTTTTTTTCTTTTTTTTTTTTTTTTTTTTTTTGGTATGGGAGGGAGGAGGGGCTAATGGGTCGATAGAGATTTCGAATTGAAATCCTGAACGCCAATACAGGAAAAGTGCTTTCTGCAACGGCGTTCCCAATGTCCCTGCCTTGACTCTCTTGTTTCTTCGAATATAACCAGTGACTTTCGCCGGTTCGATACCCTGCCCCTATATAATTTATAATAATAAATGCGCAATTTTTTTTTTTTTTTTTTACTAAAATGGGAATAAAAAATAACTTATTTTAGCTTTCAAGTATAAATATATAACGGTACTTCACTCTCACGTAATTTACGAAACTAAATCTTATTTTAGATTTTTTTTAAAATTCCCCTAAAAAATGTTAAAGAACCCCATGCAGCAAAAAATTATCGGACTCGAAGAATTTGGCCTGCAGCCATTGGACGACAGGCTCGATACATTACGAGCCTTTTGTTAGTATAATAGAGACATCAGAATCAATGCGGTAAAAAAAAAAACATTTTGGAATACTTTTTAGATACATTTGTTAACGCGTAATTTGATTTTATAATTCACATAAGCCCAAATATGATGCACCTCCAATACATTTAGGGAGGATACTACATAGTATATGTCTATATTATCTTTCATTCATTCGGATTTTTCCTGGGGGGAAAAAAATGCTTTTTCTTATCATGTCACCCTGATACGCATTTCATGATTATATCTTGTGTTCAGCTATTATTATTACTATATTATTAATTATTATTATTATTGATTACGTGATTGATTCGGAAAAGCCTATATTAATTTTCAGCTTGTAAAAAGGGTTTAATATCATTTCATTTGTGGAATTTATCTGTATGTATAGCTAATTTCTGTATACATTATTAAAAGTGTACCCTGCTGGTGTATACATATTTAAACAGCTTATACACTGTACAGCTTTTCTCTGATACTAACAAAATATTTTGATACATATTTACATTTGTTTGAAGTAAATATATTATACTGTATTTGTATCTTTTTTTTTTTTTTTTTTGCGAGAAATCTTAGATTTCGTGGAAGAATCATTCCTGAGTAGCATTGGCATTTCGATTCAAAATTACGTCATCATATTTATTGTGTGAAATATTTTGCACGTTTTCCAATCATTATTTAATCGCATCTTTCCATTTAACTATTTCCAAGCTGTGTTTAGTTCTCCATGTTCTGATAGAAATAAAGTTGTAAACATACCTTAACGAGTAGCTATTGTAAATGTTGCAGAATGTTGAGTAAAGGACCGAATAAATGTTCAATTAAACGCTCGAATGAAAGCCATGACATTTAACAGAGCGGTGTTTTAGTGAAATAGCGCATATATTCAATAATTGCAATCGATGTTTCTGGTCAATATTCTATGAGCTTCAGGGATTTCACTAGTAGATAACTGTCTGTTATTTACAACAAAGATTTAGTTAAAGTGGATAGATTTACCTCTTTAGTAAAAATTTAAGGTTGAGTGTAATTGAAATGTTTCTTTGCAAGCATATATATATATATAGGGTGAACCAAATGTAGGTGGACAGTAAATGATAACGTTTATTTTGAGAATACATATTTAATTTTTTGTATACTATAATACAAAATAAAATTTAAATAAATTTAGTTATAATATTTAATATAATAAAACACAAAACCATAGTTATAATGACACCATAGTTATAATATAATATAACACAAACCGTATTCAACCTACTGTCCACCTACTTTTGGTTCACCGTGTGTATATATATATATATAAAATTCTGTGAGAGAAAATTGCAGTAAAGTATTTTTACATTTTAAAAATGTCTTCATTTAGCAAGTCGGTTATTTTTTTTTATTCCAAAATTTGATTTTTCAACGTTTAAAATGGAACTCCATCGACTGTGGCGACTTTGAAGGAATTTAAAAAGTAAATAAAGATAGCAATACTGTTTCCTCCCTTTTACTTTTTCTTCCGTATGTGATTCAGAAGTTGTGGATTTCGTGTGTTCCGATCAATAAACTTGGTCAGAATATGAATCACTCTTTTGGGGAAATTGTCACCCGTGATGTAGTTTTATTTTCAGTGTGATGACTTTCGTGTACGTCAAGAAATTACGGCGAAGATATATATATATATATATAACTGCAAACACGCAGTATAATTAACGTAAAGAACGACGCTTTGTATGGAGAATTATCCGCGCAAGATGAGAGCGAAAGAACGAAACAAATGAAAAAATGAGGTACCCACCCGTGAATCGAACCCGGGATCTTCCGATTGCCGGTCAGATATGATAACCACTACATATCTGACCGGCAATCGGAAGATCCCGGGTTCGATTCCCGGGTGGGTACCTCATTTTTCATTTGTTTCGTTCTTTCGCTCTCATCTTGCGCGGATAATTCTCCTATACAAAGCGTCGTTCTTTACGATATATATATATATATATCATGCGGGTTGCTTCTACAGAGCTTCAATTTAATATTTAGGAGAAATCCAATGACAAGGAGAAATGTAAATGCCATGAAAAGTCTTCTTTAATGCGCAACGTTTCGAGCAATACGCTCATCTATATATACGCCTCGGTGGTGTAATGGTTAGCATTATTGACTACGAATCGATCGGCCCTGGGATCGAGACCCGGTGGCGGCAGGCGGCGCGCGGCAAAACCCGGGTGTTCATCCTTCCACACAATAAAAATTGGTTGGTAGATAAATGGGTAGCCTAGTGGATAAGACGCTGGGCTGCTGCTAATCGGGAGGTCGTGAGATCGAGTCCGAACGAGGCCTTCGTAATTTCTAACCACCCGTGGTGGGGCGTGGTCGGGATTCCACGTTAAACTGTAGGTCTAAGGTGGAGTAACAAGCTTTTCTTTCGTCAGAATGAACAATTCGGGCGGAAGCAAAACCAAGGTTAACCAAGGTTATATGATTAATAATAAACTCGGACAGGTTATATATATCCTAAAAAGTACAGTACCACTATACTTCAAGGCAAATAAAAAATTATTTTTATGTACCGGTACATAAATAGGAAGATTTCGAAAGATATTGATAGTAATTAATTTTTAATACAACACAATGGAAAAACTAAAGAATGCAAATGATATTCAGGGGCAGTCACGAGTAGTCAAACGTAACGTAACCGAAACAGAAGACTGACTTTGTCTGGACTTGGCATTCAATTAAGATAAAAATTCCTTCTTACCATATTAACCAAATTTTGGAAGATACATAACAAGACTAAAACAGGGCTTGAACTAAAGGATTGGTTGAGTGATGCACTGTATGCTTAATTATAAGCTGTATTGATCTTGGTTTGCTCATCGTATCAGTTGCTCGGAGACACTAGCACCGGATCTTGCCTACTACTATCAGCAAAACTAACTACAGTATGAGAGAGAATACTAATGAACATGTGGAAAGCCGAATATCTAGGTAGCACCAAGTCAGTGTAAGATCGTAAAAGTTTTATTGTGCAGTTGGTTCAACGGTTTCCCTCTATGTTTGTTGCAGTTTGCTCACAGCTGTTAACATTATATAAGACTTAGTAGAAAATTTTTAAATCTCACTAGTACAGTATTTGAATTTTCTTATTAGCATATTCGATTTGGCACGTAAGTTATGTTATTTTTCCTTAACTCCATTTAATACTATAACGATGTACGGCGTGTACATCATATTTCGGGTAGACTATACTGTATTTAGTTACGCAGCGGTGAAACAGTTAATATCAGTGTCGTTGCATGAGTAAGATGTAGTGTGACCTAGATCCTTAAATCTATGGGATCACCTGAAGATCAGGGCCCCCAGCCTTCTCTAGTTAACCTTATAAGCAGGGCTGTGAAGTCGGAGTCGTGGAGTCGGAAGCAATTTTGGTGTTGCTGGAGTCGGAGTCCGAGTCAGTAAAAATGTACCGACTCCGACCTCAATATAAATTTTAATGAAATATGTTTTTGTGTGTGATATCACTGGCAGCTATGGTGGTTAAACCACTTAAATAGTAAACACAATGTTTTCCATTTCAGACACTAATGCCATTAATTAATTTTTTCTTTTCAGATAATATTTTTTATTTTTAATGCTTATTTAATTTCGAGTTCTTTCTAAATTTCATAAGTTTTTAACTTTCAAGTCTAAAACCCCTTTCACAATGGCAAAGACACTTCAACAAAGTCTGCAGTTTTTAATATTTTACAATAAACCACAGATGGGAAACATTTCGTGTGTCAGTGTATGATAGAAGATGATGATGGTGAAAAATTATGTGAAGCAAAAATCAGTGGTTTTACTGGCTCTGATAAAAATGCACCAACCAGAGCATCAAATTTGAAAAGACATTTGCAGCGTTTCCATCCCAAAATTTTAGAAGTTGTCATTGAGAAAGATAGTAATAAAAACCTTCCAACTACCTCAAAGTTAACAAAAGATCAGAAATCTACTGAACGACAAGCACCACTTACAAGATTCTTTACTACAGACAAAGTTACCGTAACAATGACGGAATCGGATAGACAAAAAATTGAGGAGTCGGAGTCGGTTTTTTATGTGCCAACTCCACAGCCCTGCTTATAAGGCTAACTAACGAAACTATCACGACCTAACCTAACCAATCGTTAGGTCAGCTGTATGTCCTTGACGATTGGTTAGGTTAGGTCGTGATGTTTTCGTTAGTTAGCCTTATAAAGCTAACTAAAGAAGGCTGGGGGCCCTGATCTTCAGGTGATCCAATTTATGTACCAGATTAGTAGCAGCCATTTAATTTAAACATTTCTACTTTGCTGTCTAAATTGTTTAGGAGAGAAATACATAAATTGTATTTTGTATCCACATTGAACATAATGTTATGCTTTTCTGTATAATTTTTATCAACATAAAGTAAATTATTCTAATTTCACGTATCCACCATTGACAAAGTTATCGAGTGAATTAGACACATCATCTATTATGCATTAAACAGAACGTGTGAAAACAAAACCCCCGCTATACTCCATAGGAGGATTTGAAAGAATCGAAAATACATTTCCCCATTTGACTGCGAATGTTCTAGTTGAAACAGTAAATTAGAATATTTAGTATAATTGCTTAATTGTCGAATAGTATATTATGATCAAATTAATTATCAAAAGCTCTATTTACATTTGGAAAACCGTTGAATTAAATTGTTTTCAGTGAACATATTCGCAATAAATATTGGATCACTTTAACATATTGCTCCCCAGGAACCTCTCTTTAACATATTGCTTCCCAGTGTATATCACTTTAACATATTGCTTCCCAGTTTTAATCACTTAAGTCTTTAATATATTGCTTCTCAATATTTAGGATAAGGAGTACGATAAAAAATGTTCGCTTTAATAAAGTAAAGGCATAAAAAGTAAATCATAACGTGTTAAAATATAAGATTGAAAGTAAATTTATTAGAATTGTTGCGCTATATGGTCACACAAAGTAAAAAATGGATTTCGGAAGAATCGGTCACGCCACATCATTTGCCACAAGTACGAGTTGAGTAGCTCCTTTTTGCATCTTCTCACTTTCTTTATATATTTAATGTAGGTTAACTGAATGCCCGGTTAGGTCAACTGTACGCCCTTGACGATTGATTAGGTTAAGTTGTGATATTTTCGTTAAAACTAACGAAAATATCACGACTTAACCTAACCAATCATCAAGGGCGTACAGTGACCTACCGGGCATTCAGTAACCTACATTAAATATATAAAGAATGCCGGTTAGGGCATTTATAGCTTTGTTTACGGTCGGTAGGTTATCTCCTAGATTACCAACCTCTTTCTAACCAACCAACTTTTCTCTCTTTAACATATTGCTTCCTAGTGTTAATCACTTTAACATATTGCTTCCCAGGAGGGATCACTTTAACATATTGCTTCCCGAATGCTTTTGGAAGCCATATGTTAAAGTGATCCTAAATATTTACAAGAGTTTCGAGAAACGGAAAACAACTTCGATTTTTTAAAATTATTATTAAACGGTATATTACCGTATTTGTTCTTAACTATTGACACGATATACTGATTACTGTACAGGGTTATGTGTACCAAAACATCGCAGTGAGTAATAGTGATATGTTTAAATATAAAGATTCATTGGCATATTTCAAATATTCACCCAACAACCAATGTACACCAGGACTCTGTTGTAAGATTTCTAAAAAAAAAAGATTTTAATTTTAGGTACTGAATTTTGAAGGAGATTTAATGATTTGGTAAAGAATGTATGTATGTATACATGTATGCATGCAGTTTGGATCTCTGAATTTTGAAGGAGATTTAATGATTTGGTAAAGAATGTATGTATGTATACATGTGTGCATGCAGTTTGGATCTCTGAATTTTGAAGGAGATTTAATGATTTGGTAAAGAATGTATGTATGTATACATGTGTGCATGCAGTTTGGATCTCTGAATTTTGAAGGAGATTTAATGATTTGGTAAAGAATGTATGCATGCAGTTTGGATCTCTCTCGTTGAAAATGTTTATTTTCCACAACAAATATATTAAAAACAGTTAATGGGACTAACCAGTGCTATCATTAATTCATTGTATCATGTCCAGCTCCATACCCTGGCATTAATCGCATCGGTCGGCGGTAGTTCTGAAGTTCTGAATGCATTATTCCTGTGGAATTCGTATATAGCATTTGTTGGATCAAATTTTCTAAATTTCTGTGCAAATCTCTCCCATTTACTCGTATAACACTCCAAGGAGACGAACAGCAACGATTTCAGTCCTCTCATAACGTGTAAGCATTTTCACTTGTTATGTACTGGTTGAGATTATCTTGTAGGAAATGGAAATGAACCCTAAAGTGCACTGAACATGCACCATGTAACTCTCTATGAAAATTTTATGGAAAAAAAAAATAAGACTTTGTAAACATCGTAAATAAGGGACAAAAAAGTTGAGAGAACTACAGTGAACGAGAAAACTTACATTGTACAGTACTTTCCATATGATTTCAGGCTTAAGGGGCAGCATATATATATTTATATATGTTTTGGATCATTGATTGCGAAAGAGTTCATATAATGCTTAATAAGTTTAGTAAAATTTGATGCATGGTTTGCTACTCTAACTTTAGACACTGTTAATCTACATATATGCCCCCCCCCCCCCAAGAATAATTTATATGTATACTTCATTCTTATAAAGAAATTAACTTTTTCTCTTTGAACTTTTTACATGGTGAAAATACCTAAAGAAACATTAATCGTAGAAAAGGAAGTTTTGGGAGAACTTTAATATTATTACTTTTTTTTTTTTTTGATGGAAATTAATTTCTTTTTGTGTTTACTTTGGCTTCCCTGTCGGCGGGTCATCTCTGGCGTTGTTTTCCTATTTGGGCGTCCGCTTTTATCTCGGTCGTAACTCGTTTAGAAAGACGACGGAAGCGACCGGGGGCGAAATGAGGCCTTCCGACCGCTCATTTGGACCCGATTAATTGGCCGAGGGCCACTTTGTGTCCCATGACCTCGCGCGGATAACGGATGGCAAGGGTGCTTTAATGCCGATTGCCGCTCCGAGAGCAATTTCTCCTTTGAAGATTTGCTGCTTATTTGTTTATATCTTGCAATGGGAGACATTCTCATTGTATTGAGTGATGGTGGACGGAACGACGGAGGTAGGCCGGAAAGATTGCTCATTCTGCGCTCTTTTATAGGATTTCCCCACTGGGTGCGAGCAAGGTGAATTAAAAAGGGGAGAAAAAGTGATGTGAAATATTAAAGAGGGAGCAGCTGACTAGGGCGTTTGACAAGGCGGAAGCAAAAATTTTTTGCCTCACCTCTATTGATTGGCAAAATATCCTCTGGGGCTCTGGGGGAAAAAAAAATATATATATATATCAGTATGAATACCAAACCGAAAATTTGGATTGCAGTGAAGTTAAAACAAGAAATGTGTTTTTGGATTTTGTTTTTTCGCGCTTTTCTGATTCGCACAGGCATTAATAAATAATTCTGATATAAATAGATACGATATATAAAAGAGAGATCCCCCTCACATGAAGTGTCATAATTCATGTATTTTCTGTAGGACTAACTACATCAGTATAATACGAGTGAGTATATATAAAATTTCAGAAAGGAAGATGAAAATATATGGATATGAGTAATTCTTTTTATTGTTGAGCCACCGTGTAGCCTGTAACAAATGGTGCATTTTAAAGGAGGTCATATACCCTACATTTGTTTCGTGTATGTTGTTGCGAAAGGTAATTCGGCGAAATTGTCTTCTTATTCACTGTGGCATAACGTTTACCTTTTTTTAAACTTAAGGAACTGCTTCGTAATTTCCCTCTTCTATAATTTACAAACATCGTTGAGGTGGATACGATTCCACTTACTTCGCGATGGCACAGGCATGAAATTAACGAACATGGAAAAAGGCACAGTAGTAGAACTAATTTACCATTTTCAACTTTTCTAACTTAGTTGTACAGTTATAAAGAGATGGTTTTGATTTTATTTGGTGTGCACACTTCCTAAATGAGGCGGGTCAGGATTTGTCAGGTACTCAAAATGGAAACGATTTCATGCTTTTTATTTTTTAATCTAGGTTCAGTAATAAATGATGTTCCATGTTCGTATTGGGCAGTGTTTTTGAGTAATAAGCTTTATTTTGTTTTCTAAGTACTGTATTTAGTTCTCACCATAAGTTCGTTGCGAAACTCTTTTCTAGTGGTTGCTGCTCTTCCTCATATATATATATATATATATATATATATATATATATATATATATGGATCAGGGCTGGGTCAATTAAATTAATTAACTTCTTTGCCGATTAACCGATTAAGTTAATTAATTTAACTTAACTAGTTAAATTTTTTAAAAAGTTTAACTTAATTGAAATATCTCCAAATTAATTGATTAACTTCAAATAATTTTCAATTAATTTTCCAATAAAAATGCTGTTTTTATCTTTCTGAGAAATGTAATAGGCTAAGAGATGAAAGGTTTGAGAACCTCATCTTCTGTAAAGTTAACAAGCGTGTTTAATTTGTAAGTGAAGTATATATTTTGTGTGCCTAATTTGACTATTGTTGGTAAGGAATCTGGATTATGTTCAGTGTCAATAGTGTACAATATAAAACATACAGTTTAGAAAACAATTTATTAAATTAATTTTGCCTTCATTTTTACAATAGAAAACTATTATATGCCTAAAAGTTGAGACATGTTGAGAAAAGTTGAGTTGAGACCATAAACAAATTGAATTTATTTATAAAAAACAGAAAAATAATAATTTAAGCTTTTTTAAAAAATTATCCTTATGTCTCGCCCTGTATAATATGCAAAAAAAATACATATATAATTTATCAGACATTGACAACCACACATACAAGGTGATCCCGCATAATTACAGGCTTATCATTACCTTGATTAGTTATATATAATGATGATCCTACGGACTACTACCAAGAAAGAAAAAGTTAATGGATTAACTTTCAAAATTAATTTAACTAGTTAATTTTTAAAATTTGCATTAACTGAACTTAATTGGTAAGACTCTCAAATTACATAACTAGATAATTTTGGAAGTTAATCGACCCAACCCTGTTATATATATATATATATATATATATATATAATATATAATATATATATATATATATATTATATACAACTGCAATGACCACGCAGTATATTAATGTATAGAAACGACATATATATATATATATATATATATTATATATATATATATATATATATATATATATATATATATTATATATATATATATATGGGGTCCCGCGCCTTTAGGTACCTAGCGCCAAAATTAAAATTCGTCAGAAATCGCCTCCAAAGTTCAGCAATATTCTGGCAATAGTATCTCTGTTATTAATTGAGCTAGAACGTTCATTTTTGGCTAAATTAGAGTTCTAAGTATGCTAATGAAGATGTTGATGAGTTTTTGGAATAGATTTTTATATTTTATATATATTTTTTTAATTTTTTTATATTCCTTATGCCGAACTTTGGGTGAACTTTTGGCTGGCGATAGAGGTGAAAAAAGTAGTTTGCTTCATAAGGTTTTCAACCATACTTCTAGTGTCGTAAGGTCATTATAACCCAAACCACGCGATAGAGGAAGGGTGAAAATAGCGATATCCATCAAAAACACGTTTTCGCCTGTGGTGGCGCTTAGGTATCTGAAGGCGCGCGACCCCTCGTATATATAATGATGAATTTCACAATTAAACACGTGAAGTGAATGAATGATGCAAAGCGTTCTAAAGCGCTCGTTAAAAACAGATATATAATTGAAAGGAATATTTTAGAATGTGCATGTATCTATTTTAAAAATAATTTCAATAACAGTGCGTGAATGTATAAAATTGACAATATCCTGTTAAAATACCTTTTGCCTCTAATCAACTCTTGTTAATCATGTGCTAATCTTTTTGTTTTTCTGCCCCGTTGTATATATTTTTGTCATCTCGCCTTCTCCCTTCATTCCCTGACGAGGTGTACTTCTGAGTACACGAAAGGCCTTAGAATCATTTTTCTTTTTCCTTGTGGGTTTGCATTATATATATATATATATATATATATATAAATATATATATATATATATATATATATATATATATATATATTAGTATATAAACCCAATTCATGACATAAAAATAATCCCAACGATTATATCTGACCAGAACATTATCGAAGTATCAACTAATATGACTACATCCTTAAAACAAAATGCACACACTAAAGAAAGAAGCAAATTTTAAATTTCAACCTAAGGTCCAAGACTATAAATAAATTGAGGAGAAATCAGATCAAATATGGCTCAGATAGACTGGAAAACAGTACTCAAGGACAAAACTGAAGAGATTCTAATAATCTGAGAAGAAATTAATGGAAATTTTAGAAAAATGTTCCAAAATAGCAGGAAAAAGGTAGGGGACTATTTCGAGAGTCAAAGGCGAACAATATTTTGCGAGAGAGAGTAGCTACAAAATTAATAAACTGCACGGACAACAATGACAGAAAAATGATGCAAGAAAAGCTAAATAAAATCGATGAGGAAATACAATCTCTCCTTAGGGGTCATTTAGAGAGGGACGAGGAGATGCGGTATTAGTAACAAAAGAAAACACAAATTAAGAAAATAATGAACTAATCGACGATCTAAAGGAAATATCAGAAATCTCGAGAGCTCAATATGAATTGGTATTTAGTACTCAAAAAATGTAACCACAATACCTTCTTTGAAGAGAGGCTAAAAAGAGAGAATATAACTAATTTTGACTTTGACCCAGAAGATACAGAACAAATGAAATCACATTCAGTTGGGAGACCTCGATAATTAAAAACTGTAAGAATGAAATATCTAAAGCCCCATATTGGATATGGAGAAGATCTCTGGACGCGAGAAATACCGGACATCCTGAAGAGAATGAAAATTGCCCTTATATGTAGAGGAGACAGATCTCAAGCGAAGAACTATAAACCTGTCACGGACATGTACAGTTGTGCTCGTAAGTATTCATACAGAGACATATTTCAGTTATATTCGTCCTTATCTTTTGTATCATGCATAGGATAGTTATGAAAAGATTACCATTCGTTTGGAAATGTTAACAAATAAAAAAATTAGTTCAACTTCATCATATAATATTAAACATCAAAGAATTTTAGGAAAATAAAGTTAAAATTCAAAAGTTTTCATACATTTATTAACAAAATTATTTAATATTTTGTATGTTCACCATTTTGCTTGAATAACTTCAATGATTCGTTTTGGGTATTTTTCTACAGGGTTTCGACATCTCTCGGTAGAAATTTTAGCCCATTTTTTAAAGAAAATTGTTACAATTCATTCAGATTCGAAGGATTTCTCTTGCGGGATGGCTTTTTTCAAACCAAACCATAAATTCTCGATTAAATTGAGATCTGGGCTTTGACTGAGCCACTTGAGGAGCTTGAAATTCTTTTGTTGGAGCAATTTCATGGTGCTGTTACTTTTATGTTTTGGATCATTATTTTGTTGCAGTACCCAGTTGAGACTCATTCGCAACTCGCAGTTATATCAGAAGGTGGTTATCTGGCAAGTACTACACCAAAAATTATATTATATTTTATTTATAGCAGTAACAATCATTCTCAGATACATAGTCTCACCATTTCTCGCTATCTCTCGCATCTGGCAGCGTCTAGAGCAGGGGTTCTTAACCTTTTTTTAAGTGAGCAAATTTTTGGCACTTAATTACAGAGTGAGCAACATATATAAAAAAAAGCCTTTAACTTAAACTTAAAGTTTAAATTAGATAAATATTTAACTATTTAAATATTTCTTTAAACGCATGCAAACTTCATAATGCTTAATTAAAATTTTTAGGTATATTGAAAAACATTAGTAAGTTCTAATTCTGCAGCTGCTATTTCCTCTTGTTTGAAAATTTGTCAGATCATCAATCTCGAAATTTATGTAGTTTGTCAATAATTGAAAGTTTGGTAGATGCTCTTTTAAGTGTTTGAACCTCTCTTCGAACTCGTCACTAATGTTTTCGAGTGCTTTTACTACGAGTGATGGACAGTTGCTAGCAGTTTCAGCCAAACATTTTTTAAGTTCAGGAAAATGATTAAGATTCTCCTTAGAAACTTGGCTCTGAAAAAGTTTTTTTTTAAAATCCCGTAATTTCCTCATATAAGGCAACAACAAAATTATTTTTTCCTTGCAACCTCAGATTTAAGTCGTTTAAATGGCTAAAAATGTCGACCATGAATGAAAATGTTATCTTGAAGTCAGCAGTAAAAATTTCAGGAAAAATATTATCCTTTTTGCTTTGCATTAGAAAAGTAGGTTTTGTTCGTGAGCAACATTTGCACATTTGAAGAGCAACATGTTGCTCGCGAGCGACAGGTTAAGAACCCTTGGTCTAGAGGTTCAAGTTTGCTTGAGAGTAAAGGACCTCACACACTGTGACACCTGTTCGGTTCATGTCAGTTCGCCTGCAGAAACACGTCAGCACAGGCCAGTTTGAGCGTGTGACAGTGTGTGGGATCGGTTTGACGGCTTGCACAGGCCTGTATACAGCCTGGCTTGTACTAGTTTAGTCAGTGCTTGAAATCTGGACTGTCAGGCCAATTTGAGCGTGTGTGGGCATTCGCTCCAACTTTTACTTATGCCCTTAACTTGTGTTTGTATTTTTTTTCGGATAAAGCATTGAAAAACATTACTGGTAGATGCTAGCCTGAGAAGAGTTGTTTGATATAACATGTTGTATTAGCAGTATCATGAACTATGGTTAGTGATGTTAAAAATCGGTTTTTTTTATGTCCATGTTTTTTTGTCGTTTTTTTTGTCGTTTTTTTTTTTTTTTTTTTTTTTTTTTTTATAGATATTGCCAATTTAATTATAAGGTATACTTTTGCAATGATATATATTATAAAAATAAATAAATAAATAATAAAATAGGCTATATGGTACCAGTATAGAATGTCCTTTTCAGCCTATTTACAGAAAAAAAACTGGCCTCTTCTTGCACTGAAAGTCTTGTATCTTGAGATCCGTTAAACTTGCGAGAACACTGGCTGGAGCTGACTGCCCCTTGTCCAACCTTTCCAGGACTCTCCCATCCATGCCTCGGATTTTGAATCTCCCACTTAACTATCCTTAGACCCGCGATGACATATTTCCCCCCGAGACCATCCATATATATACATACACACACCCATATACATATATACCAATATATACATAAATACTTATATACACATATTTATATCTATTATATACCCCATACACACGCATACATCCAGAATTCCAGATACATACGCACGCATACTCACATATATACCTACACAAACTCATACACCTCTATTTCGCCCTTTCATTACCTCCGAGATCATTTAGCACATACAGTAATATCCATACAGCCAAAAGCCAGTGCTGGGCAATTGCGCAAACACTTGCGCAAAACGCAAATTGCGCAAGTGTGATTTCGGTTGCGCATTTGCATTTGCGCCAATTCTTGCGCAAACTTGCGCATTTGCGTAAGTACTTGCGCAAACGCAAACTTGTGCGCAAACGTGAAAGAAAACCAAATATTAAAAATAGTGGATTTAGCTCATAAACACGTGACTGCCAGACAGGTGACCTCTGAGAACTTTGAGAGGTTTGTGTTCCTGAAGGGCAACATGGACCTGCTCACGATGGAGTTGGAGGAGGACTCTGAGGAGCTTTGAAGTGTTTTTTTTGTAATGTAATTTCTTTTTTTTTTATTATTATTTATTTAATATTGTAATTTTGTATCTATTCTTTATTGATATATCTATGGATCGTGTGTCTGTTAATAAAGTCTTGATTTGATTTGATTTGATTTACTATAAATTTAATTTTATACAGGGTGTCCAAAAAAAAAACGCACCTTTTTTTTTTTTTTGGAAAACCCTGTATATATAAATAGTTTGCGTTTGCGCAAGCGCAAGTTTCGAGAAGTTTGCGCATTTGCGCTTGCACAAGGTATGGGTTTGGGTTTGCGCATTTGCGCTTGCGCAAGTGAATTTTCGTTTGCGCTGCCCAGCACTGCCAAAAGCAACCGATTAAGCACAGACAGAGCAGCAAAGCTAGTATTTATATCCCAAAATGCAAAATTCCAAGAAAGTGAAGTAAAACATGGTGTTACATTGGCTTCGTCAACATCCAAATCTGCAATAACTACCAGTACCTGTGATATTAAAACTATATGCTCTAATCAATCTAGTGATAATGATTCTTCAATGGAAATAGAATCAGATAATGAAAGTTAAACAGCATTAGGTTAACACAAAGGTTAAAGAAAGAGATGAATATTTTTATTTTTTTATTTTTCTATTTGGAATATATATATATACACACACACACACTGGTATTCTTGCCAATCACAATTATATATTGTTTTTATACCAGTATTATGTATTTTTTATTATGTATATTATACCAGTACCTGTGATATTGAAACTAGCATATATGCTCTACCCAATCTAGTGATGATTCTTCCATGGAAATGAAGGTTAAACAACATTAGGTTAACAAAAAGGTTCAAAAAAAGGTGAATATTTTTTTTTCTATCTGGAATATATATACTGGTACTCTTGCCAATCACAATTATGTATATTGTTTGAAACGAGGAAGAATGTTTTATGTTCTAGTTAAAAAATATATATACTGTACATATAAAAAATGAGGGTTTGTTTTTCCTTTCTATTATATACTTTTTGTGTGATTCAGTTTTTCTAAAAGATGACTATATATACTAGGTATAACAGTATAAGCATGGTAGTATAGTAAATTATAGGTAATACTAATATACTTATTAGATTAAAGGAAGAAAAATATGGAATAAGTTTAAAACAATAAAAAACAAAAAAAACAGACTATCTTCGTTTTAAACAAAAAAAACGACACAATAAAAAACGACTCGCATCACTAACTATGGTAGTACTGTATGATCTGGATAAGTTAATTAGCATACAGTATTGAAAAACTAATCGGCAAATTTACCGATTACCTACCGATTAATCGGTGCAACCCTAGCAGACATGGGGTTGATTATTAATCATAATCAAATAATCATAGTCTATGATGGTGATTATGCAATCATAATCAATTCATAATCAAAATTATGAATGTTATAATCAATGATTATTCAATGATTAAAGTGTATTATGTAAAATGTAATAAACATCAATCGTTCATTGTAACTTCACCATGTGATAATGATGAAGAATAATTTTACGTAAGATGTTTTCTTTTGTGACTTTTTGAGTGTAAAATATAGTACATATACTAGAATACTGCTGTATACACTGTACATTTATTCATTAACATATTCTGCTTGTATGCTATTACTCGTGATTCCATATTTAAATACACATAATCAATATCTGACATGGTAATCATAATTTAATCATATTTAACTGTGGCAAACAAATTCAAATTTTAATCAACATTTTTAAGCCATGTAATCATAATCTAATCATAATCAAATCATAATCAGAAATTTTTCGAGCCCACTAATCATAATCAATTCA
Organism: Bathynomus jamesi; assembly: GCA_023014485.1. Lineage (NCBI taxonomy): Eukaryota > Metazoa > Arthropoda > Malacostraca > Isopoda > Cirolanidae > Bathynomus > Bathynomus jamesi. Next base: position 628,640 of record JAJOZX010000579.1, on the reverse strand, counting down.
TAATCAACATTTTTGCAAATCCACTAATCATAATAAAATCAAAATAAAAAAAATTCGCATCCCACTAATCATAATCAAATCATAAGCAAATTTTGTGATCAGCCCCATGTCTGATCTGTCTGTGATCAGCCCCTAGTAAATACAGAAACATTATATCCTCACCTTTTAGAAAAATTTACTTTTGTAAATGTTGAGTGCACTTTATTTTATCAACATATTGTTGCATCAACATCACATCTATATTAATTTGTAAACTGTCACAAACATTTGACCTCATTTCAACGATATCAACGTGCATCAGTGGACGATCGATCAACCGTGCTACCTGGGGAGTCACCTTTTATCATAGTTTTAGATAAAAAAAAAAATTGTAGCTTTAAATAAAGATGTCCAGGATAGAGTAGAACAGAATATGGTAGCTAGTATCTTACTGTCTATGCACTTAGTATGCACTTAGCGAAACACCTCCCTCGACCTCTCGACTGTGTCAGGGCCACTTATTGTATCAGTTTGATGGCGCTAAGGTTTGTCTTGGTCAGGTGCTCCGTTATGATGTCTTACATTTGCAATTGCATTAATTTAGGGGGTTTTACGCTTGTTATATTAAAATATTCAACCAATAAAGCATATATGCTATATACACGGTGAACCAAAAGTAGGTGGACAGTAGGTTGAATACGGTTTGTTATATTATATTATAAACTATGGTGTTCATTATAACTATGGTGTTTGTGTTTTATTATATTAAATATTATAACTAAATTTATTTAAATTTTATTTTGTATTATAGTATACAAAAAAATTAAATATGTATTCTCAAAATAAACGTTATCATTTACTGTCCACCTACATTTGGTTCACCCTATATATATATATATATATATATATATATATATATATATATATATATATATATATATATACTGTATATCGTTACCATCGCGAGGTGTGCCTCTTCGCACTTCCTTGCAGGCTGTGGCTGTGCGGCTCTTTTTAGATCGCCAGTACGCTGCCTGCTCGATTTATATTCCTCCTCATGACCCTCCTTCTCGCGACGCGGTTCGCGAGTTGGTGTTGCAACTGCCTCGACCGTTTCTCCTCCTCGGGGACTTTAACAGTCGCGACCCGGCTTGGGGAGATGTCCGGTCGACTAATGTTGCTGGTATGTTGCTCTCCTTAATGGAGGAACTTTCCTTTACGTGCCTCAATTCCGGTGAACCTACCTACTTCCACGAACCCACGGGTTCATTTACCTGTATTGATCTCTCCTTGGTGTCCCTCGATGCCTTGCTCAATTTTTCGTGGAAGGTGTTGGGGGACTCTTATGGCAGTGATCATTACCCAATCTGTCTTGAGCCGGTCGGACCGCAGCCGGGTGTCTCGTCTCGACCGAGGTGGTGCCTTGCGCGGGCTGACTGGCCATCCTTCAGAGCTCGTTCCGTCATTGCCCGTTCGGTGTTGAGCTTTGGCTCTGTGGATGAGAGCTTGGAGTTCTTCGAGCGGGTGTTGATGGGCGTCGCGGAGGACTGTATTCCTCGATCTTCCGGTAACCCGCGGACGCGTAGCGTCCCGTGGTGGACTCCAGCATGTCACCGGGCGGTGTGCGAGAGGAAGAGGGAGACGCGCCGCTTCCACCGCACCCGGCGCGCGGACCACTTGATTGAGATGCGGCGGGCGAAGGCTTTCGCCCGCCGGACTCTCAAGTTGGCCCGTCGGGCCTCTTGGCGTGCTTTTGTGTCCGGCATTTCCTCGTCTACCCCTTCTGCTGCTGTGTGGCGGAAGGTACGTAGTATCGAGGGGAAGCCGGTCACTGCTAGTCGCCCTGTCCTTCGGGACGGGGACGGCTTCCTTTCGGATCCTGCTGCTGTGGCCGATCGGCTGGCTGGGGCTTTTGCTGCGGTTTCCCGTTCGCCTTCAGCTGCGGATCGTCCTTTGTCGGATGTTACGTTCCCGCCGCCTGGGAACGAGCCCTATAACCGTCTCTTTACGATGCGGGAACTTCGGGCTGCCTTTGCAACCCGTCGTTCTTCCGTCCCTGGCCCTGATGACATTCCGTATGACTTTATTTGGAATCTGCACCCGATGGCCCTACACTTCTTGCTGGATCTTTTCAAGCGGGTGTGGGTTGAGGGGTCGTTCCCTTCCCGTTGGAGGGAGGCGATTGTGGTCCCGATACCTAAGCCGGGGAAGGATCCGGCGGAGGTGGCGGGCTATCGGCCTATTGCCTTGACGAGCTGCTTATGCAAGCTCCTTGAAAAGATGGTGGCCGTCCGACTTTCCTTTACACTGGAGTCGCTTGGGTTATACCCCCCGACCCAGTATGGCTTTCGTCGATTTCGGGGTACTCTGGACCCCCTTCTCCTCCTTGGTCATGATGTACGGGAGGCCTATTCCTGCCGGAATCTTGTTCTGGCCGTCTTTTTCGATGTCCAAAAGGCCTATGACACAACCCGTCGGGGAGTTGTCATGGACCGTTTGAAGTCTCTTGGTTTTGTGGGCTTTTTGCCCACATTTTTTCGTAATTTCCTCTGCCGTCGCACTTTCCGCGTCCGTAATGGGGCGGTCCTATCTGACCTGTATGTTCAGGAGGAGGGGGTGCCCCAGGGGTGTGTCTTGAGCGTCTCCTGCTTCAATCTGGTCATGTCTGCGCTACCGGGAGTCCTTCCGCCCTCGGTGCGATGTTCCATCTACGCCGACGATCTGGCTGTCTATGCCGCGGGGACGAGTCCCCCCCTCGTGGAGAGGCATGTCCAACTCGCGGTCAATCGGGTTGAACGCTGGGCGTCGTCGGTGGGCCTTACGCTGTCTTCCCCGAAGACTTCGTGTGTGGCCTTCCTTCCGTCGAGGAGACGGGGATCCGGCGCCGTCCCGACCTTTAATCTTACACTCGGGGGTCAGCCTCTGGCCCTCGTTCAGTCAGTGCGTTTCCTGGGTATGGTTTTCGACAGCCGTTTGAGCTGGGTTCCCCACCTTCGCCGGCTGCGCGAGTCTGCAAGACGTACCCTGGATTTGCTGGGACATCTGTCGCGTACTACATGGGGCGCGGATAGGCGGACACTCCTCCGTTTGTACGTGTCCCTGGCATGACTCCAGATTTGAAAAAATTTACTGGAGCACAGCTCTGAATTTACTTTTTTTTCCCTTACACCACTAGATAGGTTAATGATAGTAAACTCTTGAATTGACGACATACCAATTACAAATTGTTTTAGCTAAACATAATAATACAATAATGTACAGTTTATAACTCACCTTAAGTTTATTTATTCATTGCAGCAGCAACAGTGGACGATGTTAGACCTTGCATGTAGGCATTTGTTGTGAATTTACCGCCATGTATGCTTGGCCACTGATCAATGGCTTTCTGTGTGATCATTACAGCAGATCTAGTGCCTGGAGCTGGACCCTCCTTCACAATTCTGCACAGCTTAGTCAAATGAGATGGCTTAATGGATCCTTTGTGTTCAACAATGTAACCAAGAATGGAGAATGTCCCTTCAGCTGGTGCTTCACTCCAGGCAGTTGATCCATCTTTATCAAAATGCTTTAATCTCTCTGTGATTCCTTTCCACAGCTGTTCTATATATTCTGTCAGCCAATTTATCACTGAGTCTTTTGTAAAACTACTTTCAGATCTGGTTCTGGATGGTCTAGCAACTTCAGCAACCTGGTAGTAATCAGAACGTTTCTTGATGTATTTGTAAACTTCATTTAGGATGTAATCCTCAGCTGTTAGTTCCTTTTGCTGCCCTGTGGTATCGTGCTTAAATTCAGAAACTACATCATTTGCATTTCCTCCATTAGCTAATTTGGAAATTGTTTCCATCACTCTTAACATAACAGTTTTCCCTCCTTCTTTATAAAATATATTTTCTACAAATTCTGCACTAACTGTGGTTTTTTGAGCTACTTGCAACATAATCTTTGTTACATAGGAAATCAATACATAGAACTTGGCACTAATTTCTTTCTCTTGTGGATGATCAAAAAACACAATTTTCCACAAATCTGTCAAATTGATCAAATTCGTAATTAACCATGCGAGTATCAGATTTGAGTTTGGTCTCTTAAAACCAATGATATTGTCAAGAACCATATTGTATAGTCAAGGCCTGATCTCAGATTTGAAGAGTGATTCTGAATAAAGTCTAAAAGCTCACTTAGTTTACAAATTTTCTTCAATGCATCAACGTGGGCTCTGTTCACAAGATGCATTAAGTCCCATCGAAATTTGAAATTTTCTCCAAACAACTTTTTCATTTCGTTTTTAAATGGCTCGTTGTCCTTACAAAAAGCCCCATCTCCAACCATTCCAGATACCTTGGATTTAATTGCTTCTTCAGATAGTTTCAAGTGATTAGGAGACTTCAACACATCAAAAATTTCATTGGCCAAATAAACTCCTGATTTGCTGCGTACTAAATTTATCCCAGCAAGTTTTACAGTCTTATCTTCTTCACTCATAACTAATACAACTAGCATGCTTAATCCCAAAATTGTTCCAATGTCAGCTGTTATTGTTACTGAAGTTTGTTCTAAGAACCACTTTACAGTTTGTTCTTTAAGTTGATTATCTAATAGCTCACAAATTGTCTCGCACGCATGTGTGCTATGATTCAAATTTCCAACCTCACAACCTGACCTATGTAATACAGCTAGAAGTACTGGATATAGAGCCCATGCAGTGTTTGTTTTCATTATGTAGTATAAGATGTTGCCACATAAGTCTTCTATGCGTTTAGTAGTGTTCCGAGAAGATGTTTTCATCACTTCATAAACAGCAGCTCTTGATGATGCTGAAGTTAATTAAATGTCTCTTCAGGTGGGTTTTCAGATTTCTAAACCATCTCTCTTGATTTTCTCCTTGTTTGCATACATAGGTTAAATCTTTAACATTGAAGTAACCTTTTATGTTAGAATGTTTGTCTGAAGCACATGCTTTGGGGTCTGTGCAAGCTATGCAATATAATGTAAACATTTTATCATCAGAAGCATCATCAATATCTTCTTGATTATCATCATCTTCATCCTCAACAGCTATATCTACATCAGGCATATTAGTGTCACTATTTGCAATGTTTTCCATTATATCACTTGGTACTGAAAATGAATCATCAGCATGCCCTAGATCCTTCTTTTCCACCAATTTGAATGTAGATTTGATCAAATCATTGTTCAGGATTTCTTGTATTGATTTACACTTGCTTAAATGGGCTATGGAAATGTCAAATTTGTTGCTTTTTGCTTTATTAGATTTGGATGCAACACTTGAACTTGAAGGCATATTTTGACTCTTCTCTTTATTAACCACAACAGCTTGGTGAGTTTCTTTTGTTAGGCGCAAAATTGCATTCAATGTCTTCTGGATTTGGGAATTTTCAAATTCCTCTAAAGCAGTTTTGTTAGTCTGATGCGCAGATTCCTCACTTACCTTTTGTTTCTTAGGTGGAGGAGAAGCACTTTCTTCAGTCTGTGAAACATCTAGTGAAAAAGTTTCATTTTCTAGATTAGCAGTTGATGAAGTTGGTTCATTTTTCTGAGGTCTAGCACTAGCACATTTTGTGAACAAACTAAATGACTGCTTTGCCGTATCTCTTTGCTGCACTTCATCCTGGTATTTCTTTACTGCAATATCTAAGCTGTGGGCCCAAACTCTGGGACCTCTTGTATTGTAACAATATTTTTTTTGGAATTAAAATGTTCCTCCCAGTTTTGCTTCTTTGAATATTTGTTCTTGCATTGACCACAAAAGTAACCCCTTTTAACACCCTCACTTTTCTCTCCAACTTCATCAATATTAGGATCCATTATTGATTATTGACTACCTGAAAAAATACAAAATAAGTAAAAGTTAGTAAATATAGTATGGTAAAAGTGAGTAAAAGTAAGTAAATATAGTACAATGAAAGTAAGTAAAAGTAAGTGCTTTAAACTTAGTAAAAGTAAGGAAGAGTAAGTAGAAGTAGGTAAGTTAAAGTAAGTAAAAGTAAGTTTAAACTTAACTAAACTTTTCAATTAGAGTCATGGTGGATTACTTAAAACCGCACAAGTAATTATCTGGCCAATTTATCAAACCTGGCCGAGATCAATGGAACATAGTCCAATCCTGATAATTTTATATTAAAAAAATATACGTTTTAATAAAATTTTAATTATCAAAACATTGAAGCTTAACAAAAAATAAAAATAATTGTTAAATATGGAATTACCAACTAAACTTAAAATAACTAAATTTGTAATTTAAAAAAATTGGTTTGTACAAGAACGTATACGCAAAAAAATTGCATAACGTCTAGCGGATGAACAAAACCCAAACCCAAATTTACTTTTTCTCATGGTCAAATTTACTGGAGCAATGCTCCCGATCCCAGGAATCTGGAGTCATGGTCCCTGGTACAGTCAAAATTAGATTATGGGAGTGTGGTGTATGGCTCCGCCTCCGTACGGCCTTCGGATACTGGATCCGGTCCTCTCTAGAGGACTGCGCATGTCATCTGGCGCCTTCCGCTCCTCTCCGGTTGATAGTCTGCAGGTTGAGTGCGACATCCCTCCCTTGGGGATCGGAGGTCGTTCCTCATTGCTAAGCACTATCTCCGGATCCTCCGTCTTCCCAACTCTCCTCTGTTCCAGGTGGTGGAGAGGGCGTTCTGCCGGGATGGGGGTTGGTATTTCACCGACACGGTGACCTCCCTCTCGATGGTATGGGCACTCCTCCTCCATCCGTTATACCGGTCTCTTTCAAGGGTGTTGCACCTTGGGAGAGCACCCCTGTTGCGTGCTGTAGGGCGTTGCGCCCCGTTCGCAGGGCCGATTCTGACTCTGCCTTGCTTCGGTCTCTGTTCCTTCAGCATGCGGCGTGTCACTCTGCATGTGTTGCGGTCTTCAGATGGCTCGAGGTCGTCGGGGGCGTTGGGGCCGCGGCTGTTCCCCAGTCGTCTGCCCTTGCCCCGATGTACCCGTCTCCCTGATGAGGCTTCCGTTTTCACGGCGGAGCTCTATGCCATTCTGAGCGCTCTGGAGGTGGTGCGGGAGCATCCGGATGGGTCGTTTGTCATCTATTCGGATTCCCGCAGTGCCCTGGATGGCCTGGAGTGTTTTGACCCTGTCCACCCACTGGTCCGACGAATCCAGCTACTGTGCCATACCCTTGTCGTTTTTGGTGGCAAGGAGGTGGTATTTTGCTGGGTCCAGCACATGTTAACGTGGCTGGAAATGAGGCTGCCGATCGAGCTGCCCGTTCCGCGTGCCGACTACAGGTTTCACCCGTGTCCCTCCCTTTTCCGATTATATCCCTGGCTTCCGTAGGTTTTTGCGCTCCCGGTGGCAGAGTCTGGGATGGCGCTACAGATAACAAACTTTGCAAGATTAAACCCAAATTGGGATGTTGGGCCTCTTCCTTCCATCGGTCGCGCCATAAGGAGGTGGCTCTGGCCCGCCTCCGTATTGGCCACACCCACCTGACCCATGGCTATTTGATGGCCGGGGATCGGATGCCCCGATGTCCCAATTGTAACGTTTTACTTACAGTTGCCCACCTCCTGGTGGAGTGTCCGCTTTACTCTGCGCTGCGCGCAGAGTATTTTCCCTTTTTGGAGAGCGTCGGGCCTTGTGATAGGCTTGGCGCTATTCTATCTGAAGGTCCCTACTTTTCGATAACCGGGTTGTTCTCCTTCCTCTTTCGCTCCCGACTTCTTTACCGGCTGTGACTCCGCTATGATCTTTCTGCTTCCCCCCCCTCCTCCTCCTCCTCCCCCGTCTATTGTTCATTTCCATTAGCTGTTCCATAATCTTCGTCCTGTGTTCGCTCTGCTATCCACCTTTCTTTTGGTGGCCATGAGCGGTCATACTTTGAAACAAAAAAAAAAAATATATATATATTATATATATATATAATGCTCTGGATGTCAAAAAACTGACATGCACGGATGCAGATGCGGTTACGGATATTCAGCTTTCATATCCGTGGATGCAGATATTTGAACTGAGAATAAATACCCCTGTATGAATGTGAAGGGTTCAGGGTTCGATATTTTTCGGTAAATCACCCATTGTCTCGTCCGTGCCAACACACCCACACTCAGGATGGTAACGTGACCAATAATCTTTACTATACCTTTTAACTTTGTTTTTGCACTACTGAACCACAACTAAGTAAATGAATGTGTTTTATCGTTGTAATGATAACTTCATAATTTTATCATTAATACTCGTATGTAAACTGTTTCATTATCAAACACCAAAATTTTTATACTTTTTAATCTTTTGTTCACAAATTAATTTATCATTATACTTGCGTTATACAATTTATATACAAGGTTAAGCCTTGACCGAAAATCAAGTAGGCCTTTAAATATGATATAGCCTCGCGCGTGACATGAATGAAAAGTCTAGTGCTCGGGTAGAAGATTCTTTCGGGAGTCCTAGTCGACATTGAAGTTAATTTTTCTGTTATGTATTCAGCTTAATATGGGCCTTACTTCCCACGGGCTTCGAGAGAGAAATTTAAAACAAATTAACAAGGGAAAACAAAACGATCTTAAGATTGACAATTGCTTCTGTCTACCTCTCTCTCTCTGTCCTTCTGTCTAACTTCCTGTGTGTTTCTCGTGCTGCGAGGCCTTTTTCTTACTTAAAATTTTGCGGTTCCACTCTCGCTTGGCATTTTATCTGTTCTGTAATTCTTTAAGAACCTAAAACTTAAAAGACAATAATTAATACATGATGATGAAGTTTTTATAATTTCCTAATTATTCTGTAGTAGTTAACTAACTTTATTGGCCTATTTTCTGATGTTTAATTAATTGCTAACTTATGTAAATCTAGTGCTACCTAAAAACTAACCTATCTTAAAGGACCTGATTGAACGAGGAATCGAGGAGGTGATCACGTACCAAACCGATGCCTGATTGGCTGAACGTGAATGTATGAACCAAACGAAACCTGTTGTTCTGGTTTCGTGGTAAACGCTAGGCCTTTTTCTTATCTTTTATAATCTATTTGTTAAACCTAATTTACATTTACACATTATGACTTGTTATTCTATATTCATTATTAAATCCCATTTTTACGCTCCCAACAAATGTTAGCAGATCATGTCCTGAAGAAAACAAAAATTTATTTTTGTTAAGATTGGATAAAATTATTTATTTTAATTAAATTTAATAGCATATATAATTCGTTCGTAACGTGTCCATTTGATGAGATACGAACCATGTTTGGTTACCTATAATGTTGGGGTAAGACAAGTGGGACTCTGTGTAACATATACTCTGCGTTTGCACGGCAGACCGTCTAGACGCGTCCTCTTCTTAGCTTGGTATACTTTATCCGAGAGGACCTAGACTAAGGTATACCACATGCGGATGTGGATTCGGATGCCAAAAAATTAATATTCGCTGGTGTGAAAAAATCGCGGATGCGAATATTTGCAACATCCCTAATATATATATATATATACAGTATATATATATATGGTGGGTAAAAAAAGTGACTCCTTAGAGGTAAACTGTCATATTAAAAAAAAGTAAGGAGACTAGAGCTCCCAAACTTCATAGATGTTTACCTTGGGATGTTGTTCGTCTTAATTGACAAGTTGCTCGATGTGTCCCCCTTCCTGCTCAACGCAGGCCTCCAAACGTCGACGCCACTGATCAATACACCTGTTTGCATATCGTTGAGACACCTCCAAGCCGAGCAGAATTCTTTCGCGTAGTTCATCTATGTCTCTTATATTGGTACCAGGGATGTAAACTTTGGACTTCAGCGCATCCCAAACACCATAATCTAGTGGTGAAAGATCGGGGCTACTAGCCGGCCACATATTGGGTTCGATAAAATCTGGTGTTTCGTTCTCAAGGAATATGACAGTTTGGCGTGCTCTGTGAGCAGGGGCTCGATATTGTTGGAAAGTATATCTTTCACCACTAATTCTTCGAATATCAGTTAGATAGAGTGGAATATATACTTTCCAACAAGATGGAGCCCCTGCTCACAAAGCACGCCAAACTGTCACATTCCATGAGAACGAAACACCAGATTTTATCGAACTCAATATGTGGCCGGCTAGTAGCCCCGATCTTTCACCACTAGATTATGGTGTTTGGGATGCCCTGAAGTCCAAAGTTTACATCCCTGGTACCAATATAAGAGACATAGATGAACTACGCGAAAGAATTCTGCTCGGCTTGGAGGTGTCTCAACGATATGTAAACAGGTGTCTTGATCAGTGGCGTCGACGTTTGGAGGCTTGCGTTGAGCAGGAAGGGGGACACATCGAGCAACTTCTCAATTAAAACGAACAACATGCTAAGGTAAGCATCTATGAAGTTTGGGAGCTCTAGTCCCCCTACTTTTTTAATATGACAGCTTATCTCTTAGGGGCCACTTTTTTTTACCCACCCTGTATATATATATATATATAGAGAGAGAGAGAGAGAGAGAGACCTTCAAATTTAAGCAGACTATACTTTATACGAGATGAGAAAAAAATATTTTTCCTCTTGGATTAAAGACACTTTACGTGTTTTTATTATGCATGAAAAGTTCATTTGCATCTAAGTTTCCTTAAAAATTTCTTAAGTAAAGCGTTTTTTTAAAGTTTGTGAGTTTGTATTTTTTTTAATAAACAGTCCCTTCATTATCTTGGCTATTTATTCCGAGATTGACATACGGAGAATAATTCATTGTTTTCTGTTGGTCTCCAATAAAATTTAGCTTCGTAATAATCAGTTTGTCATTGCTGCGTAGTAACAAATCTTAAGTCTCTCAAAAGTATACTCAATTTGTTGTTCTTTAAGAATTTTTATTTCCTGCTTAACTATTATAAGAATCGTACGAGAGTATAAGATGGCACCAGAAGTCATCAGCCATATTACATTCTTTTGACTTTTTTATAGTTGGGGAGATTATTTGCGCGCGCGTATATGATATAATATAATGAGAAAATTGTATTTATTTAATAAATTAAGACGCACACGCGCGCATCTTCGCATAAGCAATGTACCGACTTTTTAAATCTGTACCATATATCTAAAAAACTTATTTATCAAACCTAATTTAATCGAACCGAGAAGAGTGTGATGAGTGTTTCCAACGCTGGTTTCTGTTAAATTATTAAATAGTGAGGTACTCGCTAACCTAGCGTAACATAATCTAAACAAACCTAACCTAACCAGGACGACCATATGTTTTTTCCGACAGTAAAAATATTTCTAGCTTTTTCATAGAAATTTTTAATTTTCTGAGGCACCAAAAGTATTACCTCACAAAAAAAATATCTCACTACATCCGTGAAATACCACATACTCGACCTCGCTTCTTCCCAGTTTACTACGCATGGGCGTGTTCATTGTCGTGACAGGTTTAAATAGCGAATGGAAAATTGTAGCTTTCGTAATAATTGTCCATTACCATTTATTTTTAGTTATTTAGTTAAATTAATTAATGAATATTAGGTTTTCAACTGAAAATTAACAAGCAATTTTTTTTTTTTTCCCCAGGTATGTTCCGTGATTCGTTCTCTGAATATTTATTTGTGGGGCTTCGAAGGTCGTTCGACAAAAGGTTTGACTTTATTTTTTTTTGTTATTCCAACAAGCGACCGGCACTTCCCGCTCGCTACGTTCTCGGCCATTTGGTTCATTACTTCACAAATTAAGAGTTTATTTGTATGCACTCCACTCATTTATACTCCTGTTTTTAATTCTAAGTAGTAATTGTCTAATTTTACTTCATTAGCGTAATAGGGGGAAAATGTCGTTTGGAGTCCATAATATTTTGAGGCGTGCAACGTTGCATACGGCAACCGCTCCTACCACGGCAGACTTTGCTTCAGTAAAGAGGTTTTTTGTTTTTACTTTTAAAAGGCTCTGGAAAGTTGTGCGTTTCGGCTCGCTCATTCTTTTCATAATTTATACAGACAGTGCTTGCCAAAATGAGTGGCTTGATGTGATTATGACTGCGCCACTGCAGGACACCGTGTAGGGTATATATATATATATATAATATATATATATTTATTTATTATTTTAACTGCAAACAACACACAGTATAATTAATGTAAAGAACGACGCTTGTGTAGAAGAACGTTCCGCACAAGATGAGGAGGAAGAACGAACCTCATTTTTCTTTTTTCGTTCTTCCTCCTCATCTTGTGCGGAACGTTCTTCTACACAAGCGTCGTTCTTATATATATATATATATATATATATATATATATATATATATATATACAGGGCGTCCCAAAAAAATGTATACACACTTTAACAGCTGATAGCTCAATTGATGTTTCTTTCTTTCCAAGTTAAACCCATTAGAATTAATAATGGCAGTCAGACTAAGCTTTCAACAAGGAAATTCATTCTAAAATGCTACTGGAAGTGTGAAAACGCAGTTGAAGTGCAAAGACAGTTTAGGAGGGAGTTTCAAACAGATCCACCAACGCGACTTACCATCACTCGAATTAGAGATAAGTTTGAAGCCGATGGAACTGTTCAGAATGTCCACAAGAAGCGTTCCGGAAGACCACGGACATCGACAAGCCCCACAAAGCAAGAAAGAGTACTGGAAACGTATCACCAAAGTCCAAGAAAATCTGTGCGGCAAGCGAGTCGTGAGGTAGGAATTTCAGAATCGTCTGTCCAACGCATTTTGAAGCGCTGTCAATGGAAAAGTTACATTCCAAGATTAGTCCATGCTATTAATGAAGATGATGATCCGGACCGAAGAGTGTAGTATTGCGAGTGGTACTTGGTACGATGTGGATGTGGATTGGACGAAGGGGTTCGTAGAATACCCTCCGCGTTCACCAGACCTCACACCACTAGACTTTTTTTTATGGGGATACTTAAAAGACAAAGTCTACGCTATAAAACCTGCAACAGTCGCTGAATTGAGAGCAGCCATTGAACGAGAATGCACACAAATACCAAACGAAATGTTTCGTGATGTTTGCGATTCCATTGCTTCGCGTTATCAGCAGTGCCTGGACCAGAACGGACGTCAGTTTGAAAACAGGCGTTGACAAAACAATTAAATAATGTCTGTAGATTCTATTACATTTTGAAAATGAAATGTATTTTAATAAACACTGCCTTTATAAGTATTTAAAGTGTATATATATATATATATATATATATATATACAGGGTGGGCGGAAAGTAGCTCCCTATTTTGGATTGGTAAAAAAATACGTATATTATCCATTTATTTCAGAAGAAATAATATGAAAAGGTAGGCATACATGGTAGGTTTTCTCTAAAATTCAATGTGGGCTCCAACTCTTTCCACCAGCTTCTGGAGCCGCCCAGGAATGGCGTCCACTGACTTTAGCAGGAACTCCGGCGGGATGGAGGACATGACTTCCCGAATTCGGTCCTCCAGTTCTTCCAATGTCCTCGGTTTGGTGCGGTAGACTTCTTCCTTTACCCACCCCCAAAGAAAGAAGTCGCATGGTGTCAAGTCGGGGCTCCTGGCTGGCCATTGATGTGGACCACGCACGCCAGTTCAGCTCCTTCTTCAGCACAGTTCGCACTGAGTAGCGGGAGAGTCCACTTTCCCGAGCTGCCTGGCGAGTTGACTTTCGTGGACTCCGTGCGAACATTTCCTGAACTGCCTGCACCGTCTCCTGGGCCCTGGATGTCGAAGGGCGACCACATCTTCGAACATCTGCCACAGACCCCGTGGTCATGAGCTTCGAGTGGCAGTTCTTGATTGTTTTCGGGTCCACTTGGGCACGTGGTCCGTGAATGGCCCGCCACCATCTTTGAACTCGAACGACAGATTGCCAAACTTCGTACCGTGCCGCCAACTGGGCACGCTCCTGCAGTGTTAAACGCTCAGCCATGTTACCCTTCAATCTGAAATTAAAAAAAAAAAATGAACGTTACAATTGTACCACTTTAGAGAACACAAAGAGAACACTTTAGAGAAAAAAAGATTACTGTTACAATTCTACCACTTTAGAGACCACACCATAACAATATAACAATACAATCACAATTTATACATAATTTATATGTAATTTAAATTAGGGAGCTACTTTCCGCCCACCCGGTATATATATATATATGAAAAATTATTTCACGAAAGTGAAAGGTTTGAATCACCTAAGAATTATTTGGAATTAGAGAGTAACTATTAACAGAAATTAACTATGAACATCAGTGATGTATTGTGATTACTGACAATGAATGTATTAACACTTGGAAAGATTTGGTTTAATTATCATTTACTATATTAGATTTAATGTTATAGTTTTTTAGGTTTGGTAGTTTCTTGATCATTATATTAAAATCACAAAGTGGTATGGAATTCAGCGTCAACGGCACACCATTACTCAAAAGCAGCATGGAGATTTCATGTGAATTTATATAAACTTAAAAAGTCTTAGGGTGATGCAAATTTTTTGGCCAAAGCTGTATATATCACTTTTCTTTGCTTTGTCCCTCGACTCGCGTCACTGTCAGAGAGTTTTATATGAGATTACCTTTATATGTACAAGGATTCGTTTTTTATTCCCCCTCATAAACTTTAAAAGAAAGCCTCAGGAAAACTATTGGTACATACTACTGTACTGTACGGGGCTCCAGTAAACCTTAGACCCCCCGCCCATGGCCTAAACCATTAGAGGTACAGTAAAACTAAACATACCTTACAAAAGAGAGAATTTAATCCTGCATTTAATAAGAAACAAAACTTGGTGTTCCCGCCATTGGCTTCCAAGACAGCCTGAATTCGCTTTGGGTAGCTTGCCAAAAGTGACGTGAATAGATCTTGATCGTTACGCAAATTTGCTAAAACAGTTTCAATGTGTTGCGTCATTGTATCCTTCGAAAATCGATTTGCTGCAGGTTCTTGAAACAAGAGACATTCAACCTTGTCCTTTATAACTGATCCAATGTGTTCACAGACGTTCAGGTCAGGAGAATTTCCTGGCCATTCTTCATTTCCAAAGAAATCGATCTCATGGTTCCGCAACAACTGTTGATTGAGTGGCTAATGCCTTAAAGCAGGGGGCTTTATCGTGCAGAAGTGTGACCTGATCGACATCCATAACATTGTTTGGGTTTCTAAGAAAAGGAATGACATGCTGGGATAGAATAATAAGCACACCGGACAAAAAATTAGTCACCCCTAATAGCACCGATAGTACGAAGTTCAAGGTCACACAGAGGGCGCTGATGTAGCATTGGTAAGTGACAAGTAGCGGTGACGTAGCACACAGGATCAGATCTGTTTCGTGAGGTGGTGAAGAACAAAGTGTGTGTTGGATATAGTCTGCAAAATGGGTCGTGAGGCAGACGTTACTCAGTGGCAAAAAGGAGCCATCGTGTTTGGCAGAGCCCACGGACACAAAATGTCTGAAGTAGCCCAATTTGTTGGTGTGTCAACGCGTACTGTCCAGCGAGTTTACAAAGAGTGGTGTAGTTCGCAATCAACTGACAATCGACGGCGTAACTGTGGCCGGAAAACAATTCTCGACAATAGGGGCCGCCGCCATGTTTCTCGTCTAGTAACTGCAAATCGTTTTCAAACCAGAGAACAATTGCTCCAAGAAACCAATGAGGTTCTCCAGCGACCAATTTCCGAACGGACATTGCGACGAGAACTGCATGCGATGGACCTCTGGAGCAGGGTACTACGGAAGAGGCCGCTGTTAACAGCAAGTCACAAATTGGCACGTTATAAATGGGCTCAGAGGCACAAAAACTGGACTGCGGCAGATTAGAAACGTGTAATTTGGTCCGATGAGTCCCGTTTTTGTTTGTTCTCCAATGATGGGAGGCGACGAGTACATCGCAGGTCCAATGAAGCCTTTAATCCTGAATGCGTCGAAGGTGTTGTTCAGGCTGGAAACAGAAAGTGAAGCGCAGGAATAGACACCCACGGACTCTGGCGGAACTTCGGGACCGGCTGATGAACGAGTGGCAGCAAATCGATGTTCAGTACATGCACAACCTCGTAGAGTCTCTGCCTCGCCGGATTCGTGCGGTTATCAAGGCCAGAGGCGCCGTCACACGTTATTAGGTACATTCTGAGAGGGGTGACTAATTTTTTGTCCGGTGTGCTTATCACGAAAATACTGTCCATCCCAACTCTGACCATTTGGCTTCAGCACCCACATGAGCTTCTTTGCAGTGAACAAAACAAACGCACCAACACAGTCTGGACTTTTTAATAATTCGCGATAATGTTCATTGTCATCGATTTCATCTGGTGTTGTGGCCCACACTCGATCATTTTGGTAGTTAGGCCGACGTGTTACGTAAACAAAAAATTCATCGGAGACAGCTAAATGCATGAAATCATGCACATCCCAATCTTCAAGATAATGGGCAAACCACATTCTGTCATCGATGTTAAGTTGAGTTTTTCTTGGCTTTGGAAGTTCATGCCAAGGCTTTAAACCTTGCCTATGACGGTACAGTCGAGTGATCTCGCCACTAATGATCTTTCCTCTCAACACTTCGATCTCTCTAGAAAGTTTAGCACAGCTGTTTTTCTGCTTACGCGTACCGCTTTCAATGATGTCCTTTGTTTCCTGAGAGAGTCGCAAATTTGGGCGCCCAGATTTGGTTATCCATTTCACATTCATCCAAAGTTTTATTCCAATTTCTTTTGACGAAGTCCTCACTTCTTCGCAACTTTTTGGCAACCCATGAACGTGTTATAAAGGTGGCTCCAGCATCACGAGCTTCCCGAAATGTTATTGCTCGTATGCGATCTATCACACGTTGCCTCTTCGAATCACCAATTAATTGAGAAGCCATTATATTATAACTTTATCAGCTAGAGTAATTTTAATACCTGCAATAAATAAAGAATTTTATATATTTTTATAATCACTAAAAACTATTTCGATATAAGTAAACATGTAAACTGCAAATGGGGGGGCTAAGGTTTTTTGGAACCCCTTACAGCTTTGACCAAAGGATTTGTTTCACCCTCTGAAAGACTACGTTGTGGCCCATGTCGTAACACCGCTTTCTGTCGATCAGTAAAGTTAATGACATTTGGTCTAAAACAGTGTTTCTCAAACGATGGGTCGCCAACCCCCGGGTCATAGTTTATTTCCCCTGTAGTAGATATTTGTCCGCAAAAAAACCCTCCGCTCTGTGAATTTGTTTACCCCTGTAGGATGATAAGGTGTCGCGCTGAACTAAGGCCCTGACACGGGGATCGTGGGGAAAATCTGGCTGAGAAACACTGGTCTAAAGAGTAACTGGATGTGGGAGCGGCCACAATCTGCGTCCAGATTATGTAGAGACCCGTGGTTCGGATCCTACGTAAAGATGTAGGTCCCCTCCGTCATATGATCTTAGATGCTGCGAAGGAGGTTGAACAACTCCATCAATACATTTGAGGGGTCGCGCGTCTTAAGGTACCTAAGCGCCACTACAGGCGAAAACGTGTTTTTGATGGATATCACTATTTTCACCCTTCCTCTATCGCGTGGTTTGGGTTATAATGACCTTACGACACTAGAAGTATGGTTGAAAACCTTATGAAGCGAACTACTTTTTTCACCTCTATCGCCAGCCAAAAGTTCACCCAAAGGTCGGCATAATAAGAAAATAAAAAAAAAAAAAAATATATATATCAAATATGAAAATCTATTCCAAAAACTCATCAACATCTTCATTAGCATACTTATAATTCTAATTTAGCCAAAAATGAACGTTCTAGCTCAATTAATAACAGAGATACTATTGCGAGAATATTGCTGAACTTTGGAGGCGATTTCTGGCGAATTTTAATTTTGGCACTTAGGTACCTTAAGAGGCGGGACCCCTCAATTTTCTCCCTACAACTTTTTAATTTGCCTTATAAAGTCAAATGAACCTGCATGCTGCTTTTGTTATATACCCTTGATGTATTTAATTCCATACCAATTTGTATTTTTAAAATAACCAAGAAACTGCCAAAATGAAAAGTTATAGCATAATAGTGATGTACCGGTTCCAAAATTTAGCCGATGCCGATACCGATTCTTTGACTATATTCTAAAAAGTCAATTCCCTTCATAAATTTTACTAAAACTCAATTTTCATATTTTTACATTTCAAATTTGTTTAAATGCTTTTCCTTAGCTCATTCCACAATATACAGCACCAGAATTTGTTACTCATATATCGTAGCTAAAGTGATGTTAAATTGAGTAGCCTACCAATACTTAAAGTAATTTGTTTTCCCTATGTTGAAGATTTTCTTTTTTCAACAATGTCAACAACAACAAAATTTTTCATTAAAATTTCAAGTCCCTGGTTCCCAATTTGAATAAAAAAAAGTATATATAATTTGGGTTTTTAAAATTATTAAAATGCTTAAAATAAAGTCAACATAATAAGATGGTTTAATGTATAAATTAAAAAGTACAACTTAATATTGAGTTGGAGATTACAATAGTTTATAATATTTAAAGATAAGCGAGTTAGAGAAAATGTAAATTTATGGGCAACTTAACTTATTAAGCTTTGCCTTTTTCATGAATGGTAAATATTTTTATATAATTACAATTTGAAATGAGCATAAATTATCATAAATAGTGGCGGTTTTTTTGTTTATTCAGTTTTCCATAAATAGATTTTCTTTTGTAATGAAAATTTTAAAATTTCAAAGAATCGGTGAGAGAATCGGCTAAATTTGGCCGATGCCACTAACAAATCAAATATAGCGAATAATAATTTCACCAAATCCTTACGAGGTAAGTTCACAAATCTTGGCACGAGTAACTAACTGCATTCACTATTAGTACTCAAAATACATCAGTGATGTTCGTAGGTAATTTCTCTTAATATACTTTTATCCTTCCAAATAATTTTAAGATGATTCAGAACTTCAGGCCATAGCTGTATGTATATATGTATGTGAACGGTAAAACACAGTCTCCCCCAATTTAATAGTGAATAGGTATAACTGGACATACGTAAAATATGAAAGGTATTTTAAAGTCTGGATTTTATTTTTATTTATTTTATTATATGCTGTCAGCTGTGTGTCCTTCAAATCGAAAGGGCCATTTTTACATATTCAACCTTGAAGCATTAAGACATATTTATTATTATATGTGAAATTGACCCTATTTACCAGATTCCAGCCTTTGGCATTGAAAAACTCATAATGTATTAAAAATTTTTTTTATTATAAAACGAATCTTTTCAAAATTGGTTCATGGACACCAAATTCATTCTGGATGAGAGTAAAACATAATTTGAAGTTGCTTAAAGAGCATTTCTTGAAAAAGTTATTTAAGAAAATGTTTTTCCTTCTTTTTTTATTGACTTTCGAGCGCAAATATACATATTATACATCTTCCCGCGATGAACATAAATGTAGATTTAAGGTTACGAGTTTGAAGCGCAGAATCAATCACTTACTCCACTTATAAACCTTCCGTCTTTCTTCGGCTCAATCTCATCTCACTTAAAGGAGAAAGAAGTTGAAATTCGTTTCAAGTAGTGAATCGCTCCTTTCTTCCCATAAAAAAATTCCACCATCAGAAGGCCCTTATGAATACCCATTTGATCTCCTGAGCCGAATGTTTATTCAAAGTAGAATTCATTAGGTTTCGCTTTTACCCTTCATCATTCAATTAATAATTTACTTTTACGTAAAGTGATGTTTCGGTTTATGCGGAAAAAAAAAATTAATAATAATAATGATGATGATAATATATTATAAAACTTTCGACGGTAATGTTTCATGGTTACCAATTTGATTCCAAAACATCACTTCCAACTTCCCTGAAACAACTCTAAAACATATGAGAAATAAACGATGAGTCTCCTTCCGCTCCATGTCTCTTGCAGGAACTTTTTGCGAAGGTAATTTGATCCACGACTCCTACGATGGAGGTACATCTCATGAATATATTGAGTGCCGTCCTCAACATGCGAGGGAGAGAGGGAGGGAAAATTCAGGGGAACGCTATAACAGTACAGACTTTAGACGCTTTCGAAAGGAATACACACATTTCGCAACGCCTTTTCGCTTATTTAATTTAGGCAAACATTGCTTAAAGAGCGCTGGAGCGCGATATATATATATATATATATATAAAATTATATATATATATTTCGATAGGGAAATACAAACCCTGATTGAGGGCCATACAGAGAGGGAAGAGGAAAAGGCGGTTGAGGCAATAAAGGAAAATCCAAAATACTTCTATAGCTATGCGAAAAGGAAAACAAAAACGCGCCCCACTATCGGGCCCTTAAGGAAAGGATATAATGAACTAACGGACGAGCTAAAAGAAATATCTGAAACATTGAGAGCCCAGTATAAATCAGTCTTCACTACCCCAAAAAGTGACAAAGCGATACCTGACATGGATGCATTCTTTGAAGAGAAATTGCAAGGAGATTGTTTAACAGATTTTGATTTTACTCCAGAAGATGAAGATGTAGCGAGAGCTGTAGAAGCGAGGAAAAATGAAATCGCATTCAGCTGCAGGTCCGGACAAATGGAACGCATTATTGATTAAAAACTGTAAAAATGAAATAGCTACCGGTACATCCTTATACTGGATATGGAGAAGATCCCTAAACACTGGAGAAATATCGAGCATCTTGAAAAGAGCAAATATTGTCCCTATATATAAAGGAGGGGATAGATCTCAAGCAAAGAACTACCAGTGTCATTGACGTCCCACCTCACCAATGTATTTGAAAGAATAGTTAGAGAGAAAATCTATGACTGCTTGGAAACACTGGAAAGATTCAACGAAAATCAGCGCGGATTCCGATCAGGAAGATCATTCCTCTCGCAACTTATACAACACTATAACAATATCCCAGATGCACTGGAAGGCAATGAAAACTATGATGTTATATACATGGATTTTGCTAAAGCTTTCGACAAATATGATCATGGTATAATAGCACACAAAATGAAATGTATAGGAATAGCAGGCAAATTGGGAAAATGGATCTACAACTTCCTCAGAGAACGTCTACAGGTCGTCAAAATTCAAGATATATCATCAGAATCGGAAGTATGCAGCTCAGTACCACAAGGTACAGTACTGGACCCACTCCTATTCATTATCATGCTAACAGACATAGCCAGTGAAGTAAACAGCAATAGTATACAATGCGTTTGCACTTATTAAGCAGATTACATTTTCTCCAATGTTTTCAAAAGTTTTTCCCCGATTTCAATGAAATTTGTAGCAAATAATCACTATATATAGCAGCATTGATGGTATTCATTTCGATAAAATATTTTGATAATTAAAATATTTATCTCATTTTATTGAAAAATATGTAGAATATTGTTCCGAATTATTAAGCAAGTATTCTATTTACGGATCTAAATGGTGAAAATGGGTAAGAAGAAGGATTTAACACTAACTGAGAAAAGAAAAATAGTCAAGTTACTCGCTGAAAATATAAAATCTATTGAAATTGCGAAGCAGTTTGGCAGAGCTTATCGAAGTGTAAACAAGTTTGTAGCGGAGGGTACCAAACTGAGGCAGCGAAGTGATAAAGGAGCTATGAGAAAAGTGACAAGGCGGCAGATATCTGTAATCAAGCTCAAATTGCAAAGCATCCATTGTCCTCAAGTGAAGAGGTTTTTGAGCAGGCTGGCATACATAATGTACCAAGAACATCTCGATGTGGAATCTTCCAAACATTTGGCAAGACGTGTAAACCTACGATTCAGTCACCATTAACACCCAGGTACAAGAAGCAGCGTGTTGAATGGGCGCGTCAGTACATGAAAACAGATTTTAATACTGTATTGTTCACCGATGAATGAAAAGCAACCCTTGAGGGACTTGATGTTTGGTCAAGAAGATGGATTGCGGAGAGCCAATTTCTACCATCGAGATTAAGACGCCAACAAGGTGGAGGTAGTGTCATGTTTTGGGCAGGATTGATAGGCAATGAAGTAGCTGTCCCATACAGAGTGCCTGATGGTGTAAAAATGAATGCCCAGTCTTACACAAACTTTCTAAAAGAAAACCTCATTCCATGGTAGAGATTGACCCTTAGCAATCCATCTTCTTGACCAACCATCAGATCCCTCAAGGGTTGCTCTTCATTCATCGGTTAACAATACGGTATTAAAATCTGTTTTCACGTACTGACGCGCCCATTCAACACGCTGCTTCTTGTACCTGGGTGTTAATGGTGACTGAATCGTAGGTTTACACGTCTTGCCAATTGTTTGGAGGATTCCACATCGAGATGCTCTTGGTACATTATGTATGCCAGCCTGCTCAAAAACCTCTTTACTTAAGGACAATGGATGCTTTGCAGTTTGCGCTTGATTACAGATATCTGCCGCCTTGTCACTTTTCTTATAGCTCCTTTATTACTTCGCTGCCTCAGTTTGGTACCCTCCACTACGAACTTGTTTACACTTCGATAAGCTCTGCCAAACTGCTTCGCAATTTCAATAGATTTTATATTTTCAGCGAGTAACTTGACTATTTTTCTTTTCTCAGTTAGTGTTAAATCCTTCTTCTTACCCATTTTCACCATTTAGATCTGTAAATAGAATACTTGCTTAATAATTCGGAACACAATATTCTACATATTTTTCAATAAAATGAGATAATTATTTTAATTATCAAAATATTTTATCGAAATGAATACCATCAATGCTGCTATATATAGTGATTATTTGCTACAAATTTCATTGAAATCGGGGAAAAACTTTTGAAAACATTGGAGAAAATTTAATCTGCTTAATAAGTGCGAACGCAGTGTAGTGACATCCTTTGCAGACGACACAAAGATCAGCAGAAAAATCAGCGATGTAAATGAAGTGGAGGCCTTGCAGAGGGACACGAACAGAATATACACATGGTCAGAAGACAACAACATGACATTTAACACCCAGAAATTTTAGCTCTTGAGATGTGGTAGAAACGAGGAACTCAAAGAGACCGCATATTATGCTCCAGATAGACAGGAAATTCAAAGAAGCACGAAAGCGATCGATTTTGGGGGTTATAATGACCGATGCGAAATTCGAGATACAAAATCAGATAGCGATAAACAAAGCCAAAAGATTCGCGAGACAAGTACTAAGAACGTTCAAAAGAAAGGCCAAGACAGTAATGATTCCCCTTCTGAAAACACTGATCATACCAAAACTTGAATACTGCTCAGTCTTGACGTTCCCATATAAAAAGGAAGAAATTAATAAACTAAAAGAAACTCAAGATACATTTTACAGCCAAGATTGATGGCTGCAAAGAACTCAACTACTGGGAAAGACTACGTAAACTAAATCTGTACTCACTGGAAAGAAGAAGAAGAGAGGTACACCATAATCTACATACGGAAAATAATGAAGAAACTGGTACCAAACCTCAAACTAAACCCAATTACCATCCAAACAACGCTGAAAAATAGGAAAGGCAGAATGTGTAGTGTTCCTAAATTATAAAGGCCCGAGAAGGGACCTCTTCAACACTGAAGGAAAATAACATGGTTGTCAAGGGGCCAAGACTTTTTAACCAGCTTCCAAAGGAAGGACCTCAGAAACGTTACAGGGATCAAAGTTGAAGTCTTCAAAAGAAGACGATGCCTGGCTGAGGACGGTACGAGATGAGCCGGGTGTACCTTGCTCTGTGCAGGGAAGAGCGCAAGAGAGCAACTCGCCCCTCCACCAAGCCAGATCTAGAGGCGTGGCCACCAGCTTGACCTTCGTGTGAAGAGAGACCAATGCACAGAACTGCAACGAGGTTTTATATATATATATATATATATATATATATGATGACGGGGGCCATGAAAACAAGGATGGAAAATACCCTCAGAATACGAGGCTCAAAGCTTTTCAATTGCCCTCCCGAGAGAAGTAAGGAATCCGCAGCACACCAACCTGGATAACTTCAAGAACCAGCTGGACAGATTCCTGTGCAAAGTCCCTGACCAGCCATGTGTGGCTGGCTACGAGGGCAGAAGGAGATCAGACAATAATTCCCTCCTTCACCAAATCCCGCAGAGGGGTCGACCGCAGGTCGATCCTGAATCGTCGTTCGAACCCACACAAAGTAAAGCAAGTATATATATATATATATATATATATATATATATATATATATATATATCAGTGGCGACGAAGGGGGTCAGGCAGGTCAGGCTCTTATTTCTCCTACTTGGGACTTAAAAAAACTAACAATACACAATCCCATCTCTTGTCAAGTTGTCAGGCTAAAAAATTCCATCCATCTATCATCTAAACCCCATTTCCTCACTGAGGGTGGGGGGAGAGACGCGGGAAGAGAGGGAAGGTATGTGGCTAAAAATTTTGAGTCAGATATCTCTACTTTATAAAACATGTTATAAATGACCATGTTAGTATTTATAAATAAGGTTATATAGCTATTTGCATATACACTGTGGCTGTACATAAAGTTAATTATTACTGTATTATTATGCATCTTCTCAAATAACAAAGCCTTACAACTCGCATAAAAATGCACAATTCCACGTCTTCTCAGGCAAACAATTTTAAGCCTGACATCTCTCTTTGAAACATGTTACGATGTAAATCTTATGATTTATTTATAATGTTATAAAGTCATTTGAATATTCACTATACGTAAAGTTAATTAGTATTTTAATTGATTTATTACTTTGTATCCACAGAATAACCAAGTTTTTAATGTTCGAAGTCAGGCAAATTTTCATCTGTCTGACGACTTCTTCTTGTGCCAAATATATGTTGTTATCTTGAATTACTAAACATTTAAAAGCAATATTTACATATCATACTGGCAGTTGGGTATTTCTATATATTCTACTTTTGGCTAGTACAGTAAATTTCAGGAAATTTAATGCACAACATACGGAAAGTGTTCATTTTATATAAAATCTGACACATCTGCGTCGAAACAGAGCTCTTGGTATGACGTCAACGCGTTTCATGCGAAGTGGTACGACATTTTGAATGATGAAATCTCGCGGGATGAAGATATTTTAAACCAGGCTGGAAACCTTTACACAAAACTAGATGACTTTTTATTTATGTTTTATATTTGCTGCTTTGAAGAATTATTTAGCAATGCTGAAAAACTATTTGATGTTTTACAGTGCAGGATAGTGGACATGGAATTTGCAAAAAAGGAAATTAATGATTTCATTAGTTTTCTGGAAGGAAAAATCAATGACAAAAGTTATAATGAAATTCTTAAAAAAACATGTGACATAGTAAGTTGTCCGACCATAACTCCCCCTACTAAAAGACTCAGAGGAAAAGTGACAGACTTTAAAGAAATTTACTTTAACATTCTGAATACCTCTGTAACAGCCTTGAAGGAACGATTTGAATGCATTCAGGAGTTCTGATTTTTTGAGCTGTTGAGTTCATTAATGTTTGCACTTTGCAGTATATAAAGGAAACTTCCCCAAAAACTTAATAGAAGCACTTGAATATAAGTACAGTAATCTATTTGACGTAAAAGCTTTAACGTCAGAATTGAAATACATCTATCAGGACTCCGATTTTTGTCAGTGCAAACATGCAAAAGAAATTTTAAAGCTTTGTCTTGACCTTGGACTTAAACAGCCTTACTTGAAACGATCAAATTAATTCGGCTCCTTTTGACAATCCCTGTAACCAGTGTGTCAACGGAAAGAAGTTTTTCAACGCTTAACGGAATAAAGACGTACCTACGGAATACCATGTCAGAGGAAAGGCTGTCTAGTTTAACAAGAATTGCCATAGAGAAAGAAATTGTAATATCGCTAAAGAATAAAATGTTGCACGACAAAGTAATTGGAGAATTTGCATTAAAACCAAGAAGATTTGAGTTCATGTATAAA
This sequence comes from Bathynomus jamesi, assembly GCA_023014485.1. Taxonomy (NCBI): domain Eukaryota; kingdom Metazoa; phylum Arthropoda; class Malacostraca; order Isopoda; family Cirolanidae; genus Bathynomus; species Bathynomus jamesi. The sequence goes on along the minus strand of JAJOZX010000579.1, from coordinate 602,854 downwards.
TAAATAAGGTAAGGCGATGTTTTATTTCCTAAATTTATGCCAGTTAAAAATATTCTGATTATCATACATAGTACATATCACCAGGCCGTCTCAGAGGTCCAGAGAGGCCCGGGCCACTTCGAGCTTTTGAGGCACATAGCTAAACCCAATTATTACTTTCACTGCAAAACTTTATATTCAAACCTGAAAGTTTCTGAATTTGAGGCCTCCCCTTAAGCTTGAGGCCCAGGCCAAATGGCCCTCCTAGACCCCACTCTGATAGGCCCTGCATATCAGTGAAACAAGTATCAAATTATACAGTGTGTGTATATATATATATATATATATATATATATATATATTTCAACTGCAAAGAACACGCAGTACAAATAACGTAAAGAACGACGCGTCGTTCTTTACGTTATTTGTACTGCGTGTTCTTTGCAGTTGAAATGTATATATAGATACGGCATGCGGGAGGTGCCCCCTTGGGGCATTGGTTTCTGCGCGTATGTAGAAGAATTACGGCATTTGTTCGAGTGAGGCCCATGGTGTAATGGTTATCATATCTGACCGGCAATCGGAAGATCCCGGATAATTACCTCATTTTTTCATTTGTTCGTTCTCTCTCCTCATCGCGCGGAATGTTCTCCTATACAAGCGTCGTTCTTTACGATATATATATATATATATATATATATATATATATATATATATATATATATATATATGCTTGAAAGGTTTGAGCCTGAGAGTGTGATCAAATTATTAGAGCCACTATATAAAAAATAGTTTTTCTTGTATAAGTTTATTTCTAATGCTAATAATAGTAAAATTTGGCTAATTTAAACACTTATTTTATTTCAGAATATATTTATATACACTCTACAGTCAAATTAAACACATTTAGTACTTAGTGGGTCCTCCTTTGGCCTTAATTAAGGCAGCAACCCGTCTAGGCATACTCTATACAGGCTTTGCAGCTGGCCTGTATCTCAGGATCACGATTCCAAACGGCAATTATTCGTTCTATTAACTGTATTCGAGTTGTTATTTCCTCGCCTTTCAGTCTACGCTTTACTATTTCCCATAGGTTTTCGATAGGGCTCATATCCAGAGAATTTCCTGGCCAATCCACGAGAGGAATATTCTTTGCAGCCAGAAAACTTTTAACTGACTTTGCAGTGTGGCATGGGGCCGAATCTTGCATAAAATGGAATGGCTCACCATTTGGAAACCAGTCGGCGATCTGTCGAATAAGTCTTGTTTCCAAAACCTTTCGCTATTGGTCCTGCCTCATAGTACCCTCAACAATGTAAATTCGTCCAGTACCTTTACTGCTTATCACTGCCCATATCATGACAGATGTTGGATGCTTAACCGTACTTACGACACAGTCTGGATGATATTCCTCACCAACACGTCGCCTAACGTACTGTGATTTATCAGAGATGACTTGGAATGTGGATTCGTCACTGAAACACACCTGCAAATGAAAAGAGAAAGAAATGATTGCAACCAAAATGAAATGTGCCTTGTCATACAAATATCAAAATAATACATTTTACTCAAAATAAGCATACAAGATCACTAAAATATTGTGACTTACCTATTTCCAGTCATCTACAGTGAACTTTGAGTAGTATTTAGCCCACTTTAAGCGTTTTTTGATCATTGTTGGAGTCAATTTTGGCGTTTTCTTTGGCCGGCAACTACTCAATCCAAATTCCCTGGCACGCCTTCTTAAAGTCATTGTCGAAATGTTGATGTTTTCCTTCTCCAGCCCCAATTTAAGTTTGTTAGTAGTGCTTCTCCTATTATTTACTAGTTTCTTTTCAATGCATCTGTCGGCTCTAGGTGTAGTTATCCTTTTCCGACCACATTTACCCTTTCTTTTTGGAGTCAGCTCTGGATTATCCCCTTCAACTTTAATTTTTGATGCGATCCTGTCAACATTCGCACGTGACACATTCAGTTCTCGGGCTATTTTTCTGTGAGAATAATCAGTTGCAGTCAGCAGCGAGAGCATTCTACCTTTCTTCTTTGGCGATAGATCACATTTCTTACCCATGTTGGGTAGCCAACAGTACATAAAAGTTATTCCTGTAAAGAAACACTAATTTAATAAAAAGAATCACAACATGTTGCTGAGAAACAATATCATATGGGTGTATGAGTGCATATTCCACGTACAATGGTTTAAATATAATAACTTATCATTCACTTAACATACACTTAACGCACCTGACCACTTGACACAACCTTCCACGTTCACAGCTGAAACACTACTGAACCCACTTTTCACATACTCCCCTCCCCCTACTCCCTAAATTAACCCCTATCCCCAGTTTCTGTCATTCAGGTAGAGAACACTACATGTGTTAACGATTTGGAATACTGTCTGCATACTTAAAAGGTTATTTAAACCAGGGTTTCGGAGCCGGTAAAAAAACTTCTGGCTCCGACTCCGGAGCAGAAATTTTTTACAGTCTGGCTCCGGCTCTTTTATAGTAAATTCTGTTAATTATAAAATAAATATCTAGATTTATATAACTAATTGTCCAATTTAAAATATTGCACAAAAATATTTTATTATTAAATCACTTTAATACTCAAAATTTAAATTTCTTATGATTTTAAATTAGGCAAATATAATGATAGAATGAAGTTATTTAAATAACTAAAGGAAAATGATGAAAACTAAATGATATTAAATATTTATTAACAATGGTAGCTTATATAAATTAGAGAAACTTGCCTCCTAATTAGTTCAAAGTTCAAACTTAAGAATTCTCGTATGGAAAATAGTAACAATCAAACTTTCTGAGATAATATATGCATCTTTTTTTAAGTGTTGAAACTTGAAAGCTTCATGAAAGCCAACTTGGCTTGAAAAAGAGCTGAATATTTCAAAAAATTCAGTTTTTAAATTTTTAATAGGTTATATTATTTACTTATATTATTTACTTTAAATTTTTAATAGGTTATATTATTTACTTATATTATTTACTTTAAATTTTTAATAGGTTATATTATTTACTTAGATAAATAGTTAGTACCTACCTACCTAAGGTCTCCACCGCCATAAAAAAAATTTTACCTATATAATTAAGTGTTGTTAAGACAAATCTTCCCAAATATTTAATGGTTAAAAAATGGAAATTTGCAGATTATTCCTGCAACTCCCACACATCCAAGAATCCTATGGTACCATTTTTCGTAATATATTACAAGAATTATAATTTGCAACTAAATTTATATTTAACAAATAACAATTTAGGTAGCAATATATCGCCCGGAGCCAGACCATGGAGCCGTATTTTCAAGGTTTCTGGCTCCGGCTCCGGCTCCGGCTCCAGGTAAGCAAAATTCACTGGCTCCACCGACTCCGGCTCCGACTCCGGCTCCGAAACCCTGATTTAAACTAAAAACACCATATTATAATGAAAATGTGTTTTTCAAGGGGTGGCTCTAATAATTTGATCACCCTCTCTCTCTCTCTCTCTCTCTCTCTCTCTCTCTCTCTATATATATATATATATATATATATTATATAGGGTGTCTCAGAAGTCGCGCACCATAGGCTTTATTAAGATTTACAAAGTTTACGAGTCGAAATGGTTTATAAGTGATGTTTAATTACAATATATGCTTGACAATGTTCGAATAATAGCTTTTTGATTAACTGTACATACTATTAATTTTATTACTCGAACATATATTGTAATTAAACACCACTTATAAACCATTTCGACTCGTAAACTTCGTAAATCTGAATAAAGCCTATGGGTGCGCGACTTCTGAGACACCCTGTATATATATATATATATATATATATATATATATATATATAGTAATAATCGATGCATTCATAGTTTAAGTGAAAGTATAGAGTTAAACATTACCACAGAACACCATTCCGATCGTATGCCCATTTCAGGGTACGAGCAGCTCGCAGCAGCATTTCCAAGCAAGTAGGGGTCAAAGTATTGACGAGGCTTTCGTGCATGGTTTATCACTACTAAATGCAACAATGTTCTCTGTTAGTCTAGTCCAAAGAACATCCAGATCTGTATTTATTTTATTGCAATTTTCGTTAGTTTGTATTGCAGACACCCAGTTATTATCAATCCTGGTACATGATTCTTCAGGAACAAGATGCACCACAAGTTTGTGTTTCGTTCCCAAGGCAGCGCAAATTTACCTGTATCAACCGCACTCACACTCATACTACCTTAGACTTGCTCTATATATATATTGTGTGTGTGTGTTTGTGTGTGTCTGTGTTTTTCTGTAGTTTTGTAAGAGAGGGTTATGTTAAAAAAAAAAACCAGGTGTGATGTTTTAAATATATAAATGGGTCACAGTCCTAGTGTTCATGGTATGGGGATGGTTTTGTGTCGACGCTATCAGTCGGATGTTGGCGACCTAATTGATATTTACCTTCAAATGTTTTATATATTTTTAATTTTACTGCAAATTTTAAGTTTTAATTCCAGTTCTCCGATCCTTGTTTTCTTTATTATACTGTAATTTTGCAATTAAGTCCTCTTCATTTTCTGTGCTATGTATGATCTGAGTCGTGGTAATTGTGCCAGTTTTACTTCGATATTTCTATCAATTCGTAACAAGTTCTTATTCGTGAATAAATATTTTGGGATATCAAATTACTACAGACTTCGGTCTATTTCGTAAATTGCCAATAATAATTCTAACTGAAAGTGAAGTTCAGAAGGGCTATGTAAGTGTCACTCTAGATTGACATAGTGGTTATCTGTGAAAAAGAAACGCGCAAAACCCTTAACAGGAGAGGCTACAAAATGAGATATTCATTTTGAAATTAAATTTAATTTTGCGATCTGCAGAGAAGCCGATTGTTTCGTTATTGTTGGTGAAACGAAATTAATTTTTTTCTCGCCATTTTATCGACGAGACGTTTCATTGACAAATGTTAACGTAATTGAACTGTGCCAAGCCTAAATTAACCCAAATTAATTTAATAGAATCCACAAAAAAATTTGTTGATACGCGTTTTCCTCTCATTTATCAAACATAAACGTGCCCATTCCGAGCTGTTCCTCCGCTTTCATTGAAAGTAAAACCAATAGAAAAAAGTTGTGTACAGTATTGCATTTCGGACGTGTCTTCTCGTTCCGGTCCTTTTAATTATCGTCAAATATATTTAAACGTCAGGGAATTCTATCACTATACATTCGTAATGTGGTCGACATTATTGAAATCAGTGTATTTTTAAAATTATTATACAAGTGCTTTGGTTTTGTTTTTCGCCTAAGAATTTTTAAAATTTTGACATATTGCCGTATTTGCTCGTCTTTTAAGCCAAAATTCCACTTATTCTCCGCGTTCCACATAAAATAGTTTTGTTTGAATATATATATATATATATATATATATATATATATATATTATATATATATATATATATATATATATTATTAGTGGTGGACCGGATAACCGCGTCATTTTTTGCATCCACACTTCTGACTGCGGATGTTATGCGGATATTACCTCTAATAAATTATGCAATTTACAATTAAATTAGCCTATAAAGTAGCTTATAAGGCCCAGTCATGCACATTTCATGTAAAGTATTAATTATTAATGAAGAAACAAATATATAAACCTCAAAATATAAATACCTGGTAACGCAGAAAATTGAATGAAACTTGTTTCATTGAATTTTCTGTGGCTGAAACTCTTGAGAAAGTTATTTTTATAAAAATGAAAATATTAATTTTAATTCTTATGCATTGCCTGCTATAATAGTAATATCACGAAATTTGAAAAATTATATCATATATTCGTAATTCTATATTATATTGATAGATTAACTAAATACCCGCATCCGCATCCGCGGATATTGAAATTAAAGATCCGCATCCGCATATGTTGAAAAACTGACATCCGGTCCACCACTAACATATATATATATATATATATACAGTATATGGGAATGAACTCAGAATGGTTCCTTGAGGTTTTTTATGATACACACAGACCGTGCATGGAACAAGGAACTCTTCTAGGAAAATTAAATCCATTATAGTCCGAATAAGTAATGGTAAATGACAAATACTATAGTTTTTTCTTTGTCATGATGCTAGCCCAACGTGGGCAACGGGTCACTCGCAAAGAGGTCCCAAAAATGTAGCTTCCCTCACCAGCTATCTGCAAAGCAGATATATATATATATATATATATATATATATATATATATATATATATATATATATATATATATATATATATATATATTTATTTATTTATTTATTTTAGTGAAGAGAGCAAGTGTGGAGTGGGTACCGAGTTGAGCTCTTGAAATTAACAGGGGTTCGCACTTGTCATGGAATTCGCACCCTCACGTTAAGGATTTAATTGAAATGCTTCATAATTTAAAATAGAGTATCTCGGACATTAAATTTCATCTGTAAACTCGCATTTTCATAGTAGTTTCCTTCAACCTCTCTAATTGTAAACATGACACTACTGCTATTTACTATGATTTACTGCACCACTTCAGATTTACACTTTACCTTGGTCTAAGACAAAGCCAAACTGGCAAACGTTCAATATACTCATTTGAGAGAGAGAACAGATGCAATTGCATGGTGATTAAATATCAAAATAGACTCTCTTTATTAATTATAACGTTTATAAGCTTAAACGAGTAGGATACAATAAGTGTAACTGGAACCATGCAGACTTAAGCAAGCACAAAACATTATTGACGAATATAAACACTAAAAAGAAATGTAGCAGGATTTATCGTATATGCGTGTACATAACTCGGTATACAAAACTACTTACTAGGATTAGCATCATTCTTAAAAGCAAGTAACAAGTCAGGACCTAATGATCACTGCAACGCATACAAAATCAATTTTTTTTTAGTTCGCTCACCCCTTAGAAGGCCCTCACAGAAAATATATAATCATTGCTATATCCCCTTCACCTATATTTTATTTATCAACGTCATTGTATCATTATTACTTATGAATACAGATCCTTAGTGACGATGCTTATGATATATAATGAATACTAATTAATGTATTAACGCTTCTCACAGATCATTTATATCGATAGAAGAAGGCAAGGTTGCCAGATATCTCCATGTTCTCATCTCGAAATGGTTTCATAATTAAATTTTTTTTACTTGAAAAACTGCGCTCATATCCCATCGGCTATTTTTTTTATGCCATTTTGTGTATACTTGATAGATGATGTTTTTTCCCTCCAGGTTTAATAATTAATTTGTGAGGAAGTAACGTGTACTTCTTAGGGGTGCAATGAATGGCCCAGTTTTCCTGCGACTCTTATCACATTTTTAAAAGTGTTGAGCAGAGAACATTTCAATGCTGAGAAGTGAGGCATCAAAAATTAAAAGCCTTTGAAGTGGAAGCGCATCAATGCTCCGGAGTAAAGTTTAGACGAACTTTTTAAATTTAGTATGAATAGATATTCAGCTGCTGTCTCAGAAGAAGAAGAGGAGGAGGTTAAATAGTAACTTTCATTCTAAAGTAAATAAACAGTTGGAAACTGTAATATACACGCATATCAAAAGAGTTAGAGTACATGTGTATCTAGTCCTTTGTACCAAAATAAGTAAATACCGAGTGTTTATGTGCGTATTTTTGTGTATATATATATAAAACTGGAAAAAGTTACTTTTTAAAAGTAACTCGTTAGATTTTTTTAAGAGGGTTGTTTAATCTCCGCAATATCTAAGGTCATAAATTATGACGGAGGGCTGGGACCTATAGCTGTACGTGGGATCTGAACCACACGGGTCACTACATCATTTAGTTGCGGAGGACGGTCTCCCATCCAACTACTCTCCAGACCCAATGTCGCTTAATTTCGCTGGTAGACGGGAGACGGTGTTAGGCACTGGCCACGACTTAGCCCACTGCAGTTAGTTATTTGCCTATAAAAGTTTTTTTTTTTTGAGTCAAAAGTTACTGTACTGAGAAATGTAACTCGGTTACTTTCAAGTTATTTCAAGGGTTTGGAGTTTTCACAGGGTAAAAAAAAATGCGTTCATGAATCATTTAGCGAGAAGTTTCCATTAAAATGCTCAATCACATTTTATTTATATATTTTTTTTTGGGGGGGGGGCCTCTTTGCGAGTGACCTGTTGCCCACGTCGAGCTAACATCATGAAAAAGAAAAACTATAGTGTTTGTCATTTTCCCAGGAGAGTTCCTTGTTCCATGCACGGTCTGTGTGTATCATGAAAAAACCTCAGGGGATCATTCTGAGTTCAATCCCATATAAGCACACCGGACAAAAAATTAGTCACCCCTAATAGCACCGATAGTAGGAAGTTCAAGGTCACACAGAGGGCGCTGATGTAGCATTGGTAAGTGACAAGTAGCGGTGACGTAGCACACAGGATCAGATCTGTTTCGTGAGGTGGTGAAGAACAAAGTGTGTGTTGGATATAGTCTGCAAAATGGGTCGTGAGGCAGACGTTACTCAGTGGCAAAAAGGAGCCATCGTGTTTGGCAGAGCCCACGGACACAAAATGTCTGAAGTAGCCCAATTTGTTGGTGTGTCAACGCGTACTGTCCAGCGAGTTTACAAAGAGTGGTGTAGTTCGCAATCAACTGAAAATCGACGGCGTAACTGTGGCCGGAAAACAATTCTCGACAATAGGGACCGCCGCCATGTTTCTCGTCTAGTAACTGCAAATCGTTTTCAAACCAGAGAACAATTGCTCCAAGAAACCAATGAGGTTCTCCAGCGACCAATTTCCGAACGGACATTGCGACGAGAACTGCATGCGATGGACATCTGGAGCAGGGTACCATGGAAGAGGCCGCTGTTAACAGCAAGTCACAAATTGGCACGTTATAAATGGGCTCAGAGGCACAAAAACTGGACTGCGGCAGATTGGAAACGTGTAATTTGGTCCGATGAGTCCCGTTTTTGTTTGTTCTCCAATGATGGGAGGCGACGAGTACATCGCAGGTCCAATGAAGCCTTTAATCCTGAATGCGTCGAAGGTGTTGTTCAGGCTGGAGGTGGTTCCGTGATGTTCTGGGGATGTTTTTCGTACCACGAAATGGGCCCTCTCGTTCCAGTGACGATGAATTTGAACCAGCAGGCGTACCTCCGCATACTAAACTCGCCGGATTCGTGCGGTTATCAAGGCCAGAGGCGCCGTCACACGTTATTAGGTACATTCTGAGAGGGGTGACTAATTTTTTGTCCGGTGTGCTTATATGAAAATTATTTCACGAACGTAACACGTGAATAATATTTGATGATAAAAATAACCACGAAGGAAAATAAAACGAGAAATAATGCTTAAGCGCTTTCGTCTAATGATATTCTCAGGGACACTGAAATTAATCACAAGATTGAGCTTACATATACGGTAGATCACAAAGAAAAAATAAATAAATAATATGATTGGTGCAGAAAATATTTGGGAGGAGCATACAATTCGGGCGGAACAGCATCAGAGTTTTAGCGCATTGCCCCTTTTATCTAAATTTGTTATGAATGAATTCAAAATAAGAGGATCGAGCGAAAAAAGGCCCTGGCTAAGGTTGAAATTGTAAGATGAATGATGGCAGACTCAAGAATGTTACTCGAGTGAAACAAAACTGAAGAATTATTCCAATCAATACTATGGGACAACTTTGACAAATGGACAAAAAGGGCACTGGACGATTGTCCCGTTCTAACGGAATATTATTGATGTTTTACACGCGTGTAGATATTCCATTAGAACGGGACAGTCGTCTAGTGCCCTTTTCGTGTTTCATTTTCCTTCGTGGTTATTTTCATATATATATATATATATAATATTATTGAATCAGTGACAGTTCCCTTCTCTGCTTAAAAAATATATCAACAAAATTGAACTTGAGCCGAGAAATAATTCAATTTTACAAACTTGAACTGTTGGATATTAATGGAATTATTAACTGCTTAAAACTGTTCTCTGACGCAGGAAGTAATTTATATTTACAAACCTCACTTCTTCAAAGTGTTTATCTGTCATTGATGTCCTCTTTTTCCGAGAATACCCAAACCTCGGCACAAAAGACTCTCTCCATTGTGGCGTTGCCTGAGGAGTTTCTTCAGAATAAGAGGGAGAATTAATACACAAGTTTACGCTATAGTTGCACTGTTCTTTTATTGAATTTTAAAGAAAACGATTTATAGTCTAAACTGTTTACGAGTTTTTTTAGAAAATTACTTAATATATTCATAAAAATTTAACTTTCTACTGAAAACTACTGTATAGGTTGTATTAAATTTTATGCCTCAAAAATTTTTAAAAATTGTCATAATTAATTTCAGAGGCTGACCGAAATAGCTTACTACACCCTTCCCCCCAAACATACATACGTTATTCATCGATGTGTTCACAGTTTAAGTGGAAACATTAAACATCTTTTCACATAGCTGCATTCCGCTCATACACCCATTTCAGGGGTACAGTGGGGTACAAAAGTCCTAGTCTACATATCATAAGCACACCGGACAAAAAATTAGTCACCCCTCTCAGAATGTACCTAATAACGTGTGACGGCGCCTCTGGCCTTCATAACCGCACGAATCCGGCGAGGCAGAGACTCTACGAGGTTGTGCATGTACTGAACATCGATTTGCTGCCACTCGTTCATCAGCCGGTCCCGAAGTTCCGCCAGAGTCCGCGCTTCACTTTCTGTTTCCAGCCTGAACAACACCTTCGACGCATTCAGGATTAAAGGCTTCATTGGACCTGCGATGTACTCGTCGCCTCCATCATTGGAGAACAAACAAAAACGGGACTCATCGGACCAAATTACACGTTTCCAATCTGCCGCAGTCCAGTTTTTGTGCCTCTGAGCCCATTTATAACGTGCCAATTTGTGACTTGCTGTTAACAGCGGCCTCTTCCGTGGTACCCTGCTCCAGATGTCCATCGCATGCAGTTCTCGTCGCAATGTCCGTTCGGAAATTGGTCGCTGGAGAACCTCATTGGTTTCTTGGAGCAATTGTTCTCTGGTTTGAAAACGATTTGCAGTTACTAGACGAGAAACATGGCGGCGGCCCCGATTGTCGAGAATTGTTTTCCGGCCACAGTTACGCCGTCGATTTTCAGTTGATTGCGAACTACACCACTCTTTGTAAACTCGCTGGACAGTACGCGTTGACACACCAACAAATTGGGCTACTTCAGACATTTTGTGTCCGTGGGCTCTGCCAAACACGATGGCTCCTTTTTGCCACTGAGTAACGTCTGCCTCACGACCCATTTTGCAGACTATATCCAACACACACTTTGTTCTTCACCACCTCACGAAACAGATCTGATCCTGTGTGCTACGTCACCGCTACTTGTCACTTACCAATGCTACATCAGCGCCCTCTGTGTGACCTTGAACTTCCTACTATCGGTGCTATTAGGGGTGACTAATTTTTTGTCCGGTGTGCTTATAATTACAGGCCTATTGCTGTCGCTTCCTGCTTCTCGAAACTACTAGAAAAACTCTTGTTACTCCGATTAAATGATTACCTATGGACATCTAATCAGTTTGGTTTTAGAAGGTCCCACTCAACTGACCTGTGTATCTATGTACTTAAGGAAATAATATCTAAATACATTGACAGTAATTCAACTATTTATCGCTGTTTCCTAGATATAAGTAAGGCATATGATAGAGTGAACCACAATATTTTATTTGAAAAAACTAGAAGACAGGAAGGTTCCCATGTACATATTAAATTTATTGAAATTTTGGTATTCCCACCAATCTTTTACCGTTAGGTTGGACAATGTACTATCCGAATGTTTTGGCTCCTCTTGCCGGGTGAGACAAGGCTCTTTGCTCTCCCCTATGCTGTTTAATGTGTATATTGACAGATTAATTACTTCACTTAATGAGGCAACAGTGGAATGTTGTATAGATAACACAAGGATAAATAACTTAGTTTATGCCGATGATATGGTGTTAATAAGTCCCTCTGTTAAAGGTCTGGATCGGCTACTAAAAGTCTGCGAAGTGTATTCGCAGAAACATGATATTCTTTTTAATGTTACAAAAACTAAAGTTATGCAATTCCATCCTAAAAGCTGTAATCAGCCAGCTGATATTAGGTTTAAAATGAGAGGCGAAGCAATTGAGGGAAGTACAAGAGTTTAAGTATTTGGGTCAAACTGTCACCAGCTCCTTGAGTGATGACTCAGATATAAGAAAACATTCTCGAAGCCTTTGTGCTAAAGCGAATATGACTATAAGGAACTTCCAGTTCTGTACAAGTGAAGCTAAAGACACACTCTTTTGTACTTTCTGCAGTAATATATACGGACAGCAACTGTGGGTGAATTATAAAAAAGGTTCTGGCAGAACTCTAAATTTGCTGTACAACAGGTCTTTTAGACTCCTACATAAATTACCCCCGAGATGCTCAGCTTCGCAAATGTTTGCTACCCGCAAGCTATCCATGAGTCCTGACGTTTGTCGTCGAAGCTATGGACTTCTTGCTACGAAAACGTCTGTCTGTAGCTCCCCTTAATTTCAATATTACAGTATTATTTCTAATTAATTGTGTGTGTGTGTATATATATATGTATATATATATATATATATATATATATATATATATATATATATATATTAGTGTGTCCCAATTTTTTTTGTTCCTGAAGTTTGTCATGCACACCCCCATAATTTCTTCCATTCGTGAAAACATGCCAGCAAGATGAATTTCATTCGTGTTCTTTAATTTTAAGGGTCCCCTCAAACCATGTGTTACTATTGCTGAACGGCTACTCTCTACCTTATACTAATTGTAGCATATTTCTTTTCAGGTTATGGATACAAGAAAGCAGGAGACTGTGTGGTTGGTGGGGTGTTGCGAAATGAACCCCTGGAAACGCTGTGTCAACTCCCGACAGTGGGAGATGTTCTTCGACGTCTGTTGTTCTTCACTCGGAAGAAAAAAACGTCCATGGCGGAAGCTGCCAATGTGGTAGCTGATGAGGTTATGGCGGTGTGGGCTCGGGCATCTATTCCGACCTCCCACAAGCCCAAGTGCGTCGAGAGGATCAAGGCCCTCTCCACGGACTACGAGAAGGTTGCCAGAAACCGAAACCGTGGGGGAGAGAAGCAACTGGAGCGGGAAAAGGGATTCCAAGCCAACCTGAATACACTGTTCGAAACAGCTCATGCCAACGCCATGAAACTCATCAAAGTCCCCGAAGATCGAGACTTTCTGAATGACCAGTGAACCGTGCGGAAGATGTACATCGGAGGAGAGGACCTGGAGTTTGCTCGCAGGGCAGCGGAGCTGGAGAAACGCCGAGCAGCTGAAGAGAAGAGGAAGAAGAAAAGCCGCGAAGAGATGGACTCACTGCAAGCAAAAGGAACGGTGAAAAGTGGGTCTTCTTCTTCGGAGTCCATGGCCGAAGCATCCAATGATGATGTCCAATATTCCTCTCCTGGTCCTTCGGCTCCTCGATCCACTCCCAAGTACGGCCAAGTGTGGGCAAGGAGGATCATCCAATATCCCAATTTTGCTGCAGCCCTGGATCGAACTGGAACCTCAGTACGCCAAGCGATGCACATTGTGGCTCCAGCACTCGCTGCCGCGGGAGTTGAGTTATCCTCGGTCACCTTGTCCAAATCAAGTCTTCACCGTTCACGGCAGAAGTCCAGGAAGAACTTGGCAGCCGGAATCAAGACCGAGTTCAATCCTGATATGCCGCTTGTCGTCCACTTTGATGGCAAACTCCTCCCTGATTCGGATGGAGGGAAATCAGATCGCATACCAGTGCTGGTCAGCGGGAAGAATCTTGAGAAGTTGTTGGCGATCCCAAAAATCCCTGACAGCACGGGACAGCGGATGGCTGGAGCTGTTCTGAAGGTGCTGGACGATTGGCCGCAAGTTCAACCATGGATTGCCGGTCTCTGCTTCGACACAACAGCGGCAAATACCGGTATTCGCAGCGGCGCTTATACGATTATCCAGGACCAAATGGACCGCCGCGTTCTTTTCCTGGCTTGCAGACACCACATGATGGAATTGGTAATCACCTCAGTCTTTGACCTGTTCTTCAGGTCTTCTGGCCCCGAAATTGCGCTGTTCGCTCGCTTCAAATCCCAATGGGAGTTCATCGACCAGAAGCAGGCTTCTCCGTTCAACTGCGATGGCCCAAGCGACATCCTTTCGGAATGGGTGGCGTTGAAAAAAGAGCAGATTGTCCACTTCATTGAAGTCCAGCTTGAAGTTGGCCACCCAAGAGACGATTACCGGGAGTTCCTGATCCTCGCTCTGGTCTTCCTCGATGGTCATGGCAAACGAGATCTCCGGTACAATCGTCCTGGAGCATACCACCGGGCCAGGTGGATGGCCAAAGGCATTTACTGTCTTAAGATGTTCATCTTCCGAAGCCAATTCCACCTGACCGCTCACGAGGTCCGGTCACTACGCAGGATAAACGTCTTTGCCGTCACCATCTACCTCCAGAGGTGGTTCGAGGCTCCATTGACGGCGGACGCGCCCGTCAATGACCTGGAGCTGTTGGAGGACCTAGAGCGGTACAAGGCGGTGGATCATGATGTAGGTACTGCCGCATTGACGAAATTCCGGGGCCACCTCTGGTACCTAAGCGAAGATTTAGCCGGACTCGCTATGTTCTCCAAAACCACCGATGCAGAGAAGACGGCCATGCTCCAAAACCTGCACAAGAAGACCGAAAACGCAAAAGATCTGCGTCGGCTGGAGGGAAAGAGTGTCTTGACCATGAGACGGTCGGATTTGAGCACCTTGGTCACGAAAAGGACTCAAAACCTTTTTCATTGCCTGAAGCTGCCGGTTCCAAAAACCCCCAAAGATCTCGAAGGATGTGCACCATCGTTGAAGTCTGTGAACGACGCGGCAGAACGGGCGGTGAAACTAGCGGAAGATTTCAATGAGGGCCTGACAAAAAACGAGGAGGAACGGCAGCTCGTGTACCAAGTCGTCGAATACCACCGACAGCAGTTCCCCTCAGCAGACAAAAAGATCCTCTGTCCCCCGAAATGAAATGTGCCATTAGGAAGATTTTCCATTTCCTTTAATTTAGTCATTAGAAAGAATTTACATTTTAATTCTTCCATTCTAGAATGATTAATGCTGAGCATTTACGTTTGTTCATATAGGGTCGAATAAACAAGGTCAATGAGGGGACCCTTCCCCTCCTAATAGGCCAATGAAATTTCGCCCATTTTTTCCTTTCTTCAAGTGTAATTAATTAAAGGGGTGTGCGATTTGACTCTTGCAAATTTTTATTTTCACATGTGAGGCTGGGACACCCTAATATATATATATATATTTCTACCCTTAGTATGTGAACTGTCATTGTATTATTAATATTAGTCATATAGACTACGGTCTATCAATAAACCTTTTCATTTTCATATTGTTAATTATTCAGAAACCATAACCCCAAAATGTTTTATATCACAAGAATATAACTTTTATATAGTCCTTCATCAATAAGCACTATGTTATCGATATTTTAGATAACGTTTTGTTTAACACGATAATTACCAATTCACCCAATTTGACCAATTTCTTACTTTTTGTTTTCCGTTAAATCAATATATGTTGCACTGTAATTCTTGTGTAATTTCTTCTTTAGATGAAACCGGAACTTCATAAAATCAATAATTTATACGTTTTAATGATAATTAATTTATCAATTTTTATTTACATTCCAGGAGTGATATGGCCATTTAAATAAAAATTGAATACAGAAATATTAAAAGTGGATATTTGTTATTTATAGAAACGTGTTTAAAGAGGTTAGTGAAGGAATTCGTGGTTAAATAATTGTACTCCATCAAGAAGGAAAGTTTCAACGTCAAATTATGGCACGCATTAAAGTTTCCACGGGAGCTAGCTCTCCAGAGAACACTGGAAAGATACAAAGTTACTGGAAGCTACAAGACAAAGAAAAGAACAGGGAGACCGAAATAACAACCCCATCTGAAGACCACTACATAGTTTTAACATCACTACGAAACAGAACTGCAACAGCGGGAGAAATACAGGCTCAACTGAATAGAGAACGAGAAACACCAATCGGCATAACTAATATAAAAAGAAGACTAGCTGTCGGAGGCCTTCTTGGAAGAGTTGCCACAAGAAAACCATTTCTAAGGAAGGCAAATACGGTTAAACGTCTAGTATGGGCTAAAGAATACAAGAATTATACATTGGAAGATTGGAAAAATGTCCTATTTACAGAGGAGTCAAAATTTGAAATATTTGGCAACCACAGAAGACCCTATATCAGGCGTAGAACGCGTGAAAAAATGTTGCAGCAGTTTATGGTGAAGGGAACATTCAAGTCTGGTGGTGGTGGGGGGCACCACCACCAGACTTGAATGTTCCCTTCACCATAAACTGCTGCAACATTTTTTCACGCGTTCTACGCCTGATATAGGGTCTTCTGTGGTTGCCAAATATTTCAAATTTTGACTCCTCTGTAAATAGGACATTTTTCCAATCTTCCAATGTATAATTCTTGTATTCTTTAGCCCATACTAGACGTTTAACCGTATTTGCCTTCCTTAGAAATGGTTTTCTTGTGGCAACTCTTCCAAGAAGGCCTCCGACAGCTAGTCTTCTTTTTATATTAGTTATGCCGATTGGTGTTTCTCGTTCTCTATTCAGTTGAGCCTGTATTCTCCCGTTGTTTGCAGTTCTGTTTCGTAGTGATGATAAAACTATGTAGTGGTCTTCAGATGGGGTTGTTATTTCGGTCTCCCTGTTCTTTTCTTTGTCTTGTAGCTTCCAGTAACTTTGTATCTTTCCAGTGTTCTCTGGATAGCTAGCTCCCTTGGAAACTTTGATGCGTGCCATAATTTGACGTTGAAACTTTCCTTCTTGATGGAGTACAATTATTTAACCACGAATACCTTCACTAACCTCTTTAAATACGTTTCTATAAATAACAAATATCCACTTTTAATATTTCTGTATTCAATTTTGTTTCAGTTATGTAGGAGTAGGGGATCTTCACAATCACTGATATATTGACCAAAGAAGAGTACTACTCAATTCTTCAGTTATGTCATTCCTTCTAGATTGAGACTTTGTGTTCATGGCTTTATTTCCCAGCAAGATAATGACCCTAAACACACTTCCAAGCTATCAAAACTGCCTGTAGTCAAAGGAGAAAAAAAATGGCGTGCTAAAATTTATGAAATTCCCTCCTCAGTCTCCAGATCTCAATCCATTCGAACATTTATGGGACCATTTAAAACGAGAGATAGCTAAAATCCATGTAAATAGTAAGAAGACCCTCTGCAATGTGTTACATAAGTGTTGGATTAACATTTATCCAAATGGAATTAAAAAACAAATGGAATCAATACGTAGAAGAGTTTACGCAATTCTTAAATCAAAAGGTGGCCATATTGATTATCGAGTATTTTCTTTTGATACGTCTATTTATTTTAATTATATTAGATATTATAACATTCTTCGGTGGTTGGAAGGTTTTATTGATTTGTATATATAGGGTGGTCCAGAGAAATGGGACCCAAAAGAAACCCCTGTAACTCTTAAAGTATAAGTCCTTTTATAAAATCATACGCATCATTCGAAAGAGGATAGTTACAAGTTTGTACAGGATTGTATAGGTTTTGACAATACAAGACAAGATAAGATACAAAACAAAATAAAAGTGTTAGTTGAAACTAACCCTTCAAGATGACTGCACGGACTGTGGAACAGCTGCGTTTCATAACTGAGCAATATATGAGCATGGAAGAAGTGTAGTTTCAGCTCAAAGATCTTTCAAGACAAATTTTCAGATGTCAAAATCATCTTCTAAGAAAGTAATCCGTCGGTGTCAGAAATTTTTCCCTAACTAGCAGCATTGGAAAAAAAAATCAACTGAAGAGTGCGCACAGCAAGGATAGACGAGATCATTAACAGAACTCATGAAATTGTACAGGATAATCCTAACATAAGCATCAGACGTGCTTCTCAGCTGTTAGGAGTTGGATATGGAACACACACCGTATATTCAAGCAAAATTTAATGCTCTTTCCATATAAAATTCAAACAGTGCAACAACTAAACGATGGCGATTTCGCACGAAGACGACAATTCTGTCAATGGATCCAACAGAGGGTAAATGACACCACCAATTTTCTAGCAACTTTGATTATGTCAGACGAAGCCATTTTCACTTGAATGGAACTGTAAACAAACAAAATTGTCGTTTGTGGGCAACAGAAAATCCATTGAATATTACCGAAGTCCCGTTGCATAGTCAGCGTGTAACTGTTTGGTGTGGTCTTACTGCATCTCAGATCATAGGGCCGTACTTTTTCGAGGATTCCCCGACCACCGGAAACACGGTCACTGTAAATGGTGATCGCTACGAAAAAATGTTGACCGATTTCCTTATTCCTAAATTAAGAGATCTTTGTCTAGAAAACCACTGGTTCCAACAAGACGGAGCTACCTGCCATACCACGAGGAACTGCATGGCAGTTTTGCGTCAAACGTTTCCAGGCGAGTTAATCTCAAGATTTGGAGACGTTGAATGGCCCGCAAGGTCTCCGGATTTTTCTCCCTTACATTATTATCTCTGGGGATATTTAAAGAGTAGGGTCTACAGAAATAACCCAACGACCTTGCAAGAATTGAAGGCCGCCATCACAAATGAGATACAGGCCATACCACCGCACACTCTTGCAAAAGTGATGCAGAACTTACAAGCGAGAACACTGGAATGCTTGGCAACTAATGGAGCACATTTGAAAGGAGTCATTTTTAAAAAATAAATATTTCATAATAAACTTGTAACTCTACTCTTTCGAATGATATATAGTTTTTATGAAAGGAATTAAATATTAAGAATATTTGGCTTTTTTTTATGGGTCCCATTTATCTGGATCACCCTATATATCACTAAGCCCATTCATTAGTATTTTGCAACAAAATGGCAACATTTTTAGTTGCTAGTTAATGCTTCAAGTTACGTAAAAGAACCAGATTTTGTTTCGAGTAAATGAAGCATAGGCTATTTTTACCTCTCTCCAATCTGAGATTAATATCTTTGAATTCTATAAATCTAAGCCCTAAGGAGTCCCGAGTCAAACTTCACGAACACGGTCTTCTTTAATGATATGTTTGCTTACCTCTGAAAAATTCGAATTAAAATACTCTGGCATGTCCCGAACGGGCTTTAGAAGAACTTTAGCTCTGCTAAAGTGTTGGTCTATTTTCGCTAGATTTTGACGAATCGAAAACGTTGGCTTGGGATCTGACTTGCGTTTTAATCATTTTCATCAAAAGTGGCTGCATGAAGCGTACCCACGAAAGTTAGACAGTTTGCACGTGAACGTAGCCTGTGTGTTTTATGCAGGCCTACATTACAAGTGCTGATCAACAAACGACACTTAACTTTCCATCGTCAGCTGTTTACTCTCAATATGGCGGTATCAGACAAGCTCAAAAATGCATATAAAACTGAACGTTCATTTTAAATGTGAAACTGGAGCCACTTTAACTTAAACTTTACAAGTTACTCGTAGAAAGTGTAACTGAGTTACCCTTACTGAAAAAGTAATTGTCATAGTAACTTTTTCCATCTTATATATATATATATATATATATATATATATATATATATGGGAATGAACTCAGAATGGTTCCCTGAGGTTTTTTATGATACACACAGACCGTGCATGGAACAAGGAACTCTTCTAGGAAAATTAAATCCACTATTGTCCGAATAAGTAATGGTAAATGACAAATACTATAGTTTTTTTTTGAATGATAGCACGACGTGGGCAACGGGTCACTCGCAAAGAGGCCCCAAAAATATAGCTTTCCTCACCAGCTATCTGCAAAGCAGATAGGATCCAGCTTTGGGACAGGATCTAGGGTTTAAAGCAGCCTAGCCCAACTACATTTAGAACCTCAATATAAGCAAGACTCGCTGCCTTCACGTCAGATTGAATACATCAAAAATATAATAGTTACCCCTATTATAGTATTTGTCATTTACCATTACTTATTCGGACTATAGTGGATTTAATTTTCCTAGAAGAGTTCCTTGTTCCATGCACGGTCTGTGTGTATCATATATATATATATAATATATATATATATATATATATATAATTGTTTTATTTCTACGATGATTTCCTCTGTCTTTCCTCTCACTTTTTCTTTGTTTTTCCGCTGAGATATGCCCTTTAAATAGAGGCGAATCGGTTCTTCCTGAACTAAAAAAAAAAAAAAAAAAAAAAATTTCTACGATGAACAGTTTTCATTTATTTAACATTGCTCTCCAAAATGCAGATATTTAACAGTGACAGTATTTTAAAAAGTTATTTGCATCAAGTTAAGTCAGCAGGGCAAAACATGTAATTTTACTGCTTAACCCTTTAACCCAACCAGGGGTACTGGTGTACCCTAGTACCCAGGGTATTGCTAGCGGAACTTTTTAATGGGTAGGGATTAATATTAGGCATCATTAATATACAGGTTCATTATTTTTACTGCATCAGTAAACGTAGTTTTACTGTTACTGTTAAAACAACAGACAAGTACTGTTATTTTAAGGGTTTTTTTCTCACTGTAACGGGCATTGTAGATTTAACAGTATTTACCATGACTTCAAATGAAACTGTTCAGTATTTTAACAATCACGCAGTCGCTGTGAAAGCAAAAATGTATACGGCTGATATATGGTAACACTTTTCAAAACTGTATCCATCCATAGTTTTAAAATTAAAAAAATTAGCCGATGGATTCGTAGAAGATGGGATGCCCGAGTGTCTCCATGCGTCTGTTGACGTACTGCAAATAAAAATGTTATTCCCGAAGTTATTTTCAAATATTCAATTGTAAGTACAATTTTCAACAGCGAGTTTTAATTAATTTTATTTAAATATTTAGTTATGATTGTTAAAGATTCAAAGTACAGTAGAGAAGTTGCCTCGTAAAGTATGTCTTGTAAACTCGTAAAGTACTACAGATATGTGCTACTCTTGTGAATTTTACACGAATTAGCCGAAGTTGTACTCGTAAATACGGAAAGTACAGACAGTATTTTAACAACATTTATTGGTTATTAAATCAACAGTGTTCCTGTATTACAAATATTCACAATGTATTCTCTAAATTCTTCGTACTGAGCTGTCAGTTCAACTGCTAATGTACGTGCCCAAAATACAGACACTGTTTTAAAATACTGTACTCATTTGCTGTTAAAATAACAATAATAATATGGTGAATTAAGTTACTATAAATACGGTGGTTGCAGTCATTCTTTAAGCAAAATGTTTTTCCTGTTAAAATAATAGTGACACCCGTGATTTGAAAATTTATGGTTTTAGCTCTTAATTTAACAGTTTTGAAATTGGTAAATATACTGTTACTGCGCAACTTTAGTTTACAGTCGCTGTTTAAACAAATATTATATGTGAGAATGGCGGGGAACTGCATCATTAAATTTTAAAAGCACTTTTAAGGGTGACGTTATATTAATAGTATTAAACCTCTACAAATATCGTGTTTGTAAAACTGATAAAGATGTTAGTACTAATACAACAGCAAAGTCGGGTTCAGTTAAATATTCTCTCTAATTTGGATTTCAAAATTTATTTTACCATTATGGAAAAATGGGGAAAACTCTTAAAAATGGCAGTAATTTACCGTTAATATATACAGTATAAGCAAACAACCAAAGGAAAAAGAAACACGAAATCCGTATTTCGTGTTTTTTTCCCTTTTCCCTGTGGTTGTTTGTTTATTAATAAGATCACGTGTTATTCTGTGATTTTACTGCATATATATATATATATATATATATATATATATATATATATATAATAACAAGAAAACGAATAGCTTTGAAAAAGTAAAACTCTTAAATTTTTTAAAAGGAAGTCATTTTAGTTCTTATTTAAAATGGATTCTCATTTAAAATGGACGTGCTTTTGAATCTGGAAATAAAGTAGCGTTCAACTTTTGCCCTTCTCGCCTGGATACCTTTTGTTTAGAAAGTTCTAAGGCGTATATATATATATATATATATATATATATATATATAGTTACATGTATTTTGCTAAAAACAGAAGTCGAAGCTTGAAAAGGGGGAAAATACTTTTTTATTTTAAGTACTGTAATCTTTCTTTCCTTTCGTGAAGTGAAATGTCTCGCCAGAATGCGAAAGAATTATTTCTTTTAAAGAATCTTGTTAAGTTAATGCTTTACTAGATAAAGTACTGTCCCAATTAATATTTAGTTAAACGACTATCTCTGTTATATTGGCGAATTTTGTGTTGTAATTAAGTATCATAATATTTGCTTTATAGATTCGTAAAGTTATTGAAAAATATTGAAGCGATTTGAAATTTTGACGGCTTTTTTTTTTTTTTTTCAAGTTTTGTAAATATTAGCTTACGAAATGAATTTTTGTTCAATAGCAGAAAAAATTCTGTGCGCGCGCGCGCGCGCGAAAGCAACTAGGCATAAGTGAATTCGACTCTGATAATTCACAGCTGTAACGAAGTACTTACTTTTGTGACATGACACTTACGATATACCTCAGATAATTAAAAACGTTATATAAAAAAATCTAGAATAGTTTTTGTCAGCTAAAAGATACGTTAGCCCTGATTAGGTTAGGTCAGCTAAAGTTAGTTTAGGTTAAGTTAGTTTAATACATCACTATTTAACACACAATGAAAAACATTGAAAAGCAACAGATCACGAGTCAAGAGGATATAGTTGCTTCTGTTCAAAATTTTTTGCCTCCCTAAATTGTATAAATAACTGTTTACAAATTTTCTTCTTGACCTGAGCATTTAATCAAG
This sequence comes from Bathynomus jamesi, assembly GCA_023014485.1. NCBI lineage: Eukaryota > Metazoa > Arthropoda > Malacostraca > Isopoda > Cirolanidae > Bathynomus > Bathynomus jamesi. The sequence continues at coordinate 580,019 of JAJOZX010000579.1, read as the reverse complement.
GTTTTCTTTGGCTTTCTAAAACGTTAAGAAGACAGATCATATGAAGCGTGGCAACTTTTATCGTCCATAAGACTGTTATGGTAAATGTTCTGGTTGACCAACTGAGAATAGTTTAATTCTTTTGAAGGGCTTATTGGTCATATTAACCACGCTGTAAATTTCAGAATCAAAGTGACTTGACAAAATACCCCAATGTTTTATCATTTTATATACAGGGTGTCTCAAAAGTCACTATCTATTTTGAAAAATAATGGGAATTACGAAAAACTGGTTTAAGACATGAAAAATATATTTATTTCAAAGTAAGTGCCACAAAGAATTAGTGCTATTTATTTATCTGTCTCCACATGGCGACCATCAGTGTCTCTACAGAGCTCAAAGCGATAAGTTGTTTCCCGGAACACACTTTCCAGCATTTGAGGTGTTATTTTCTGAACTGCATCGGTAATACGATTTCGAAGTTCGGCTACATCACTAATTCTTCTACCAGTGTACACCTTAGACTTAATGAAACCCCAGGCGAAACAATCTAATGGTGTTAAATCGGGTGAACGTGCTGCCCATGGTTGTGTTCCTCCACGACCAATCCAGCGACCGGGGAAGCGTCTGTCAAGATAATCACGTACAATTATTGCATAATGGCACGGTGCTCCATCCTGCTGAAAAACTACTGTGTCAAGAATGCCATCTGTAAGAAGTTGAGGTTCGAGGAATTGTTCAAGCATGTCAAGATAATAAACCAATTAACTTTTTTTAAATACACAAATTTGCACCAGAAGTACATATCTTTATGCCAGCATAGCATTTTAAAAAAAAATCTAATGTCACCGAAATAGATAGTGACTTTTGAGACACCCTGTATATGCAAACCAACAAGGAAAAGAAAAAATTATTTTAAGGTTTTTCGTGTATTTAACAATACACTTCGTCAGGGAGGTGTATTGTTGAGTACACGAAAGGCTTTGGAATAATTTTTTCCTTTTTCTTGTGGGTTTGCATCATTCATTTATTTCACGTGTTTAAGTGTGAAATTCATCCCATATATATATTATATATATATATATATATACATATATACATATATACACACACATATATATATATATATATATATATATATATATATATATATATATATATATATATATATATATTCATAACATGTGGGACGCACTTTCAGGATGGATTCAGGACCTGAAAATCAAAAAAGCTTCATAAACATATGCCCGAAATCGCTTTGCTTCCGAGTTACAGCCTATTATGTGTTCCAGCAAGTATCCGCCTTACCTTTAAAGGAAGTGCTCAAAATGACCGCCTTGCGCTTGAATACACGTCTGAACACGCTTCGTTATAGACTGCCTGACGCGTTCAAACATTCAGGTATTGCTCAGATTTTCTGGCATCCTTGTTCTACACGTTGGCGAAGCATTTCAACGTTGTCAATGAGTGTCACGTAAACAATGGATTTCAGATGACCCCACAGGTAAAAATCGAGTGGATTCAGGTCCGGGGAGCGAGCAGGCCACGCAATGGGTCCTCCACGGCCTATCCATTTATCAGGGAAATGGTTATCCAAATAGTCTTTGGCTACTCGACTGAAATGAGGCGAAGCGCCGTCATGCATAAACCACATACGACGTCGGACACCAAGAGGAACTTTATCTAGTAAATTGCTAAATCATTCCTTAAAAAATTGGAATAGGATTCTCCTATTCATCTTCCAGGCAAAGCAAAAGCACCGATTAAGTTGTAGGCAATAAGTCCTGCCCATACATTGATACTAAATTGTTGTTGGTGCCTTGACTGGATGATGGCATGCGAATTTTCTTCGGCCCAGTGATGAGTGTTGTGAAAATTGATCACACCATTTCTTGTGAAGGCAGCCTCATCAGAAAACAACACGAGGATAGAAAAAGAGGATCGCGAGCACACTGTTGAAGGAACCAAGTACCAAAAGGCTCTCGTGGTGAGAAATCAGCTTCGGTAAGGCCTTGTACTCTCAGAATGTGATATGGGTAAAGCTATTGTTCCCGTAAAATTCTCCACACAGTTGTGTATCTTACACCCTCTGCTGCTGCTGCTATTCTTAGGTGCTGACACCAGGATGTTCCTCCACGCGATTCAGGACCCGCTCTTCCAACTCAACAGTTCAGTTCTGGCACTAATTGGTCTACCACCATCTGAAACTCGCTTGTTGAATGTGATCTTCTATCACCAAGACGCTCGTCTATTCTCAGAAAGGTCTTCTTATCTGGCAGACGGCGATTCGGAAACCTTTCCGCATACAGACGTCTTGCTGCGGCCGCATTACACTCGGCAAGTCCATACATGAAATGCATGTCTGCCATTTCTCTGAATAAGCCTCCATTCAAATGCCACACCGCGATGCACCTCTGACTGACTGATGGCTCTACACTCAACGATATTGAAACATGTTATAGAATGTACAAACATTACAATCGTACATGAAATAAGTCTCGTACACACTCACAAACATTGTCGGCAAGCAGGGTTTGTAAACAGTTGTGGAAAGAATTGCTGTAACTCGGAAACAAAGCGATTTCAGGCATATGTTTATATAAACTTTTTTAATTGTTTTCAGGTCATGAATCCATCCTGAATGTGCGTCCCACATGTTATGAAACACCCTGTATATATATATATATATATATATATATATTATATATATATATATATATATATATATGTGTGTGTGTGTGTGTGTGTGTGTCAGAAGCCGAAATCAGTCAGTATACGTATTGACTTTTCTTATGATGATGATGATGATGATGATGGAAACCCAACGTGGGCAACGGGTCACTGGCAGAGAGGCCACAAAATATAGCTTCCCTCACCAGCTATCTGCTAAGAAGCCTTTGGGATAGGGTCTAAGGCAGTGGTTTCCAACCTTTTTGAAGCGATGGCCCACTAGAGCTGATTCGAATAACTCGTGGACCACCTCCATGTTGCTAAACTGGTATCATGTTTACATAAGGTTTAATAAGCAAATTTTTTTTTACTAACATTTATTAACATGATGCTAAAAGACAAGCAAGTGGAAACCACTGGTCTAAGGTTTAAAGGTAACCTAGACAACTACATTCAGAACCTTAGTATACACGAGAAACTCGTTGATTTACGTCGGATTGAATTGACATCAAAGAAAAAGGGCAACTATTGGGTTTTTAGACAAAATTTAAAAATTTTTAAATCTTAACCGGCAACTTCGAGCGTCCACGTTCAAGACACTTAACACGCCCGTTTAATGTGATACAACTCGGAACTCAAGAAAAAGAAAAACTGGTTTTAAGAGTGACAGTATTTTAAAAATTTATTTTTATCAAGTCAACAAGGCAAACCATGCATTTTTACTGTTTAATTAACGTTTTGTTCGATAAAGCAGGCATCATTAATATGCAGGTTTATTATGATTGAACCGAGATCGACTACGGTCGATTGAACCTTTATAGTCGTTCACTGCTACAATCGACTTTTCTCTATGGCCGTCAAAAAATGCTTCCCTCAACTGTCATATTCGACAACTCTCCCTCGGCTTTGAAATGTGCGCCAAACATTCCTGCGGCTATCTGGTGACATCTATAATAACTAAACATGAATGTAAACACACATCAGTACACACGCCCGCGCTGCCCGCGCAGTCGTATTTTATTGCTTTTTCCAGCAATTTAGGTGTTTATGTTCATTATAACACTGGTACGCAGTGTAAATGCTTGTCATAACCCATAATATAAAGCAATTATTATGAATAGATAGATGAATTTTGCGTTTTTCATAATACACATTTTCTGGTTGAAAATTAAAATTTTACTTGGGTAATTTGAAAAAATTCACTGATGCACTTGTTAACTTGTACCGAGGCATTAACTTGGCGGATTCAGTAAAGTCAATAATTGTAAAATTTTCTTAGACCTAACTATGGACTAAGAATGTAAATATTACCGAATCATAATAACATAGTCTAGTACCCTTATGTAAGCTGAACATAAATTTTCATGATATATTTGATGGAATTCAAATGCCCTAATTTTATACTACAATGCCCTGCCAGAATAAAATGAACACCCTCCTAAAGCAACGGAATGGACATTGAAACATGATATCCTCTAGGTCAGGGCCGGCCAACCCCATGCCCGCGGGCCAAAAGTTGCCCGTTTGACTTTTGGAGGTTGCCCGCCTCAGAAATAATAAATAAAAAATATAATTAAAATAAATAAAAAATTAAATAAAAAATAAATAAAAAATAATTATTATATGCACAATCAGTGATATATACTGTTTGTTTTAGACGCCAATATTTCCCTATCCTTCAGAATCTTAGTGACTTTGCTACCACCTCGACGTTGTTTCTTGTCGATCGCTTTACCACACGGAACATTGTATTCAGAAGTAAGTTTTATTCGTAATTTTTAAGATTTTGTATTTGGCAAAAGTTTAGTATAAATTTACTTTGATAAACGGTTATTTGCAGTTATTAATTGTGATATTTTAATGATAATGATAAAATATTAAGGTGGGCCGCTTGACTTTTGATTTTTTATAAAGTGGCCCGCTGACAAAACAACTTGGCCGGCCCTGCTCTAGGTGAAATTTCCATTCCGAAACAAAGAGGAAGGAGGTTCTTACCTAATATGGATATGTGATCTTGTGAATTAAGACGTCCCTCTACGAACACAGGGTCAGTTTTTTCCGAGTACCAAAAGCCTGCCCACACCATAACAACACAACCACCGAATTTCACATTGGGTTGCACCAATTTGGGATTGAACATATTGCCACAGGTTCTTCATACCCAGATCCGTCCTCCTGAAGCAAACTGCTTGAATGTTGATTCATCTGAGAAGACAAAAGAGTGCCAAACTTTATCAAATTTGTCCTTCATCTGCATGGATTACTCCTTATTAGTCTCGGAGAGGAATGGCTTCCATCTAACTACATTACACGTCCTCTGTATCCTCTGCATAGACGGTCTATGCAAAACTTTCAGCTCACTTAGCATAAGTCTACTATTGTTAGACACGGCCCACTTCTGACTTTATTCTAAGCTTCACTAACTAGACTCTCAGGCCTAGATCTATATTAAAAATGGAAATAAGCCTTGTTTCAGTTTTTTATGTGACACTTTTTAATGTTTTTCATTTATGTAGACTTATTTCAATTTGCGGCGAAATCTAGAATCCAGTACGTTAAGTTCGGCTAGGCTAGGGTAGATTAGGTTAGTAACTGTGGATTCTGTCTCCAAACACCATCTGGGATCTGGATTTTTACCCATTTCCCCAGACTGGATTAGATTTTTCTCATAGGCCTAGGCCTTAATTAAAAAAGGCTAGCCTAGCCTAGATGAGTTGGCATAAGAACATACGAAGCATTAGGATAACTCAAGGCCACTAGACAGGGTTATTCCTGTCTAAAACGAGAACAATATTACATATTGTAGTGTTTAGTCTTATTTACAATAGGTCACAATAAGTGTACAAAGGATCCCAGCCATTTACAAGGTCTCCCCTCGAAATGTATCTCAAATCACTCCTATTAGATGCACAAGATTGTAGTAACAGATTCGACAGGCTCTACCTAATCCCATCATTCCTCTTTCTAGCAGTAACACTTTCACCTCTCTCATCACTCCATCCATAAACATGTTGAACATCCACAAAGACAGCTCGCAACCTTGATGCACACCAACAATTGTATCAAACCATTTACTCAGGTTTTTTATTTACTCACACATGCCCTATTTCCATCATAAAAACTCCACCACATTCATAAGTCTACCACCAATCCCATAAATACTCAATATCACTATCATATGCTTTTTCAAGATCCATAAATGACATGTACAGCATACAGCCATACTGTACAATTCCTTTTATATGCTTTCTCAAACACTTTCCTCACTGCAAACTCTTCATCTACATAGCATAGCCTCTTTCTGTCACTGTCCTACCATACACTTTCCCCACTTTACTCAACAGACTTAGGCCGGCGGCACACAGGATCGTCTTGCGATTCACGACTGACGACTCAAGTCGTTAGTCGTGAGTCGCAAGACTATCCTGTGTACCGCCGGCCTTATACGTCTGCAATTCTTACATTCACTCCCTTTACCTTTCATTTTGTACAAAGGAACGACTATTGCTTTCTTCCAGTCTTCAGTCACTGTTACTTAGTCTTAGTCTTAGACACTCCGACTCACTCACACACCCCTTTTTTTTTAATGCATTTCTTTATTTTCTTCTTATAAAATTATTAAATTAATATAAATTTTTCCCCTCAAAAAGTGATTTTATTAGATTTAATGTAGAGAAACTATAAATACCCAATTTGTTAACCGCATTCGTAACTCGAAATGACGTAATGAGTAAAAGACTCCGTAAAAAGAGTTCGATTCCGATTAAGATAAAAATGTTCATGTTTGTTTCTGGATATAAATAATGTGCATAATGAATATATATATATATATAGTAGTAAAGTTAAGTGAAGAAATTTTGAGTTAAAGAAAATTACAAATAAGTTTGACATTTTGGTGATTTGGAATTATTTGTTTACTGCAACAAATTATTATCGTTATCAAAATTTGTTTTCTAACACGAATATTACACGATACACAATTTCGTTGTCTAAAAATAAAACAAGTTTTGTTCAAACACTTTTATTTTTGAGTTGGCAGAACATTTTAAGAAGTTGGTACTTCGCTTATGCAGAGATGCGCACGTGTGTGTGTGTGTGTGCGTATGTGTATGCATGCGCGCGCGCGCGCAAGTAGGCAACTGCGTCAAGTAAAGTCGAGTGTGTGATAATTCACATATGTAGTGAAGTAATTTTTTGTGAGAACAATTTTGGTGCCTCAGAACTTTAAAATTTAAAAAAAACCTGAAAACACTTTTAATATCAAACAAAAAGATATATTGGTCCTGATTAGGTTAGGTTTCGTTGAGGGAGATTAACGAGTTTAATGACTTAATAGAAAACAACCTTCGAGCTCTCGCTTGCTTCCGAAACACGGCGCTCTTTTTTCGGTTTGATGAAACTAAGGTTAGATTAGGTTAAGTTTTATTAATTAGTTTATCAGATATATGGATTTAAAAAGTCGGTGACTCGCTCATGCAGAGATGAACGCGTGTCTGTGCGTGTCAAACACGTTGCTGACAATTTCTGGAAACTTTCATAAGGAAATCTTCAGTTCATTCTTCGAACTGAAACTGTTTTGTATGTGGTGTTCCCTCGTGAAACTTTACCACTCGATGACTTGTTCTCAGAATCTTTTGCAGTTCTTAATATTACACAATTACAGTATCTTCGTAAGAATTGCATGCATTTACCGTGACGTCATTCCGGTCTTGGACATCAGGAATGTGATTCATACTTATTAGTACAGCCTGGATGTTCAGCCAAAATGCCATAAATTCCTTATTTTTTTTTTTTTTTTGCCATGTTTACGTCAAGGCGTTTTTCGTCATAAAGTGCCTAATTTGCCTTTTTACCATTATTTTCTAGTATTATTTCATTAGAATCCCAAAATAGGCCTATGCAATGGCATTTTGCCTAAACATCCGGGCTCTACTTATTAGTATTACATTTTATCCTCGTCAAAACTATTTAAATCCACCTTTTAACCTAATTTTTCATTTCCTTTCACTCCTTTAGGGAGGAAAAGTTCCCCGGAAGCCGGAGCCCTTTCCTTTTTGTCCTTCTTGCTTTAGTACTGTCTTTCGTGTTATATAAGCGATTACAGTATTAATATAATTCACTCGGACTTCTTCTTATTTATTATTTGTGGCTTTTTATGTTATTCACATGAATTAAATATTTACTATGTACTATCCAGTCACCGAAGAACATAATTTATGATGCTCGCTGTAAAGCGCATGTAGTGCTAATGCTTTTTAATTGTGTAATATATATACAGGGTGAGTCAAAAGTCTTCATACATAGGCAAAATGGTCACTTTATTATGCAATCACTTGTAAGTCAGAAAATATGCTCTATGTGGGCACCATTACACTGAATGCACATACGGATGCGTTCCTCCCAGTCATGGCAAACGCGCGTTAACACGTCTGGTGTTATGCGTGCACACGCATCACGAATGCGTTCCTTTAGGTGGTCCGTGTTTTGTATTTTCACCTGGTACACCATGGCCTTCAAGTGCCCCCACAAGTAAAAATCAAGGGGGGTGAGGTCTGGGGACCTCGGAGGCCACTCCACGGGACCACGGCGGCCAATCCAGTGACCCGGAAACTGCTGATCCAGCCACTGGCGCACACAGATACCGTAATGGGGTGGCGCCCCGTCTTGCTGAAAGTATGCTGGAAATCCCCCGTCCTCGTTCAGCAGGGACGGCATGACTGTGTCTTGCAGCATGTTTAGATACATTTCGGCATTCAGATTGATGTCAATGAAAAAAGGGCCAACATTTGTGTTGCCCCATATCTCGCACCACACCATCACTTTTCCAGCGCCTTGCGTCTTTGAGGGACTCATCCAGTGCGGGTTGTCATCACTCCAATAACGTACGTTTTGACGATTAACCTCTCCATGAACATAAAAGTTGGCTTCATCTGAAAACAGGATGCCAGCCGAGAACTCCGTGTCTTCGTCCACTTTTGTTCTTGCCCATTCACAGAATTCCAGCCGCCTGTCCGGGTCGTCTTCGCTAAGATAATGCAACATTTGCATTTTGTATGGATGCCATCTGTGCTTTTTCATAATGCGGACGATACTCCTTTGGCTGACACCGCATTCTGCAGACATCCGTCGAGTGCTTTTTTGGGGATCGTTGCGAACGCTGCCAGCACCATGGTCGCTGTGCCTTCATCGGTGGCTGTTCGTGGACGGCCAATTCTCGGTTGGTCTGCAACACTTCGTTTTTTTGAACTTCTCAATGAGTTTGGCAATGGTGTCGTGTGTGATGTGCGTGCCGGGGGCGTGTCTCCTGTTAAAATCCTCGGCAATCTTGTGACAGCTTCCTGATCCTGCCAGAAGAATGATCTATATACGCTCTTCTTGGGACAAAGGCATCTCAGCACATCAACTGCAAAAAAATAAATAATCATTTATTTATCATGACCATTTTGCTTATGTATGGAGACTTTTGACTCACCCTACACACACACACACACACACACACACACACACACACACACACACACACACACTACCAGTCAAAACTTTAAGTACACCCTGAAATATTCATACAGTAAATTTCAAATTTTGTTTAAAGTTTTTTATATATTAACTAAGTTATCATGACACAAATTCGTAAGTACAAACATGGGAACTTAAATAACAACAAATCAGGACAATTTACCAAAAGCAAAGTCTAAATTTTAGATTCATCAAAATAGCCTCCTCTAGCAGCATTTGCAGCAGGACAAATTTGAGGCATCCGCTCAACAAAAGAAAGAAGATAGTCTGGTGAAAGCTGCTGCCAGCACTCTTGTAACAGTTCCTAGAGCTTCTGAGCACTGGATGGCTGCTTGGCTTTCACTCATCGATCCAGTTCATCCCACACTAGCTCGATGGGGTTCAGATCCGGGGACTGTGCTGGCCATTCCATAACTGTGAGCTGACGTTGCCGTTCTTTCTGCTTCAGGTAATTTTGACACAGCTTGGAAGTGTGTTTAGGATCGTTGTCTTGCTTCATTATGAACTGTTGGCTAACTAGTCGCAGTCCGGATGGGATGGCATGGCGCTGTAGAATGCTGTGATAGCCATGTTGGTTCATTATTCCAGTGATTTTGTGGAGATCTCCAACTTGCTCCCCTGCAAAACATCCCCAGACCATCACACTTTCTCGACCGTGCTTCACTGTTGGCAAAACACACTGCTGTGTTATTCTTTCACCCGCTCTGCGCCGCGCCGCACAAATACTCTGCGTTTGAATCCAAAAACTTCGAACTTTGATTCGTCAGTCCAAAGGACAAATTTCTACGGCTCAACAGTCCATTTTTGGTGTGTTTTAGCCCAGGCTAGCCTTTTCTTTTTGTTCTGGAGTCTCAGCATTGGTTTCTTTGCTGCAGTTCGTCCTTTTAATCCTGCCTCTCTTACTCTTCTCTGAACAGTTGATGTTGAAACTGTTGTACTTCTGGAGTTGTTCAGCAGGGCTTTGATTTCAGGTACTGTGAGGCGTCTGTTGTTGTTGTTGTTTAGCCGATCAGCCCACCCTGATCGAGCAAGCCGGCGGCACGCAGGTAACCGATCGCCCTCTCCGGAGCGGACCAGAGGTTCAGCGCACTAGTGATGTTGTGTTGTGTTCGTTGTTGTGCTAGAGCGGTACAGTCTGTCATAATGTGTTCAATTGTTTGGTGTGTGTCCTGGCACAGGCGGCAGGTGTCGTCTATGGAGTTGTCTAGTCTGTGTTTATATGTCCTTAAGTTGGGGTGATGTCCACATCGGAATCGTGCTAAGTTAAGTCGATCCGATCTGTTCAGGCTGATCTCTGACCTGTTAATGGGTGGCGGCTTCGCACCTAGGACCGCATTCGGACCGAGTTGTGTCAGTGCTTTGTGGGTTAGGTGTGTGTGTATGTGTTTTCTGTACTGTGTGATGTCTGTGGGGCGTTGTATGGAATGGAGTATTTGGTTATAATATCTCTCTGGTGTTACCTTAATGGTGCGAGGTGTTGGTGCATGATTGTACATGTAATGGCAAGGGTGTTGTGGGTTAGTTGTCGCTGCTGCCATGAATTGTGTTCCCCTCATGTCTAAATGTTCCCTAACTTTCAGTATTTTTGTTTCAGTGTGCAGGTGTTCTATTGGTGTTGTTTGAGTGCATCCTGTAATGATACGAAGTGCGTTGTTTTGTATTGTCTGTAAGGTGTTTATGTGTGTGTTTGAGATAATGGGTGCCCAGCATGGGCTAGCATAGTCCATAACTGAGCGAATATATTGTTTGTATATGAGTGATGTTGTTTCCTGCTGGTGTCCAAAGTTTGTGCCTGTTAGTACCCTAAGCGTGTTAAGTCTTGACGTACATTTGTTTTTAATGTCCTGAATGTGGTTTGCAAAAGATAATGATGTGTTGTATGTGACCCCAAGTATTTTGGTCCTGTGAGTGTGTAGAACGTTGATGTTGTTTAGTGTAAGCTGTGGAATTACTTGGTGTTCTTTTGTGTTGCTTGTAAGCAAGGTGATGGTTGATTTTGTGGGCACTACTTTGAGTCTATTGTGTGTGAGCCAGTCTTGTATACTGTTTATGTATGTTTTTAGGTTATTTGTAGCAGTGTCGATGTTGTTGTGGGTGGATGTTAGAGTGATGTCATCTGCATATGATGATAAGGTAAGCTTGTTATCTATGGGTGTTGGAATGTCATGCATGTATAAGTTGAACAGTGTTGGAATGTCATGCATGTATAAGTTGAACAGTGTTGGACTGTTGGTGAGAGAACAGAGCCTTGAGGGACCCCGTTCGGAAAAAGCTTGTTTTTGGATGACTTGCCATTAAATGTGACATGTATCTTCCTGAAAGATAGTTGCTCAGCCACCTTTTGGTGTTATTGTGCATGTTTGTGTTGAGTATTTTGTTTATGAGAGGGAAGCGTGGGATAGCATCAAATGCTTTACTAATGTCTATTGTTGCTAATAGTGTACGTTGAGCTGGTCGTCTGGAGTTGATGCCATCCATGATGTGCTGCGTGAGGTTAGTGAGTAATGTCGTGGTTGAGTGGTGAGGTCTGAATCCATGTTGAGTAGGCGATAGTGGAATGTGTGGGTTGGTGATTTGTAAGATTAGTCTTTCTGTTACTTTGGAAGGTGTGCATAGTAAAGTAATGGGTCTATAGGAAGCTGGTTCTGTTGGATTTTTTTTGGTTTGAGTAGTGTAATAATTTTACCTTGTTTCCATATGTCAGGAATAATAGTGTTGGTATGAATATGTGCTGATATTTGTGAGAGCTAGTATTCCTTGTGGGCCCAAGTGTTTAAGGTATATGTTAGATATGTTGTCTGGTCCAGTAGCCTTCGAATTCTTAATGTTTTTGATGATCTTGGTGGTCTGGACTGTATTGAAGGGTGTAATGGTCGTGTCGAGTCTGTAGGTTTTCTTGTGTCTGGCTGTTTGTCTGTCTGCGTGTTTCTGGTTGTTGTCTCTGTTTAAGTGACTTATCTTTGCGTAGTGATTAACTAGAATGTTAGCTTGTTGTGTATATGTTGGGATATTAATTTGGCTGCGACAGATAGCCGCGTGTGAGGTGTGAATGCCGCTGTTTGAGTGGGTAATGCTGTTTATAGTCTTGTATAGCCTGGAGGTATCTGTGGAGTGGTTTAGTGTTGTTATGAATTCCCTGAATGTTTATGTTTGGTTTTCTTTGAGTTTGTTGTTTATTTCTGTGTTGAGCTGTTGTATCTGCTGTTTTATGGCTGCTGTGTGTGGTGTTTCTGTGTTATATTTGAGGTTGTTACGTTGCCTTATGAGGTGGGCTATTTCTCTAGTGTAATTTGGGTTGTATTTCCTAATGTTGCCCTTGGGTATGTTTTTGTTTGCATTATTGATGATCTGATTAAATGTCTTGAGTGTTGTATTGATGTTTATGATGGGTGTGCTGTTTAATGTGGTGAATTGTTCCTCAGTCTGTATTTCGTACCGTTTAATGGCACAAGCAACCGCATTCACAGAAACTTTTAATTTTTTTGCAATTTGCCTCAGTGATTGACCCTCATTTCTCAAAGTTACAATCGACAGAAATATACCTTAAACTACAGAGTTAGCTCCTCTGCAAGGATTTTATATGTAAAGACCTGCAGCATCGTCTATCAACATGATGGTGCTCCTTGTCACTATGCCAAAATTGTTCAGGATTATCTAAATGGACGTTTTCCAAATCGCTGGATCGGACACGGAAGCAACAGACCTTGGCCAGCGAGATCACCAGATTTAACCCCTTTAGATTTCTTTGCATGGGGCTTTATCAAATCGCACATCTATCAGACGAAGATTACGAGTCTTGAAAACTTACGTACACGTATACGAACTGCTGCAGATAACATAACCCCGCAAATGCTCCAGAATGTGTTTAGAAATGCTGCGGAACGATTTGAGCTGTGCAGGGATACTGATGGGCGTCACGTCGAATCCTACTCTTAATTATTTAATAAATGTTACCACTATCATTTTATGATTGAATTCCATATAATTTCCAAGTGCTTCACAAAAATAGATCCTGACTTTATGTACACCCTGTATAAGGTTTGTTCAAAAAGTATCCGGACTGATGCGATAGACAGAATATGGTACTTACAGGGTAAGGGTGTGTGATTCGGATATTTGTATTTCGATTCGATTCGGCCACTTGTTTTCGATTCAACTGCGACTGTGCACTGCACTCACCTATACTTTACAATTTACATGCACCAGCAACAACATACTGAAAAGCGTAATAAACAACTGAACCCAAAGAACTGGTCCAAACTTGTCACACCGCAAGGCGCGCGCACTTGATTCTGTGACATCACAAAATCAAAAGCTGACCATGCACATTGAGCGAACTCAGATCTTTATAAAAGCGTAATCTCTCAAATATCCAACTATTTTATAATTTTATTATATTATATATAATAATATAATATATATATACAGTATATATATTTATTTATTTATTTTATTTTTTCAATTGTTATTCCACGGTTTCGACATTCCATGGTTTTGGGGTAGTGCCAGTTTATCGTCTCGACAGGTTACAGTTAGCGAATCGAAGAATCGAAATTTTAGCTCTAAGTCGGGTCGGGTTTCGATTATTTTACTGAATCGACCCGAATCGACATTTTCGATTAATCGCGCAGGCCTATTACAGGGTTTGGGGCTTAATCTCCTTCAAAGTACGCTCCTTCTGAAGCCACACAACTGCCCAACGATCCTGCCACTTTTGAAAAAAAATTTCGAAAGCACTTTTCGGGATGGCCGAAAAGTGTTCGTCCCTGTGGAGCATGTTCATGGTGCACAACACCTTCACAGTAAAAAAAAAACGAGTAACATGACCGACATAGTAAGAAATCGGCGCGGAACAAAACACGTTTAACTTTATCGGCTCACCACAGTGGACTGACTCTACAAGATTAAGGGCATCCCAATTACTCAACTTGTCTCGACATGCAGAGACATGTTTAGCACAGTCACAACTCCAAGCGTAACCTTATTCTAAAAATAAACACCTGTCCCAATACTTTTTGAACAGACCTCATATATATAAATGTATACAATTCCGAACCAAAAAAAAATAGAATACTGTCTCAAATGCGCTTACGATCGTGATAAGGCCTTCAAGTTTTACACCTTTATGAGGAATATAGAGTATCTGTGACGTAATTATGATAAAAAGACACCACTGTGTGCCAGTTTTGAAAAAAATATATACCAAAAAACCTTATTAAATAGTGAAAAGTTAATGCACAGCGACATAACAAAATATTACAATATCTTGTCAGGTGTTGCAGAAAAATAGAATAAATTCATTATGCTTGTTGAGTACTGCCTTTATCAAAGACTTTTTAACTCTGCGTCTTAGTATTAAGTTGATCCACCCTCAGCCCTGGTTACGCCCTCCAATCGACGTGGCATCGAGTCAACAAGCCTCGTGCATTCTTCTGTAGTTATCGATTGCCAGGTTGTCGTCAAACACCTTTTAAGATTTCTTGACAAATGTGACTATTGACGGTTCTATTTAGAAATGCAAGTGACCACACACCATTTGTATTCATGCAACCCCACACTCACACACTCGTCGTGAATTTGACTGATCGCTTTAGACAGCTTCCATGATACATTTCAGACTTTCTTCGCGAAACTCGCGTACCCTTTCACCAAATGACACAAAATTTTGATTCGTCTGAAAAAAAACCCACTTTTTGCTACTTGCTTGCATTCCATGCAACTCTTTCTTTGCACCAGTATAGTCGTCGTCTCTTTTCCTTCGCATTTAACATCGGCTTAGTTTTCGGTTTTTGTGACCAAAATTCCATTTCATTAAAGGCGGCGAGTGTGTTAGTGTGAGGTAATTTGCATTTGTAAATAGAACTGTCAATAGTCACGTTTATCAAGAAATCTTAGAATACTGTACTTCATACTGGAGTCTGCAGAACAGCTTTATGAAGACGAACCATTTACTTTTCAATTGACTTGGTTCCAGCTCATGCGGCTCGTGCAACATCTGCGTGGTTTGATGCTCATAAAATTGAAGTACTGCCATGGCCAGCTAATTCTCTCGATCTTAATCCAATAGAAAATCTTTAGAATATTGCTAAGCAGAAGGTCCAAAAGTGTAAACCAGGCACACTTAGTGATATGAAGAGGTGTTTAATAACAACCTGCAATCGATAATTACAGAAGAATGTAAGAGGCTTGTCGACTTTGTGCCACGTCGATTGGAAGCCGTAATCAGGGCTAAGGTGGACCAACTAAATACTAAGACACAGAGTTAAAAAGTCTCTGATAAAGGTTTAATATATTGGCAGTACTTAACAAACACAATGAATTTATTATATTTTTTGTAACATCTGACAAGATATTCTAATATTTTGGTATGTCGTTATATTTTAATTTTTTAAAAAACTGGCATACAGTGGTGTCTTTTTATCATAATGACGTCACAGATACTCTATATTCCTCATAAAGGTGAATAACTTGAAGGTATTATCGAGGTCATGAGCGCATTTGAGACGATTCTATTTTTTGTATGGAGTTATATACAGTGGAACCTTGCTTAACGAGCATAATTCGTTCCCGAATTGTGCTCGTTATGCAAAATGCTCGTTAAACAAGGCAATTTTTTCCATAGGAATCAATGTAAAATATGATAATGCGTTCCATGCTTAAAAAATACTTAAAATAATATTTATAATGATATTTAAAGGCGTTTTTTTAAATTATTATTGCATGAAATGAAAAGATTATTAATAAAAATTAACCCAAAAGAGAATGTAAATAATTAGTAAACGGTGAAATTTATAAATAACTTACGAAGAGAGAAGGTGCTCCTGACGCACGCAAAGGAAATGAAGAGACAGGGGAGGAGGAGAGGGTTATTGAGGGGAAGGAGGAGAATCGTCTTCGTTCAATGCAATAACATTCTCGACGAGCTCACAGTCACTAGCTTTAAATTTTTTAGAGGCACTTTCACTTTCTTTTGGATCCTTTTTCACGAGGAAACTGTCTAGAGTCATTTGTTTTTGTCTACGCTTTAAATTTTGACGAAAATGCGTGATAACATTATCATTAAATAAATTTGTAGATCGCATAGTCACTGCCTTATTAGGATGATGCTTTTCAACGTATGATACAACAGATTCCCAAGATCTCAGCATCTCCCTTATTGCACTGGAGGGTTGTTGTTCTGCTACGGGCGTTTCTTCGTCCTCCCCTGACAAATTCTCCCCCACAATTTCTTGCTCGTTAAGCAAAGTGTCGCTCGTTATGCAAGGTAATTTTCCCCCATTCTTTTGGCTCGTTATAGGAATTTCTCGTTATACGAGGCACTCGTTAAGCAAGGTTCCACTGTATATTATATATATATATATATATATATATATATATATATATATATATATATATATATATATATATATTAGTGGTGGACCGGATATCTACATCCGCATCATTTTTAGCATCCGCATCCGCACTTCTGACTGCGGATGTTATGCGGATATTTCCTCTAATAAATTATGCAATTTACAATTAAATTAGCTTATAAGGTCCACTCGTGCACATTTCATGTAAAGTATTAATTATATATTAATGAACAAACAAATATATAAACCTGAAAATATAAATACCTGATAACACAGAAAATTTAATGAAACTTGTTTCATTGAATTTTCTGTGGCTGAAACTCTTGAGAAAGTTATTATTTTTATCATAATGAAAACATTAATATTAATTTTAATTCTTATGCATTGCCTGCCGTAATAGTAATATCAAGAAATTTGAAAAATTATATCATATATTCATAATTCTATATTATATTGATAGATTAACTAAATATCCGCATCCGCGGATATTGAAAAACTGACATCCGGTCCACCACTAATATATATATATATATATATATATGATGAATAAAACCACTAAGGGAAAAGTTCTAAACAAAGTGGTGCTCAAGCGCTTTCGTCTAATGACATCCTCAGGAACACGAAAGCGCTTGAGCACCACTTTGTGTTTCTTTTCCCTTCGTGGTTTTATTCATCATAAATATTTTTCACGTGTCACTTTCGTGAAATAATTTTCATATATATATATATATATATATATATATATATATATATATATATATATATATATATATATATATAGGTACTACTATAGCGTGCGGTCTACAATTTTTCCAATACTTTAGAATGTGTACACCCTAACCTAACCTAACCTCTCATTCATCCCCAGAGATAGTCAAGTCATTTCAGGTCAGCACAAATTCAAGTCAGGTCACTTCACTTCAGCACAAACTCTTTTGTAGACTAAAAATATCTTTGTCGACCGCACACTATAGTAGCACCTATACGCTCTCTCTCTCTCTCTCTCTCTCTCTCTCTCTCTCTCTCTCTCTCTCTCTCTCTCTCTCTCTCTATATATATATATATATATATATATATATATATATATATATATATATCCTGCAAACACTCAAAGGAAAAAGAAAAACGATTCAAAGGCCTTTCGTATATTCAGAGCTACACCTCGTCAGGGAATGACGAGGTGTAGCTCTGAATACATGAAAGGCCTTGGAATCGTTTTTCTTTTTCCTTGTGGGTTTGCAGCATTCATTCATTTCACATGTTTAATTGTGAAATTTATATATATATATATATATATATATATATATATATATATATATATATATATATATATACAGGGTGTCCCATAAGTCCAGCATCATAGGAAAAATAATAAAAAAAGGCAAAACAAAAGCTTTTATTTACAGAACGTGCTCAATATGTCCACCATTGTTTTTAATACACAAATTCAGACGTGATACCCAGTCAGCAAGCACACGGTGAATGATGTCAGGAGTAATGGTGTTACATGCCCCAATAATGCGCTGCCGCAAATGTGCAACACTCCTAATTTCCTCTGCGTATACCAGCGCTTTCAAGTGGCCCCAGAGATAAAAATCTAGTGGCGTGAGATCTGGGCTTCTAGCTGGCCATTCCACAGGCCCTCGACGTCCTATCCAATGACCAGGGAATTGTTGGTACAGGTATTCCCTTACTTGGTTGCTGCAATGATTTACCTCACCATTTCCATAAAAAACAACCTCGTCACTGAACAGAATGGTGGACGGGAAATTGGCATCCCGAGCATATTGGTCCGTAGCCCATTCACAAAATTCCATCCGCCGGTCGGGATCATCATCATCGCTTAATTTCTCTAGGATCTGAAGTTTATATGGATGCCATTTGTGAGCCTGAAGAATGCGATGGATGCTACTTTTCGACACCCCTGTCTCGGCGGACAATCGCCGAAGAGACTTATTGGGACTTCTGTTAAAATGAGCCAGGATAGCAGTCCACTGCGTGGTTTATCTTCTGTGGATCCTGTTTCCTTAAACTTTGCAACAAGTCTGCTAACACAACTCTGTTATTGGCTCGCGGTCTGGATGCAGTTTGTTAAATTCAGCAGCGGCCTCTTTTTGACTCCGATTTCCTGTGAGTAGAATTATCTGGATTTGTTCTTCCTTGTTCACAAACGTTATGGCCTATAGAAAGAGAAAAATATGAATTTCTCCTATGATGCCGGACTTATGGGACACCCTGTATATATATATATATATATATATATATATATATATATATATATATATATATATATATGCTTATTTCTTGTTAAACTTTTTAAAAAATCGAGTAAACACCCAATTTGTAGGGATGAAATTTTGGATTATTTTATTAGCGGAGTTTTAAAAAAGGGAATACAGTAATTAAGTCTGATAAACTTATGATGTTCGCCCGCTACATCAGCTGTCATTCAAAGGCGAGGAAAACATTTCAGAAAGGTTGTTCAAATGGAATTAATAAAAAGGTAGAGAGTAATATTTTTTAGCCTTATTCCTGGAACCGTGTAAAATTTTGTTCGCCTTTGAACACTGAAATTTTTTGTCGATTTGCGTTCGTTGTAAATTTTGGTCTGGCAGGATAAATTGGCATTTCAAATTTTGTTTTACTTCATTTGCATACATGGGGCGTCTAAATAAAGTATAACGTTGGTTATTATATATATATATATATATATATATATATATATATATACACACACATTTCAACTGCAAAGAACACGCAGTATAAATAACGTAAAGAACGACGCTTGTATAGGAGAACATTCCGCGCAAGATGAGAAGAGAGAACGAACAAATGAAAAAATGAGGTAACCACCCGGGAATCGAACCCGGGATCTTCCGATTGCCGGTCAGATATGATAACCATTACACCACGGGCCTCACTCGAACAAATGCCGTAATTCTTCTACATACGCGCAAAACCAATGCCCCAAGGGGGCACCTCCCGCATGCCGTATCTATATATACATTTCATCTGCAAAGAACACGCAGTATAAATAACGTAAAGAACGACGCTTGTATAGGAGAACCGGCAATCGGAAGATCCCGGGTTCGATTCCCGGGTGGTTACCTCATTTTTTCATTTGTTCGTTCTCTCTTCTCATCTTGCGCGGAATGTTCTCCTATACAAGCGTCGTTCTTTACGTTATTTATATTGCGTGTTCTTTGCAGTTGAAATGTATATATAGATACGGCATGCGGGAGGTGCCCCCTTGGGGCATTGGTTTCTGCGCGTATGTAGAAGAATTACGGCATTTGTTCGAGTGAGGCCCGTGGTGTAATGGTTATCATATCTGACCGGCAATCGGAAGATCCCGGGTTCGATTCCCGGGTGGTTACCTCATTTTTTCATTTGTTCGTTCTCTCTTCTCATCTTGCGCGGAATGTTCTCCTATACAAGCGTCGTTCTTTACGATATATATATATATATATATATATATATATATAATTTTTATATTTATTTATTTATTTTTTTTTATTTATTTTTTTTTTTTATTAACTCGGTTGATATAGGAATAGAAAATATGTAGAGTTCATTTTTTTTTATTCCAACGCTATTTATAGAAAACTTGCGTTCACAGATGCACTCAACGCACGTAAACTCACAATTTTACTTCGCACGCAAATTCCTTGTTTGTGCGGCCGAGAAAGATGAACTCTACATCTGTAATTTGAAATGTAAACATTTAATCTCTTATCAGAAGCCTTTATACTGAACTTAATAATGTTTGCAGATAATACAACTGTCTCTTTTTCTTGCAAAGATGTTAATACAGCTAAGAATATATTTAATTCAGAATTCATCAGTGTAATGAAATGGTTGACCACCAATAAACTCTTCCTAAATACCAGTAAAACAAATTTCATGATTTTTACTAATAAAAGAAATGTATATCTTGATGAACTTAATGTTAATGAAATCGCCATAAATGAGTGTACTGTAACAAAATTTCTTGATGTAATGCTAGATAAGAATTTGCAATGGAGTGATCATGTAAATGATATCGTGAAAAAGATTTCAAGGAGCGTTGCTATAATGTTCAAACTTAGGAATGTAGTCCCTAAACAAGTTTTATTGACTCTTTATCATACTCTTGTTCTTCCTCATATAACATACTGCACCCTTGTTTGGGGAAACTCCGCTAACAACGCATTAAATGGTATCGTTGTCATCCAAAAACGAGCAATAAGGTTATTATCTGGTGCTGATTTCCTTGATCACTCTAGTGTATTATTTAAAGAGCTAAACCTACTAAAACTCAACGATATAACCAAACTGGCACATTTTATTTTTATTTAAGAGTTTAAGAACAAAATCATTAATTTGCAATGGGTAAATAGATATTTTGTAAGTCCTCAAGAAATCCACTCGTATCAGACCAGAAATAGATCAGAGCTTGTTATACCTCATTTAGATTGTCTTCATCTCAAAAACTACCCATTTTCATTGGATTGACACTATAGAATGACTTGCATGCCGATATAAAAAATATTGTGAATGTAAATTTGTTTAAAACCAAGTTGAAATCTCGATTAATAATGGCATACTAACAAAAATCTAGGATTAATGTCCACTAATATTGTTTAATATTGTCCATTAATATTGTTTAATAATGTAATACATGTTTTAACTATTAGTAATACTTATTTACTTATTTATTTATTTATTTATTATTAATAATTGATAACAACTAGCTGCTTATTTTTAATAAGAGCCCAGTAAAGCCTAAAGCTTAAGGGCCAAATTAAATAAAATAAATAGTCGAGCTTCACAATTATTCGTGTCATTGTAAATTGAAAAAATGTATTTATTTTATTATTATTAGTAAAGGTTATTCTATCATAAAAATAATATAAAGGTTTATCTAGAGTGAATGGTTATGGTTCATGACCCAAGACAAACTTACTTAACTTGTGATTGGTTCCCGTTATAACCTAATTGTACGAATCAGATATCTTAAATAGTATTTCTTCAGCTTTGAAATGATCTGGTTGGGCTTTAATTGAATTGGGTAGTGGTCTAACTATTAAATCCCACCCACTTTTTGGAGAATACAACACTGAGAACCATCTGAAGTCGCAGTTCTGTTTTGCCTGAATTTGAAGAACTTACGCTCATACTGTAAATCTTGTGCTTTTGAAATCTGACGAATTTCTATGTAACGAACGCGTATTTAAAAATCTAAGTTTCTGTATGCAATAATAACTAAAACAGTGATATACCTTCGTTCGACTAATTTTTTAGTTGAAATTGATTGCATAATCATTACGATTGCTTTGCTATCGCTTATTATAATTAAAGTTTTGCGAGCTATCTTTATTTATTAACTTTTCATTTAAGCTTTCTGTAAGTGGTTGCAAAAAATTTTGAATGGATTTATTTGTTATTTTCTCTCTGAATTGTGAAACATTACAAAAAACAAAGAAAATAAATTATTAAAGGAAGTAGTTTTTTTTATTATATATATATATATATATTTTATTTTACATCTTTTATAAATATAAATGAAGATTGCAAAGGTAACATGTTGGAATACAAGTTTAAACGAGTGTGAAAAATAAGCGGCTTAAATGGCAGACAAACACCGCCAGACTTGTTCCGTTGTGCATCGCAGGTCCACAACCAAAATAGTCCTCGGGGTGCCTTGCTCCCATAACGCGTAGCGATATATATATATATATATATATATATATATATATATATTATATATATATATATATATATATATATAGTTGGGTATTTCTCGCATGTTTTTAGAAATGAAGTTATTTACAAGTAGGTTATGTATAAAGTCAGTGTTGTGATTGTGTTGTGATTTTGTTTTGTATATATTGAAAGAGTACGCTGAAATTACAAAACAAATTAGCTATAATTATCATCAGCGTAAAATACTGGATTGTAAATATATTCATACCCATATAGTCTGGTTCCTTCAGCGACGTCATTGAGAGTTTCGTTAGTTTACATTTCCTGAAGTAATCGTTTCAGATCGTTTCAGGTTATCAGAGGTTATGTTTAGTCGACATATTTCACAAAATTTAGTTTAGTTATATTATCCGTCATGGCAAAAGAGTTTTCCGAGCGCTTTCGTACAGAGAAAGGTCCTGTTAGTGTTAGGTCATGTGAGTCTGGGGAGGGATAAAAGAAGCTGTCAGAACGCTTTGGCATACCTGTTGCAGCCATTGCGTTCATAGTCCAGAGATAGAAGTAGTTTGGAACCGTGGCATCTCTCCCTCGATCCGGCAGGCAGTCCTCGAAAGATCACGTCTAGAGCAGCCAATAAAGTTGCTAGTGGGTGTTTTATTTATATCATAAACTGATCTTAGGTGAGCTGCAAACCTCTTTGAGTGATGTTGGGACCATGGCTCATCAGTCTACAATTTCTAGATCCTTGCGCAAGAAAGGTTTTTATGATCGAGTTGTAGGAAAAAAGTCCTTCTGAAGATGAAGTTCATCAAGGACCGGCTACACTTTGCTAAGAAGCACCTGAATGACTCTCAAAACGTGTGGGAGAAGGTTATTTGGTCAGACGAAGTCAAAATTGAGTTATTCGGCTGCAATCAGCGATGCTTTGTTTGAAGAAGGCGAAATATTGCGCACGAATCGAAAAACACCGTACCCTCGGTGAAGCATGGAGGTGGAAGTGACATGTTCTGGGGTTGCATTTCATCGACAGGAACTGGGCACCTTGTTCGTATTGAAGGAAGAATGGATGTAACTAAATATATCAGCATTTTGGAGGGATTGAATTGAATTGAATAACCTTTATTGTTATTAATAATAAAATAAATACGTAGGTCTTACAATTTACAATGACATAAATAATTGTGAAGCTGGACTATTTATTTTATTTGACACTTAAGCTTTAGGCTTTACTGGGCTCTTATTAAAAATAAAAGTTATTATTATTAATTAATTAATAATAAATAAATCATGAATAAGTATTATTAATAATTAAGGTATATGTATTAATCTTAAATTAGCATTTTCGATATAACAAATGCAAGGTCATTATTGAAGGTATTATACCAATACCATACAAAGAAATCAATATTATACAAGAGAGATAAGAACTGAACACTCGCAAGAAATGCGTCTTTAATACTAAATTACCTACGAGAAATGAATAAACAATAGTAATGTACATTAATCTTAGATTTTTATTAGTATACCATTATTAGTCGGGATTTCAACTTGGTTTTAACCCTTTAGGACGAAAGGTACAAATTGCTAACGTTTGAAATACATGCATTCATAACTTAACCCTACAAAAAATTCAGGACTTGAAGGGTTAAACGAATTTACATTCACAATATTTTTTATATCACCATTTAAATCATTCCATAGTTTCAATCCAATGATAATGGGTAGTTTTTAAGATGAAGACGATTTAAATTGAGGTATAACATGCTTTGATCTATTTCTGGTCTGATATGAGTGGATTTCTTGATCGAGTTACAAAATATCTATCTACCCATTGCAAGTTAATGATTTTGTTCTTACACTTATAAATAAAATTAAAATGTGCCAGTTTGATTACATCATCGAGCTTTAGTAGTTTTAGCTCTTTAAATAATGCAATAGACTGACTAGAGTGATCAAGGAAATCAGCACCTTATTGCTCTCTTTTGGATGACAAAAATACAGTTTAAAGCAGTGTTTGCCGAGTTTCCCCAAACAAGGGTGCAGTACGTTATATAAAGAACAACAAAAGTATGATAAAGAGTTGATAAAACCTGTTTAGGGACTACATTTCTAAGTTTAAACATTATAGCAACGCTCCTTGAAATCTTTTTCGCGATATAATTTACATGATCGCTGCATTGCAAATTTTTATCTAGCATTACACCACGAAATTTTGTGACAGTACGGGGCTCCAATAAACCTTAGCCCCCCACCCATGGCCTAAACCATTAGAGGTTCAGTAAAACTACACATACCTTACAAAAGAGAATTTAATCCTGCATTTAATGAGAAACAATTAAAACTTGGTGTTTCCGCCATTGGCTTCCAAGACAGCCTGAATTCGCTTTGGGTAGCTTGCCAAAAGTGACGTGAATGGATCTTGATCTTACGCAAATTTGCTAAAACAGTTTCAATGTGTTGCGTCATTGTATCCTTCGAAAATTGATTTGCTGCAGGTTCTTGAAACAAGAGACATTCAACCTTGTCCTTTATAACTGATCCAATGTGTTCACAGACGTTCAGGTCAGGAGAATTTCCTGGCCATTCTTCATTTCCAAAGAAATCGATCTCATGGTTCTGCAACAACTGTTGAGTGGCTAATACCTTAAAGCAGGGGGCCTTATCGTGCAGAAGTGTGACCTGATCGACATCCATAACATTGTTTGGGTTTCTTAGAAAGGAATGACATGCTGGGATAGAATAATATCACGAAAATACTGCCCATCCCAACTCTGACCATTTGGCTTCAGCACCCACATGAGCTGCTTTGCAGTGAACAAAACAAACACACCAACACAGTGGACTTTTTAATAATTCGCGATAATGTTCATTGTCATTGATTTCATCTGGTGTTGTGGCCCACACTCGATCATTTTGGTAGTTAGGCCGACCTGTTACGTAAACAAAAAATTCATCGGAGACAGCTAAATGCATGAAATCATCCACATCCCAAACTTCAAGATAATGGGCAAACCACATTCTGTCATCGATGTTAAGTTGAGTTTTTCTTGGCTTTGGAAGTTCATACCAAGGCTTTAAACCTTGCCTATGACGGTACAGTCGAATGATCTCACCACTAACGATCTTTCCTCTGAACACTTCGATCTCTCTAGAAAGTTTAGCACAGCTGTTTTTCCGCTTACGTGTACCGTACCGCTTTCAATGATGTCCTTTGTTTCCTGAGAGTGTGGCAAATTTGGGCGCCCAGATTTGGTTGTATCCATTTCACATTCATCCAAAGTTTTATTCCAATTTCTTTTGACGAAGTCCTCACTTCTTCGCAACTTTTTGGCAACCCATGAACGTGTTATAAAGGTGGCTCCAGCATCACGAGCTTCCCGAAATGTTATTGCTCGTATGCGATCTATCACACGTTGCCTCTCCGAATCACCAATTAATTGAGAAGCCATTATATTATCACTTTATCAGCTAGAGTAATTTTAATACCTGCAATAAATAGAGAATTTTATATTTTTTTATAATCACTAAAAACTATTTCGATATAAGTAAACATGTAAGCTGCAAATGGGGGGGGGGGCGCTAAGATTTTTTGGAACCCCTTACATTCCTTTACAGTGATTTCATCAACATTTAAGTTCATCAAGATACACATGTATTTCTTTTATTAGTAAAAATCATGAAATTTGTTTTACTGGTATTTAGGAAGAGTTTATTGGTGGTCAACCATTTCATTACACTGATAAATTCTGAATTAAATATATTCCTAGCTGAATTAACATCTTTGCAAGAAAAAGACAGTTGTATGATCTGCAAACATTATGAAGTTAAGTATATATCAGATGAACGTGGGAGATCATTTATATATAATATAAATAACAGTGGGCTCAGAACTGAGCCCTATGGCACACCATGTTTGACAAGCGTTTTAATTGAGCAAACCTTATTTCCTGATGCAAAATGATATCTACTGTAGAAATAACTTTTAAGCCAATCACTGCTTGCTCATCTGAAGCTGTAACAATATAATTTATTAAGTACGTCAAACGCCTTACTCAAATCCATAAATATTGATATAATTATTTCTTTGTTCTCTTTTGCTATATTTGCATTTTCCATAAGATTTAAAATAGCCATTTCCGTTGTTTTATTATTACGGAAGCCATATTGATTTGGAGATAATAAATTGTTGGATTCGAAATATCGCTGCATTCTTCTTTTTACAAATTTTTCAAAAACTTTGCTGAACCCCTTTAAAAAGGGGTGTTTCTTATACAACCAATTTTTAGCATTGATGGGAAAATTCCTTTGGAAATACTTTGATAATTTTAGCCAAAGTTACAGATATCTTATCTTTAACAAGTTTCAATATAGGTACAAGAATGTTATGAATGTTATTTTTTTGTATTTTTTAATTTACCAATAATATTCTGGACCTCAGGGTAATCTTATTCCTAATGTACAGCAAGACATCTCGGCCTTGGACGTAGGTACATACTCCAACAGGACAACGACCCAAAGGACGGCATAGAAAACTGAAATGGTTTCAGAAAAAAGCTATAAACGTTCTGGAATGGCCAAGTCAAAAGGCCAGACTTAAATCACTGGCATGAATTAAAAAGATTTTGGTCCTCAAACGGAATCCTTCCAAACTTGAAGAAATGGTAACTTTCTGTCAAGAAGAATGGGGTGGGACTTCTCAACGAAGATGCAAAAAAGCTTATAGATACATCACCTTTTGAATGTTATTTCGGCCAAAGAGGCCGTTTACGAAGTACTAATATAGGAGTATGAATATATTTGCAATACTGTATTTTAGCTGATGCTAATTATTTTGTAATTTATGCGTTATATAGACCTGACAGTATGCACCACGTTTTCCTTTTCACAAAACCTATTCGTAAGGAGCCTCATTTCTAAAAATATGTGCGAGAAATACCTGACAAACTTAGGGTGTATGAATAATTTGCAGGGCAATATATATACCGTATATATATATATATATGATAAGGATAAGTGGTTAGTAGCTTTATAACAGCAAGTATAAGCTTGCGGAATAATCCTGAGTACGTAAAACAGTGAAATGTAATAAATGGGTCCGCAAACAATGCTCGGATTTCGTTGGAAAGCTAAAAAGGGTAAATGGCTTTGGGAATTTAAAATGATAATTATTTAGGGAAGCGGGAATCGTATTAGGAACGGTGGAAGGACCGCCTCCGTCCCTCCACACCCCGTCCGCATCTAATTACCGGCACTCGTGTGAGCCGAAAGTAACGACGAGAAAGCGCTACTAATTGGCACTAAATAACGGAACGTGGGCCAAAGAGCCAAATCGAACAGATGAAAAGTTCTTATTACCGAGCTTAAAAGCGCTTATTAGACTGCAGCGCCTCGTCATTTTTTTGTTTGTTTGTTTTGTTTTTGTTTTGTTTTGTTTATATCGTTATCACTGAAAAGAGTTGGGATTTTTCCTCCTTCTGTTCTTATATTCCATCCGGAAGAAAAGGAATTCAAGGGAGTGAAAGCAGAAATTTATGTGAAGGCGTTTTATTATTTAAAATGACCACAAAAGACTTTAGAAAGACGAGTGTTTCAAGGGCTTTCGTGTACCTTTATTTACCTTACCCCGAATGAAGGATGAATACTGCAGGCGAAAACACTTGAGATGCTAGTTTTTTAAGTCTTTGTATGTATGCCAATATATATATATATATATATATATATATATATATCAAGTAATCGGAAAGTAAAGTCGTATTGTTTTTCACGCCAAGCCATCTGCTTTTATGAACCATATCTATAATTCATGATACAAGTAAAATTATTGTAGTTGTGAATCATAGTTGCTTATATATATATATATATATATATATATATATATATATATATATATATATATATATATATATATATATATGTGTGTGTGTGTGTGTGTGTATGTATAAGCTTATATATGTTACAAGGAATCTGTGTAACCAGGGATTTCATGAAATCCCTAAATTGTTCAGAGAACAATTAAGAAGATCGAGACAGCATATACAGTTCATATAGAATAACAAAAATATATGATTGGTGCAGAGAATATTGGAGGAGGAGCATACAGTCCCAGTGGGCAAGCTGTGAAACTTAGAGCCTTACCCGTCTTATCTAAGTCTGATTTGAAATAATTCAAAATAACAAGATCGAGCGAAAAAAGGCCCTAACTAAGGTTGGGTTTGTTTGCAAGCTGAATGATGTCCGACTCGAGTGTTTCTATTGACAATGTTGCTTGGGCGAAACAAAAGTGAAGAATTACTCCAACCAATTCAATAAAATGAGACAACTGACAACTGGACAAAAAGACTATCCCGTTCTAACGGAATATTGTTGTTTACACGTATGTTCAAGTCTTTTCCCACCTCTCCAATGTAAAAGGAGTCACATTGTTTACAACCAATTTTGTGGATAATTTCTGAATTATTGGTAGGCCTGTTCTATATTATGACATTTTTTATAATATTGTCATACGAAAATACTACATTAATATTCAAAAGTTTAAGTACATTGGCAATGCCTAAAAAGCCTGGGAAAAAAGGGAGTACTAAAATATTCTTTGACAAAGTGCGATGGTTATTATTAAAATGATAGAAGGTTCGTTTTGCCTTGTAACGCCAAGATCCCCCCCCCCCTCAAAAGAGGTGGGTAACACAATTCACTTCTAATATTGTTGATTTTTTCTAACAACATCCACGTATTCCCAGCTGGCGATCCTAAAAGCACAGAAAAACACAAGAAAATATGGCTTTCTTGATGGGGGTGTCATGTCCAGAGTAAAAGTGTACATAGGACAATTTTTTTTTTTTTTTTTTTTTTTTTTCCCTCCAATAAATACTAAACTTAAAATCTTGCCTTTCCATATATGTACACAAACATCCAAAAACAGGATTGAGTTGTTTTGTTCCACTTCCAAAGTAAACTTAATGGATTCAATTTTTTTGGGTTGTTTAACCTCCTTCGCAACATCTAAGGTCATATGACGGAGGGGACCTACTGCTTTACGTGGAATCCAAACCACGGGTCGCTACATAGTCTGGACGCAGCGGACGGTCTCCCATCCAACTACTATCCGACCCAATCTCGCTTAACTTCACTGATCAACGGGAAGCAGTGTTACGACATTGGCTACGGCGTAGCCCTAAACTTAATAGAGTGGACTTGATTATTTAACTGAATGAGGAAGTCATCCAAGTCATATCTCATGGGCCAGATACACAAAATATAGTAGACGTACCGCAACTATGGGATGCCAACCCCCAGAATTCTCGGGATGTAAGTTATCTCAAAAAATCTCTATATAAATATCGGAGAGGAGGGGAGGAGGGGGGGGTGACAAAAGATTACCCATGGTCATCCCAAAAACCTGTTGATAACATTGACCATTAAACGTGAATTTGCAATCGAAATATTAAACTAAAAAAAAATCACTACTTTAAATTCTCTGCATTTGATACATTAAGAAAAGCCATGAATCATTTTATATATATACACCCAGGGTGTAACAAAAGTCCGTTCTTATAGGGAAATAAGATATACAGTAACAGAATTGAAAGAGAAAAACGAATAGAAATGTGCCAACGGCTACATGGAATACAATTTGAGCATGTACTGGATTAATTGGCAAGTTGATTGTATTGTTTGTAACGTATAGTTAAAGCTATTTTCTCGTTCAATTCTGTTATGTCTTATTTCACTATGAGAACAGAATGGACTTTTTGCACAAAAGTCCCGCATCATAGGAATTTTCAGTGATGATTATAATATATATTTTTTCTTTTAGGTAAGGGATGGCTGCGAAATTAACAATAGACGAGAGGGTGAGGTTGGTTTTAATGTATGGAACACGAGATACAACAAATCGATGAATTGGTAAAGAATTTAAATTCTGTACCGATTCATCGATTTGTTGTACCTCGTATTCCATACATTAAAACCAAGCTCACCCTCTTGTCTATTGTTAATTTCGCAGCCATCCCCTACCTAAAAGAAAAAAATAATATAGTCAATACTGAAAATTCCTATGATGCGCAACTTCTGTGCCACCCTGTATATACCTTTGGTAACCTTTGCCTTGCTTCCGCCCGAATTGTTCATTCTGACGAAGGTCAAGTTTTTACTCCACCTTAGACCTTAGAAGTACAGTTTAACGTAGAATCCGAACCACGCCCCACCAGCAGCCCAGCGTCTTAACTACTAGGCTACCCAGGGTACCCATTTATCGACCAACCAATTTTTTTATTGTGTGGAAGGATGAACAGCTGGGTTTGCTGCGCGCCGCCTGCCGTGACCGGGTCTCGATCCCGGGGCCGATGGATTCGTAGTCAGCGACGCTAATCACTACACCACCGAGGCACATACAATATATATATAATGTAAACCCACAAGGAAAAGGAAAACTGATTCCAAGGCCTTTCGTGTATTCAGAAGTACACCTCGTCAGGGAATCAGGTGTACTTCTGAATACACGAAAGGCCTTGGAATAATTTTCCTTTTCCTTGTGGGTTTCATTCATTTCACGTGTTTAATTGTGAAATTCATCCCATATATATATATACACAGTAACTTTTGTAATATATAAATTACAGTCAAACCTGTATAACTCGGACTAGTTGGGTAGTTCGAAAAATAGAGGATTCCGTCTTGTAGAGGTAAAATTTAAAGTATTGTAAAAATCGCTATTTTAAATGTATAAATCCTTAAAGTGTACTACTGTATAACAATGTTTCTGAAGGGAAATTTATAAGTGGATACACAAGTGGTAGCTTGCGAGGGCGTTGGTTTGCAGCGTTGATAATGGATATAGGTGTATCACATGGTTACCTCGGACTTTACCTGTAGAACTCGGACAAATTCCGAGTAAGACAGTTTTTCCCGAAGTAATTTTTTCAACTTACCCAGAGTCCCAGTTATACAGATTTTACTATACATATATATATATATATATATGTGTGTGTGTGTGTAAATTGAATTTAATTGGGGAGGAATCATCTAGCTATAATTAAAAAAAAACTGAGCCGAGTAACAAATATCTCTCTCGCTCAGTCCCCCGTTATGATTGGCTGACTCGCGTAAAGTAGGTGGAGCTAATGTCTGTCGTTTAGTCGCCCGTTAGGGTCGGATCTGTCAAGATGAGCGGCGTTAAAGATCACGAAGTGATCACCTTTCGAGCCGAATACCTATATAAGCGTTGGGTTAAAACTAGCGAACAGAAATCTACACGATTTTCGCTCCCAGCAAAAATAATTTCAAAGATAGATTTGGGAGGTTCCACATTAGGTATCTTTTAACCCAATGTAGCATTAATAATGTCAAGCCTTTAGACGGGCGAAGCGCCCCCTTACCCCGAGAGGCGTGACCGAAGGGAACACGTCTAGTTTTGTGTTTATTATTGAAGCTGAGGAGTTGGCAATTTCACTAGAAAGAAGTTAAACGCCAAGTCTCGTTTTTGGGATTACCGACTTGTTAACAAATGTAACTGTTATATGTCAGGTCTAACTAAGACCATAACTTATCGACAGATATGACTTTAATTAGCAAGTGTTGACACGGAAACATACGAATCATTTTTATTATATCGTCAATAAACAAGAGCTGTAAAATCGATTTGGCAAATTCACAAGTTCAGAAATTGTTAACAAAGCAAAGAATATGTAGTAGTAAAATAATTCGTATGTCCACTATCTATTAATCATTATTTAATTATCTCTCTCAACAGTTTAAAAATTATCATTTCGTTCCCATGTGTACAGTGTGGTAATATTTGTTAACGCATGTACATTGATTGACCTCAAGGCAAGATTTACTTTTAGACTTATTTACAATGAATCGATTCACCTTTCTGTTTTAACATAGCGTTGATTTGTGTGTGTGTGTGTGTGTGTGTGGTGTGTGTGTGTGTGTGTGTGTGTGTGTGCCTGATTCAGAAAAAGTGCTGCAAGATTTAGTGAATTTAATAAGCAAAAGAGCATAAAAATGGCTCCGAGTGCATACAGGTTTTATAAATGACAACAACACTATAAACATGTTAATATGGAAATGTATACTTCAGAATTTCGCGAAAACGTATAATGTTATATATTGTTTAAGACATTGTTGAGAACTAAACTTCAGATGCAGATTTAAATAAAATTAAAATTTACAGTCTATTACATTCGTGTTATATAAATAAGCAAAAAGAGAGACCATATTTCCTTACTGCTGCCTTTAAGTATTATAATCTAACCCAATTTGGTATTCGCAACCATATTCATAGTTACGTGTTCCTGTTCCACAGTTATGGTTTTAATGACCATGCGCATTTTGTTATGAGGAGCTTAAGTGTGCAAAACTTATAAAATTGGTATTTATTACCAGAAATAAGGAGTACGTGCAATATGGTGATAATGACCAAATGAATTTTCTCTTTGGACAAAATGTATGTATATTCAAAGGAATTCAGCGTTGATATTTGATGATTCACGTCATGTTGATGTTATTTATTTACCATGCTGTTACGTTTGTCCTGCGTTGTACGAAAGCCTGTTAATGAGGATCGAGATAAGAGCTTATCTTAAGTTCGCCTCGTCTTTTCAATGACTGACTTTCGTGCGCCACTTCTGCCATAGGTATATAAAAGAGAGAAAGTAAAAATTGATTAAACTGTAAAAACTTAAAACCTTCAATGCTTTACCGCATCGTAAATGGTACATTAAAGGCGTTTCCATAAAATTTCTGCCTTTTTAAAGTGAAGCACTTCATTATGATTTAAAAAAAAGTAAATAAATAAAATAATAAAATTTACTTCACCAATGTAAAAAAATCACATTTGCGGTGGAAGTGGAACGTGAAATTGCTCCATAAATAGTTGATTGGCTGAAATCCATCAATATTTTGATGTTTAGTTAGAAAAGGGTAAACAACATTCCAAGTATCTGAATTTTCGTGGTTTTTTTATGTACTGGGGGGAAAACACGCAACAGATTGGAAACTCTTCATCCCTTCCCCCCTCTCTCGTTTGAAAAGTAACTTTCCCCCATTTAATTTGATTTTTAGTTGCTGTGAGAGTTGAGCCTACATACCTTCTATTCACTGGTAAAGAGCAAGAAAGAAACTATATCTGTTTCTAGTGGAAGCAAAAGAAAAGTGCGTATTGAAAAGGAAAGGAAAATGTGGGATATATTTTTTCTATACTGATTCTGTATTCAGATATAATAACGAAATTTAAAAAAAGATCACTTTTATTTCGCATTTCCAAGAAGGAGAGGAAGCGCAGGCCGACTGGTGAGGAAAATTTTTTGATTAAAGTTTTGTCGGACGTTGCTATGTGACGCTAACAGCAGAATCAGGACAGTGCGCGGGACGGACGTTCATATCAAACAGTAAATACAGACGCGCGCGCGCGCACACAAGCACGATATATATATATATGTGTATATATAAGTAAAAGATTTAAGAAAATGAGTGTTTTGAGGTGGTTTTGTACACTTTTTTACACCAAGCCATTTGCTCGGAAAAAGAAATATATCTAAAGTTCAAGTCACATTTGCTATCTATGTTATGTCCCTTGTCGCTTTTCAAGCATCATTGCTAAGAAATTTCAAACCTGTAATATCACCCAAATTTTTTTTGTATATTAAAGAAACATTGCTGTTTAAAATATGTTTTGCTTGTTCTTATTTATAATTTTAATCCAGTTCTTATGATGTTTTAGTATATTATTATTATTATTATTATTATTATTATCATTATCATTATTATTATCATCATTATTGGCTAAGGTTGACAATAGTGGACAATTTTTTTATTATTTAAAAAAAAAAAATTGCTTATTAGACTTTTATAGAGCATACAATCATATGTAAGTGTTTTTTGTAGGTTACGTTAGAGTAAATTACCTTAGAATTTTTGCTTTCCCATGCTAAACATGAGACTAGTTCGTGTAGCGTATAGTCATTAGATATTTAGATATTTGGGCGATTAATTATGTACTCGAAATCCATATTGGGCTCCAAATAAATCGCCCAATGGAACATACAACCGCAGATAATTTGTTTTTGTAAGTTAGGTTAGATTTATTTGGAGCCCAATATGGATTTCGGCTACTATAATTAATCGCCCAAATATCTAAGGAGTCTCTAAGCTACACGAACTAGTCCATGTTTAACTATTATTTATAAATTTATTTACAATTTCTACTTACCAAAACTACTTATTCATGGCATAAAAGGTTATTTGGAATTTATTGATCATTTCATTTTTTTTAATAAAACAAAAAAAAATTGTCCACTATTATTAACTTTTACCTTATTATTATTATTATTACTATTAAACTTCCTCCCTTTTTAGCAGTTGCGCAGTTTGTTTACCAGAAGTTAAATAGTTTGTGGACTGACTTCCATAGCTTCATAATGGCCGTAATTAAAAATTAAGTCAAGGGAGACTAATAAGTATTTTTGTCGCGAGGAAAACTTGTTTTACTTCCAACTTTGTTTTCCAGCCACAACTCACCTCCACAAAAGTTTCTCCTTTCCTTTATTTTCTTCCAGTTTTTCGCCCTACTTCTCCCTTCATAATGGAAAGAAAATTAGGATCACCATATATATATATATAATATATATATATATATATATAAAATATAAAATCCACAGAGATAACAGAGGAATTGTTTTTTATGTTCTGTGCGAGAGTAGGCTTATTTAATATTTACTTCACGGACGTTCTTAATTGTGAATTCATCACATATTCGTAAGTGACTTATATATATATTATATATATACAATATGTATATATACACTCCTCATACTTCCACTTAAACTATGAATGCATTGATGATTTTATATATACACGAGGGCCACTCATTATATTTTGCCCCACCTTTTTTTTTTTCGGAGCTATTGAAGACTAGGGACCTCAGCCTTCTTTAGTTAGGCTTATAATGCTAACTAACGAAAATATCACGACCTAACCTAACCAATCGTTAGGTTAACTCTACGCCCTTGACGATTGGTTAGGTTAGGTCATGATATTTTCGTTAGTTAGCCTTATAAAGCTAACTAAAGAAGGCTGGGGTCCCTATTCTTCAATAGCTCCTTTTTTTCTTTCCAAGTTTCCTTGTAAGTTCCAGAAATTGTTAACACAAGTAGTTACATACCTTTTTTACAAGTTTTTATTTTTCCACATAGTCTCCATCCTTTTCTACGGTTTTCCTCCACCTCGAAACAAGGGCCTTTATTCCTTGCTGGTAAAAGTCCGCTGGGTTCCGCTGGAGCCACCTCTTAACCTCCTCAACAACCTCATCGTCACAAACTTTCTTCCACGAATAGCATCCTTCATTGGCACAAACAAATGGAAGTCTGAAGGTGCCAGATCCGGGCTGTATAGAGGGTGGGGTAACACAGTCAAGCACATTTTTGTGATGGCCTCTCTTGCTTGCAAACTGTTGTGTGGTCTTGCGTTATCGTGCAAAAGAAGGACGTCTTCCAGTTTTCTCTCCGGTCGAACTCTGTACGTCTCTGAAGTCTTTGTAGGGTAGAAATATATGCCTCTGAGTTGATTGTTTGTCCTTTCTTCATAATGTCCACCAGAATCACCCCTTTCATGTCCCAGAAGATGGTGGCCATAGCATAACCTTTCCTGCAGAGGGAGCCATTTTGAACTTTTTCTTTCGTGGAGAGTACTCGTGATGCCACTCCATGAATTGGCGTTTTGTTTCAAGTTCAAAGTGGTGTACCCAAGTCTCATCCCGTCATAATTCGTGAAAGGAAGTCATCCCCTTCTGTCTCGTATCGAACCAACGACTCGGAAGCAATTTATTTTCTTTGGGCTTTGACGCTTTGTGATGTTCAGTCAGTTCGCGAGGAATAAACCATGAACACACTTTTGAATTTCCCATTTGCTGAATTATCGTATTCACACTTCCTTCACTAATTCCTAGCTCCTTGTATGTGACGCGCCGATTTGATCGAATGATGCTGTTAGCACGTTGCACAGTGTGAGATGTCACAGCCGATGCCGGGCGACCGCTGCGTGGCTCATCATCGACGCTGGCTCTCCCTCTCTCCGTTTAGATCAGCGTCCAACTGTGCTTCGATCAACAACAGCATCTCCGTAAATGTTTTGTAGACGTTTGTGAATATTTCCAACTGTTTCCTTCTCTGCTGCTAAGAACTCGATAACAGCTCTGTTTACGACGCACATCACTGTCAGATGCCATTTTCGAAACTGCGTTAACCATGGGTTTTATACAAGGGCGTTTAAAAGGGGTTTTATACAAGGAAGGGAGGTTCGAACTGGAAAAATCCGGTTATGTGAAGCGCAAAAGGTTAGGTGAAGCGCAGAAAGTTCAAACTTTACTGCCCCAAAGACATTTCAGCCCCATGGCCTATTTACCTAAGAGAAAAGGGTGGGGCAAAATATATTGAGTGCCCCTAGTATATATATATATATATATATATATATATATAATATATATATATATATATATATATATCTTTGCACCAATATGAGGATTGAGCATGATTCAAATCAGATGAATGCAGTCTCGCAGATTGAGTTTAGTAACTGAAAGGCTGTAGAACCATTTTGGCAGCGCATTCGTATATGGAAATATCGGGATTTGATGAGGGCAAATTTTCGTTATTTTAGTTCATTTCCTAAGCTGAAAATGCTTCAGAAATGATGTCATTATGGTAGGACCTGAATACCACTTGGGAATATGCACGACAAGACCCAAAATATAAGCTCTCTCTCTCTCTCTCTCTCTCTCTCTCTCTCTCTCTCTCTCTCTCTCTCTCTCTCTCTCTCTCTCACCGCCGGCTAATGGCCGAAGTGCGCGCGCTGGGTATTGGTGGGGAAGTAGGTAGGTGGATTGGGAACTGGCGAAAAATGCCACAAAGTTAATCCCTTTCGTTAGGCATATGGGCTACAATCGACGCTTACGTGACGCG
This sequence comes from Bathynomus jamesi, assembly GCA_023014485.1. Lineage (NCBI taxonomy): Eukaryota > Metazoa > Arthropoda > Malacostraca > Isopoda > Cirolanidae > Bathynomus > Bathynomus jamesi. Next base: position 542,860 of record JAJOZX010000579.1, on the reverse strand, counting down.
GGTTCAAAGATGTCGATTTTAGAAGCATGTTTAGTTCAAATGATAACCCAACTCGCAACAATGGTTAGAAGTTGGATTAAAACATAAGAAAACTCTGCAGGAGTTCGCTTGCACGGTGTCTCTGTGAGCAAGGTAAATATAGAGCTATTTATATATTCTCCACTTTCCTGTAAAATTTCCTTGGCTACTTTTCTAGGGTCAAGGTATTTTCTTCAACCTTTTTCCGTACCTGCCTCTGGCAGGGAGGGAGCGGAGGGTGGGGAGAGAGCCTTCTACTTTTCTATCCAGTTTTCTACTACTGCTAGGATAGTTGAAAGAAAAATAAACTTTTAATAACAGGAACAGTTCCTCGGTGGATCAGTTCAAGAAAAGGTTAGACCAAATCTTGCACACTATTTGAGTGTGTAGAAAATTTTCCCTGGCACCCGTTGCCATTGGTATCTCATCGGTATGGGCCGCAAGGCCTTTTGAGGTACTTCTTTTCCTTGTAACTCCTTGTAACTCACTCTCTCTCTCTCTCTCTCTCATATATATATATATGGGATTAAACTCAGAATGGTCCCCTGAGGTTTTTTCATGATACACACGCACACCGTGCATGGAACAAGGAACTCTTCTGGGAAAATTAAATCCATGTTCCATGCACGATGTGTGTATCATATATATATATATAGTGGCGTTGAAAAATCTGCGGTCACCTCAGTTTTAGACAATTTCTAGAAAATAATACAACTCTGAGAAAGTATGTCCGCTATGTTGAGGTATTTTCTTTCACAAGAAATGGTATTTCATAATATTCTACTACATGTGTAAGTAATGTAGCTTTCATTTCATAAAAAAGAACACATTAATGAAATGGTCCTTTTTGATCCTGTTACGTTTTTTTTCTTTGCAGTATAATAACACCGATTTTAACCCAGGTGTTGGTGACAGACCATAGCCAAATGTTATTAATCCTCAAAATAGTGTATTCATATAGTAATTTTAACAACTGGTCTTTTATAACTGATAAAACGAATTAGTCAATGACATTGCAGCAGTTTGATTAAAAAATAATTAATAATTTTTTCTATTCTCTCTATACAGGCCGTAATTGAAATGTCTAAGGAACTAAGTTTACCCCAGAGAGGACAAATAATTACGTACCCTTTCAAGAGAGGGAATGTCCCAACGCCAGATCTCGGCAAAAATTAACGTTTCAAAAGGGGCCGTCCAAAGAACTATAAGCAGATATAAAGAATCTGGATCGTGCTCTTCAAAGACAAGATCTGGCAGACCTAAAGTGACGACTGATTTGAAGATCATTACATCAAGGTTACATCACTGCGTGCACAGAAAAGCCACAGCTATACAGATTCAGGCACAGTTGAATGAACAATGGGACTCTCCAATAAGTACAAGTACTATAAAAAGAAGACTCAAAAGCTGGTCTCCATGGCAGAGTTGCTGTGTCCAAACCACTGCTGAGGAAACAAAATAAGGCTAAAAGATTGGAGTGGGCAAGAGAATATCGAAATTTTACTGTAAACGACTGGAAAAAAGTTCTTTTTAATGATGAATCAAAAGTGGAAAACATTAGTGATGCGATCTCGTAGCTCATCCAAGGACTGTGGGTGCGTGGCCTAAACTCTGTCCTTGATGAAACCCCACAAAAAAATCACACTGAGTCAAGTCCTAACCTAACCTCAAAAGTAAGTCATATAACTTTGGTTAGGTTCCGCTCGAATTGTTCACTCTGACGAAGGTCAAGCTTTTCACTCCATCTTAGACCTACAGTTTAACGTGGAATCCGAACCATGCCCCAACAGCAGCCCAGCGTCTTAACCATTAGGCCACCCAGGGTACCCATTTAGCTACCAACCACTTTCTTTATTGTGTGGAAGGATGAACAGCTGGGTTTTGCTGCGCGCCGGCTGCCGTCACCGGGTCTCGATCCCGGGCTGATGGATTCGTAGTCAGCGACGCTAACCACTACACCACCGAGGTGTGTATATATATATATATATATATATATATATATAAGCACACCGGACAAAAAATTAGTCACCCCTAATAGCACCGATAGTAGGAAGTTCAAGGTCACACAGAGGGCGCTGATGTAGCATTGGTAAGTGACAAGTAGCGGTGACGTAGCACACAGGATCAGATCTGTTTCGTGAGGTGGTGAAGAACAAAGTGTGTGTTGGATATAGTCTGCAAAATGGGTCGTGAGGCAGACGTTACTCAGTGGCAAAAAGGAGCCATCGTGTTTGGCAGAGCCCACGGACACAAAATGTCTGAAGTAGCCCAATTTGTTGGTGTGTCAACGCGTACTGTCCAGCGAGTTTACAAAGAGTGGTGTAGTTCGCAATCAACTGACAATCGACGGCGTAACTGTGGCCGGAAAACAATTCTCGACAATAGGAGCCGCCGCCATGTTTCTCGTCTAGTAACTGCAAATCGTTTTCAAACCAGAGAACAATTGCTCCAAGAAACCAATGAGGTTCTCCAGCGACCAATTTCCGAATGGACATTGCGACGAGAACTGCATGCGATGGACATCTGGAGCAGGGTACCACGGAAGAGGCCGCTGTTAACAGCAAGTCACAAATTGGCACGTTATAAATGGGCTCAGAGGCACAAAAACTGGACTGCGGCAGATTGGAAACGTGTAATTTGGTCCGATGAGTCCCGTTTTTGTTTGTTCTCCAATGATGGGAGGCGACGAGTACATCGCAGGTCCAATGAAGCCTTTAATCCTGAATGCGTCGAAGGTGTTGTTCAGGCTGGAAACAGAAAGTGAAGCGCAGGAATAGACACCCACGGACTCTGGCGGAACTTCGGGACCGGCTGATGAACGAGTGGCAGCAAATCGATGTTCGGTACATGCACAACCTCGTAGAGTCTCTGCCTCGCCGGATTCGTGCGGTTATCAAGGCCAGAGGCGCCGTCACACGTTATTAGGTACATTCTGAGAGGGGTGACTAATTTTTTGTCCGGTGTGCTATATATATATATATATATATATATATATATATATATATATATATATATACAGGGCGTCCCAAAAAAATGTATACACACTTTAACAGCTGATAGCTCAATTGATGTTTCTTTCTTTCCAAGTTAAACCCATTAGAATTAATAATGGCAGTCAGACTAAGCTTTGAACAAAGGAAATTAATTCTAAAATGCTACTGGAAGTGTGAAAACGCAGTTGAAGTGCAAAGACAGTTTAGGAGGGAGTTTCAAACAGATCCACCAACGCGACTTACCATCACTCGAATTAGAGATAAGTTTGAAGCCGATGGAACTGTTCAGAATGTCCACAAGAAGCGTTCCGGAAGACCACGGACATCGACAAGCCCCACAAAGCAAGAAAGAGTACTGGAAACGTATCACCAAAGTCCAAGAAAATCTGTGCGGCAAGCGAGTCGTGAGGTAGGAATTTCAGAATCGTCTGTCCAACGCATTTTGAAGCGCTGTCAATGGAAAAGTTACATTCCAAGATTAGTCCATGCTATTAATGAAGATGATCCTGACCGAAGAGTGGAGTATTGCGAGTGGTACTTGGCACGATGTGGATGTGGACTGGACGAAGGGGTTTCGTAGAATACCCTCCGCGTTCACCAGACCTCACACCACTAGACTTTTTTTATGGGGATACTTAAAAGACAAAGTCTACGCTATAAAACCTGCAACAGTCGCTGAATTGAGAGCAGCCATTGAACGAGAATGCACACAAATACCAAACGAAATGTTTCGTGATGTTTGCGATTCCATTGCTTCGCGTTATCAGCAGTGCCTGGACCAGAACGGACGTCAGTTTGAAAACAGGCGTTGACAAAACAATTAAATAATGTCTGTAGATTCTATTACATTTTGAAAATGAAATGTATTTTAATAAACACTGCCTTTATAATTATTTAAAGTGTGTATACATTTTTTTGGGACGCCCTATATATATATATATATATATATATATATTGGGAATCCAAGTTCTGAAAGTTGAAAAAGCCATGCCATTTTCAGAAGATTATGACTGCTTGAAATGTACAGTATATGACTGGCGCACTTCCTATGATTGCACGTCACCTCCCCTCCCCATGTGTAAGGGAAGGAGGTGTGACGTTCGTACAGTTTTATCATTGTTATTTCCATAATTCACGTTTTTTAATTAGATTAGAATATAATATGAATTGTATGAAATCATTAAATTGCTCCTATAATACCTATGCTTTTTTTTTTAAGCTTTTAACCCATTTTTTTTTATGTACGTATTTATTGGTGACCTTTATACGGGAGAGAACTTTAGTTTTTTTCGAATTAACCAATGAAATCACCAAAGTTGAGATACAGGTACACTGCTTTGGTTTTTTTCTTGGTTCAGTTTAAGTTGGAGGTTTGTAATTGCTTGTATTCCTTGTCTGTTTAGGTCCGTTACCGGAACTTCCTCCCAAACATACTTCCTTTTTAGTATCCCATTTGCATGGATTAAAATGTCGGTCCTGTATATCCCTTTAATATATGCTCTTATTGCGACTCATAGTTAAACGATAAACGGCTTATACAGAGGATTCACGAAAGTAAATAGGCGCCTTTGGCTTTTCCATAGTTTTTGATTTAACGATAAAAGTCAATAAATAATAACAGATTTATTATTAAATCAATATATTTAGAATCTTTTTGCTTTCCCCCTTTGCATTATGTACAGCTGACACACCTACTGGCATTCCATTGATAAGTTTTGCCATTTATTCTTGGACAATCATCGTGGTGTCTATTTATTTTTTTTAACCCTTTGTACACTACAAAAACCTCTGAATTATTCACCCGTCAGTTTATGTTGTTGTGAAGTGGGTTTTTATTTTTTAAGCAACAAGCCGCGCCTTCGGCTCCCTACTCTACGAGTAGGGGTTGTGATCACGCCTCTCATCTTCATAGATCCGACCCTAACGGGCGACTGAACGAGACATTAGCTCCACCAACTTTACGCGAGTCAGCCAATCATAACGGGCGAAAGAGAGATTTGTTATTTTGCTCAAAACCGCGCAGTTTTTTTTATTTTTAGATAGATAAAGATGGCATGCGGAATATGATTGATATATTATTAAGAATTATTCAAAAGTAATTAAGAATAATTCAAAAGTAACGATATTTGGAGAAACATGCTCATCCAAATTAATTAATTAATAATAATAATTCAAAAGTAAAGATGTTCAGAGAAACATGCTCATCCAAATTAAAATTCATCATCACACATTTGGATTATAATGAAGGGGTTTTGTTGTTCGTAAAACTTGTGGTTTTTTTTTCTGACGTAGCGGGAAAATGAAATAAAAGTAGTAGAATTCTTCTCAATTTTTTTTTCTTTTTCACTCGCGTGTTTGTTTCGTTCATTTTACCAATGTTCAACTCGTCAAATGTTGTAGACGTAATGGCGTCCATAAACCGGCCTAAGTCTTAATTGTATGAAATATAGTTGTAATGGCAGTCGCGTCATATTAGGCTCGTGTTTAATCTTCGAGAAATGTGTTTTTGTATTCGAAGTAGATTAGGTCCTCGTTCGACGGCTTCACCGGTTTCACTGGGGAATATCGAAGAGTCCTTTTGAAGTAAGTTCGCCACAAATCAAATTTATATTAAAAAAAAAATCGTCAGTTAATGAATTTTAATATTTTTTTTTAAATTGGTGAAATTGCGTCACGGAATCGATGTCGCTTTCTCTTTGATCAAATGCCAGGTGACCCAAACCTGCCACAGTATGGCGTGCGGTGGGTATGTCCACAGGGTATGCTGTAGCTGCAAATATTTATATATTATATACGAAATTCGTAACTTTATATTAATTTTCGTTTACGTGCTAATATACTGACTTTTTGTAATTTGACTTTTAACTGGGTAGGCGGCACATGCACAACTTACCCTCTATGCACGCCACTGATATATATATATATATATATATATATATATATATATATATAATATATATTATATATATATATATATATATATATATAAAGGTGGAATGCGACACACTTTCCAAACATGCATGTTGATATTATGCAGGTTTCACTTTATTCAAGCGAAATTTGTTCAGAGTTGTTCATAATCTGAAAATGTGAAGCTTCAATGACATTTGTGTATTTCCACAAGATGGACTTTCTAACCTCACCTAACTCAACCCGAACTTAACCCAACTTAACCGAGTAATCATCATGCAAGTGTCCAGTTTCAATTTTATGCAAATACATTTTATGAAAGTCGACTATATATATATATATATATATACACAGGGTGTCCGAGAATTATCTGTACAATTTTTGGCTGTTATTAAAAGTCAACCATGAAGTGTGTATATATATATATATATATATATATAGAGAGAGAGAGAGAGAGAGAGAGAGAGAGGGAGAGGACCATTCTGAGTTCAATCATATATATATATATATATATATATATATATACAGGGTGGGCCGTAAGTTTCCATACATAGGAAAATTTAAATTATGGTCTTCACGTGCGTCGGTATTTGGATCAGCAGTTTCCGGATGCTTGGATTGGTCGGCGTGGTCCTGTGGAGTGGCCTCCCAGATCCCCAGATCTCACCCCCCTTGATTTCTATCTTTGGGGGCACTTGAAGGCCATGGTGTATCAGGAAAAGATACGAGACATAAATCATCTAAAGGAACGTATCACCAACGCCATTACAAGCATAACGTCAACTGTGCTAATGCGTGTTCATCAACAGTGGGGAACACGTATTGAAATGTGTTTTCAAAACAATGGCAACCATGTAGAGCATATTATATAAATAAAAATGGTTGTCAATAAAAAATGTTTATTTTTCCTATGTATGGAAACTTACGGCCCACCCTGTATATATATATATATATATATATATATATATATATATATATATATATATATATATATATATACCGGGTGTCCGAGAATTATCTGTACAATTTTTTGGCTGTTATTAAAAGTCAACCATGAAGTGTAGAAATTCCAGTGTTATCCCATTTTATAGAGAATCTCATTAAGTTTTTTCTGATACCACGTTTTGCCAAGTTTTTTAGAAATGTACGCGGGTGACAGACATTGATGATTTAAAAGCAAGAATCACAGCTGCTATTGAGCGAATTGATGTGGATATGCTGCAGCGTACATGGCAACATTTGGAGTATCGATTGGATGTTTTGCGAATCACTAATGGTGCGCATATCGAATGTTTGTGACAACGTTACTTTAATAAAAGAAACTTTTGAAAATACAGATTCTAAATAATCTTGTTTAAGAATTTTACGTGTGTTATCAAGAATTTTATTAAAAGATGAAATTGTACAGATAATGTTCGGACACACTGGAATTTCTAAAAAACTTGTCAAAACTTGGTGTCAGAAAAAACTTAATGGGATTCTCTGTAAAATGGGACAACACTGGAATTTCTACACTTCATGGTTGACTTTTAATAACAGCCAAAAATTGTACAGATAATTCTCGGACACCCTGTATATACAGTATATTACAGGGTTACATGGAATCTCTATAACTAGGGATTTCATGTAAGGTTAAGTCGTGACATTTTCGTTAGTTTTAACGAAAATATCACGATTTAACTTTACATGATATCCCTGAACATTTTAGGGATTTCATGAAATCCCTAGCTACACATATTCCCTGTAACATATATATATAAATATATATATGTATATTAGGGGAAAATATTTTCTTTCTCGTAAATTAGTTTGTTGCATTTATTTTTTGGGAAACGCAATTTTATAAACAAAATATTATTTTATGTTTGTCATATTGGAATTTTTCTTGAAACAGAGACGTATTCGTTGCTTACAGCCAGGCTAAATAAGGAAATACTGGAGGTCATAAACTCGCTTTCAGGCTTCCTTGCTCTTAAAATAAGATCCTTGGCCTATGCTGCGCCTCAGGAATGGTTATTTCATTGTCTCTTTTATGGATTAGATTTCTTGGTAAATTTAGCAAAGGACTTTCCTCTTACAGTTGGAGTAATGCACGATGCGGTACCGTTTTTAGAAGTTGTAAAATAGAAGTTTTGTTCATAAATTTGTTGGTAATAGTGTCGATGTCACATAGGTCAATAACGTTAAGATCGTTTTTGAGATGGTATGTTATGGCAGCGGAGTGCAGTTGGAGAATGTTAAGGAATACGCACTGACAGTTATTGTGATTATATTTATAGCATGTTACGAAAGAAGCTTCTAACTATGGAATACGAGTATATTTTAAAAGTATATTTTTCTTCGTTTGTCGTTTTGTTCCGTCGATTTCCTTTCGTCTGCATTCTGTTTTCAACCGACAGAAAATTATTCACGAGAGACAGTTCGTGATTAGAAAAGTTGTGATAAAAACTTTGACTATTTTTTCCTTTTGATCCATTCAATAAACAATTTTTTTTTTTCTTTACAGAGCTTAAGACCTACGGGACATAATATAATAATACAAAAGTTTTTTGGGGGTTCCTTTGTTTATATTTTGAAAGTTTTTTCGTGGAATGTTTTTGTAAAAATCACATTTGAAAGTTGTTTGTCGTTGTCGGAGTTTTACTACACTCCCTTTTAAATATGTTCTAAGAATGCGCAGCGACCGAATGCCTTGAAGAGGATTTTTTCGTGAGAAATGTGTATGAAAATGGAAGAAAGAAAAACTATAAGAATAGTTCGTTAAGGACTGTGAGATAATTTTTCTCCAAACTGCTCGATTATTTTTATTTGTTGCTGCGTTAGGAACGCATTAATTTATAACTTTGAAGGAAGAATTTCGACGAGAACCACTGATTGGATGGTCGTTGTACGCGGGTGGACGAATCAGATGCAGAGTCCAGAGTATAAATTGCGTAAAAAGAAAAGTCAAATCTTTATTGTAATGTCATATTTTGCTTTAGTCCATAAATTCTATTAACTTTTTTATGCTTTAATCTTTGGGTAAGTTTCTTTACACGGACTGGATGTCAATTAGAATATCATAAGTACGGGGTATGATACTTTTTCATGGATATATATTAATTTCACGGGCTCTCAATACACTTTTTTATTTTGCAAATATTTCCAACTTCGTTTGTTATAATTTAAATTTTGTATTTAGAGTGTATACTACAGGGTATCCACACTGTCTTGTCACCCCAGTAAAATACTAACTGATTTTCGTTTTTCTTTCAGACCCATTTCAAATGTGTGATAACAGCAACTATACAATTGAACAACGCATATTGACTTTATATTAGTTCATGAGCGACCACGTAATGGCAAAACCATTGAAAATATTCGTGCAAACTTCTAGGACTTCAATTGCGCAGCTCCTTTTTGGAGGAGTTGCACGATTGAATTAATGTTTTTGCCATTACGTGGTCGTTCATGAACCTAGGTACTAGCCAATACGCGTTGTTAAATTGTATAGTTGCTGCTGTTACACATTTCAAATGGGTCTGAAAGAAAAGCGAAAATCAGTTAGTATTTTACTGGGGTGACAAGGCATTGTGGACACTCTGTAGAACTAACAGATATCTCTTGTTTTACTCGAGGGCCAGCCGTAATTATGATTTTTTAAAACTACCCACAGCGTGGGGTTCTTCAGAGCTGGAAACTGAATGAAGTCAACCCGTAACATTGAAAATATAGCCAGCTCATTTTGAACCTTTTTACAGCACTTTACAGTATTTGAGAATTGTTCTGGCTGTTGTAACCCTCATAAGTGGCTTAACGTCATTTTTCCAAACCGATTGGTGTTCGTTAAAATCTGTGAAACTTAATATGGTCGTTTTAGGTTTCGCGCTTATGGCGTGCATAGAAAACAGCCGTTTTCACCATGACCTTCAATGAAGATAAAATCTGTAGAATATTTGATGTTCCTAAATATCCAAATATCAACTAATATTTATTTAATATAAATTTTTTTAAAGGTTCGGTACGCAATTTATTTACAATTATATTACTTATAAGCTTTTTCATAGTGTTTTATAAAAGCACCCTTGAACTTTGAGGAAATTACTCAGTAATTTCACTACATAACAATTGAATGAGTCGAGATATATTTTTTTTTATACTTTATTTATTTAAGTACGAAAATTATTTTCTTTGGATTTTCTTTTATTTATTTTTAAAATTTGCCCAAAGAAACGTTACTCGGTGATAAACACTTCATAAAAACTAGTGAAAAAGAGGTGTTAAGTAGTAATCATTTCCCTCAGAAGAACCGAACCCCCCCCCACCGCCCTCTTTTTTATAGCCTTTTTCATTTCCTGGAATCTAAAAATTTTTATAAAGTGAAAATTCGAGCCGTTTATTGTTCCCGTTCGGAGACAATATCATTTTGTTCTTAATGGTGAATTTCAGGATTTAATATAGGGCCATTTTAGTCTTTGTGATGAGAGAAATTCTCACCTCTTACCGTCGCAATATTGACCATTTTCTTCCCTTCAACTCTCATTGAAACGAGATGTGATGTTCGGGATCACATTTTTAATCTCTTGTTATGAAATGTATAAATGATTCTAAAAAAAGGTCTTTTTGTGGCATATTGCGCGTATGCTGTTCGTTTTTAATTGCTGTCGACCTTTGAGGTTGGAAATGATTTTCAATTAGATTAATTGAGAATGGGTTCAGTTCACCCGTTATAATTTTTCACGGAAAAACTAAATACTTCGGAAAAGAAAATTTAATTTTGAGATGAGAGAGAATTTCATTTATACTTGGTGTCTCGTGTGTATAATATATAATATATATATTATATATATATATATATATATATATATATATATATATAAGGTCACGTGTTATTTTGTGATTCTAGTGCATATATATATATATATATGATACACACAGACCGTGCATGGAACAAGGAACTCTTCTGGGATAATTAAATCCACTATAGTCCGAATAAGTAATGGTAAATGACAAATACCATAGTTTTTCTTTTTCATGATGCTAGCCCGACGTGGGCAACGGGTCACTCGCAAAGAGGTCCCATAAATATAGCTTTCCTCACCAGCTATGGGACATGGATCTAGGGTTTAAAGCAGCCTAGCCCTGCTACATTTAGAACCTCGATATAAGCAAAAGACTCGCTGCCTTCACGTCAGATTGAATACGTCAAAGAAAAAGGGGTAACTATTATATTTTTAGCCAAAAACCAAAACTTAAACCTCAACTGGCAGAATTGAGCGTCCACTTTTCAAGGCACATAACATGTCCGTTTCAAAACGGAAATGAACTCAGAATGGTCCCCTGAGGTCTTTTATGATACACACAGACCGTGCATGGAACAAGGAACTCTTCTGGGATAATTAAATCCACTATAGTCCGAATAAGTAATGGTAAATGACAAATACCATAGTATTTCTTTTTCATGATGCATTTTTTCCATGCACGGTGTGTGTGTATCATAAAAGACCTCAGGGGACCATTCTGAGTTCATTCCCTTATATATATACTATTATATATATATATATATTATATATATATATATATATATATATATACATATTGGTGAAGGCCGCTTCTGGCAAGCTTCAATTTCAATTTAAGCAGAAAGCAACAGACAAAAAGGAAAGAAACATCCATCAAGTTGGAAAGGGACTATATTTTGTATATTGCAACGTTTCAAGCACAAACTATGCTCATCCTCAGGCAAAAATTCTAAAAAGTTAAAAACATAATATTAAAAACCATAATGACATTAACAAAATAAAATAGGGAAAAATCCACAAGCATTAAAAACAAAGTCACACTAAAAAAAATTCTAGAAAGTTACAATGAGGATGAGCATAGTTTGTGCTTGAAACGTTGCAATATACAAAATATAGTCCCTTTCCAACTTGATGGATGTTTCTTTCCTTTTTGTCTGTTGCTTTCTGCTTAAATTATATATATATATATATATAAGAATTTTAATAACCATCTTTATAATGTAAACGTTTTTTAATATAGGTGAATTTAATTAAAGACGTGGATGCGAAGGCAAAATAGAGATTTGAGGGACAGCCTGGGAGGCAACTTCAACTACAGTAAAGATTTTATCTTTAGAATCAAATTACATCCTCTCCATTCTTTCATTCGCTTTTTACCTCACATCCTTCCTCACCACCACCTTCTCCTCCTCCTCCACTTCTTTTCTCCTTTCTCTTCTTCTGTTTAAGGAGACGGAACGGTATCCAAGCGATTTTAAGAAAACATTCACGGATTTCACATCAGAAAAAGATTTAACCTCATTGCGCGAATCCTGATGCGGGAATTGAGTTAACCTAAAAATGGTATTAAGTCTATGTTTCATATTTGCATGACTTTCCGTTTTCCGGGGTTAGTTTTGTGCTTTGCTTTAGTTCTTGTGCGAGCTTATTTCAAGGTTGACGAAATGCACCACTGTGTGCGTGTATATATATATATATATATAGTATATATGTATGTATAATAATAATAATAAAAATAATAATGGGAGTTCTATTTGTGGAGGTGCTAAAATGGCATACGACTCTTGCCTCAATGTTGTATGCATTATTCACCTAAAAATAGTACAATTTATTGGGTAATAGGCGCATATTGTATCGTCATTTTAACTAAAACTTGGGAAAACTAATGGTGATTCTGTGAAATCTCTTATAGATAATGAGGCATTATCTTACAGATAATGGAATGCGTTTAATTTTATCAGTAATAGCAAAAGCTAATTGTTCCTTCCTAATGAAAATGATAAAGGAGTGCAAATGTATTTATTAACGTGCATAATTTTACAAAAAAAAATGTATATATTATATATATATATTATATATATATATATATATATATATATATATATATATATATATATATATATATACACCTCGTTGATGTTCTGGGTGTTTGTCTCTTCACACGAAGGTCAAGCTGGTGGCCCCGTCTCTAGGCCTGGCTTGGTGGAGGAGCGAGTTGCTTTCTTGCGCTCTCCACCGCACATAGCGTAACCCCGGCTTATCTGGTACCGTCCTGAGCCAGATATCTAGTTTTCTCTTGAAGACTTCAACTTTGACCCCTGTAACGTTTCTGAGGTCTTTTGGAAGCTGGTTAAAAAGTCTTGGCTCCCTGACAACCAAGCTATTTTGCTTCAGTGTTGAAGAGGTCCCTTGTCGGGCCTTTAATTTGGGAATACTACCCATTCTGCCTTTCCTTTTTTCCAGCGTTGTGAGAATGGGTTTAGTTTTAGATTTGGTACTAGTTTTTAGATCATTTTCCATATGTAGATTTTGGTGTACCTCTCTCTTCTTTCCAGGGAGTACAAATTTAGTTTACGTAGTCTTTCTTAGTAGTTGAGTTGTTTGCAGCCATCAGTCTTGGCTGCGAAATGTGTCTACGTTTCTTCTAGTTTATTAATTTCTTCCTTTTTATATGGGGACGTCAAGACTGAGCAGGGGAATCATTACTGTCTTGTCCCTCCTTTTGAACGTTCTTAGTACCTGTCCCGCGACTCTTTTTGCTTTGTTTATTGCTATCTGATTTTGTGTCGAATTTCGCATCATCGGTCATTATTACCCCCTAGTCGACCGCTTTCGTACTTCTCTGAACTTCCTATCTATCTGGAGCATAATATGCAGTCTAAGTTTCTCATTTCTACCATATCTCAAGAGCTGAAATTTCTCGGTGTTAAATGTCATATTGTTGTCTTCTGACGACGTGTATATTTTGTTCGTTCCCTCTGCAAGGCCTCCACTTCATTTGCATTGCTGATTTTTCTGCTGATCTTTGTATCGTCCGCAAAGGATGTTACTATACTGTTGCTGTTTACTCCACTGTCTATGTCTGTTAGTGTGATAATGAACAGGAGTGGGGCCAGTACTGTACCTTGTGGTACTGAGCTACGTACTTCTGATTCTGATTACGATACACCTTGAATTTTGACGACCTGTAAACGTTCTCTGAGGAAGTTGTAGATCCATTTTCCCGCTTTGCCTGTTATTCCCATATATTTTACTTTATGTGCTATTATACCATGATCGCATTTGTCGAACGCTTTAGCAAAATCTGTGTATATGACATAATAGTTTTCATTGCCTTCAAGTGCATCTAGGATATTGTTATAATGCTCTATAAGTTGTGATAAGCATGATCATCTTGATCGGAACCCGTGCTGATTTTTGTTGAATCTTTCCAGTGTCTCCAAGAAGTCATAGATTTTCTCTGACTAATCTTTCAAATATATATATATATATATATATATATATTTAGTTAGTTAGTTAGTTAGAAGGTTCTGAGTTCGAGACTGAACTCACATTTCAGATTTGAGGGGTGAATGTATATGATATCTTCCTTGGTGGGATAGTGGTTCGGACCGCACGTAAAGCTGTAGGTCCCCTCCGTCATAAAACAATAGATGTTACGAAGAAGGTTAAACAACTCCAAATATTATTACTATTTTTATTATTTGTATTATTATTGTAACTGGTTTGACGTTTATATCGGATCGCTGTTTGTTGTACTGTTTTGTGGTACACGGTAGAGCCTTTTGACTGAACCGGGAAGAGTTAATTGCTATTAGTATTTGTAATTATTTTAGGGTAATGATGCAACTGGACCAATCCGGACCGTGCTTCAGAAGACCGCTATTTTTCAGTCTTCGCGAGTATATAGTGTGAATTTTAGCCAACATACTTGTTTTTCCTTTAATATGTAGTGCAAACAAAGCTCGAGTAACACGTTTCTGGCGCAATTGGTGACTTACCTTTACAAATTTGGATTTTGGATCGGTCCGGACGAGTCCCAGTATTCCGGGTTGCATTACTATGTCATGTCGTATGTTTCATACAACTAATTTTCCATGTTGCTTTCGGCTTTTTCTCTATTTATTAATCGGAATACTTTGATGGCGCACCATTTCCCACCTTTAATAACACTGGCCAACAAAATGAAACTTTTTTTTCTCATCACAAACATGATCACACTTTTCTTAATGCATTTTTCGCGCTGATTCCGAATCTGGTTTTATTGTTTTTCTAGCACGTATAGTTATATAGATACACTGGTTTTGATATTTTTAAGTTTTTGATATTGCTATAAGAAAATTTATGGATGTATAGATCACACTTAGGAATGCTAAACAACAAATACATCATATACCTTATTCAATGTGTACTTATAAATAAAGAATATAGACATTATTTTATTAAAAGCGCTGTGAGTGTGATTTCCTTTTGTAAATTTGGCCTGGATTGTCACGATACAGCATCCAACAATGGTCCGCCATCATGCTTTCATTCCAATATCCTTGGTAGCGCTTCTCCATCATCTGAATATCTTGATGGAAGCGCTCTCCTTGCTCGTCACTCACTGCACCAAGGTTTTCAGGAAAGAAATCTAAGTCGGAATGCAGGAAGTGAATTTTTAACGACATTCGACACTCCATTTCTTTGAAGGCATCAAGGAGGTTCTTGACTCCATCCTTATACGCAGGTGACTTGTTGCTTCCAAGAAAGTTTTCACATATCCATTTGAACGCCAGCCAAGCCTTCAATTCCAGCGGACTTAGAACTTTTTCAAATTCAGTGTCATTCAAAACCTCCCTTATTTGTGGCCCAACAAAAATTCCTTCCTTCAATTTTGCTGCAGTAACCTTCGGAAATTTCCTTGAAAGGTATTGGAACCCTTCAGAATTGACTTTACCCATTGCTTTAACAAAATTCTTCATTAAACCAAGTTTAATGTGAAGAGGTGGCAGATAGATCTTTTGGGGATCCACTAAAGGGACAGACTGGACATTGCTTATCCCTGGGACATATGTATACCTAAGTGGCCAGTCACTTTTGGTGTAATGTTCTATAGTGGCGCGACTGTCCCCTAGGCAAAGGAAACAACAAAATTTTGTGAATCCTGACTGCATACCCATAAGCATTCCTATAACTTTTAGATCTCCACAAACATTCCATTGATGACTGTCGTATTTGATTGCCTTAAGTAGTATATCCATTAGGGTGTTTCATACCTATAGGGTAAAATAAAAATGAGCTTGGAGTTTTAATCCACACGTTTCTCCGTATTCTAAAGAACAAGAAAACACGTTTGTGCAAGTTTGAACCAGATCGCGCTGCATTAGAGGTCCCCAACTTTGACGACTTTTTGTCAGTTCATTTCTCGCCTGCCTGCAGTGAAGACGGTTTTCTTCGTCACTTGAGCGGTTCGTGTTGTATAGCCTATTGGACAACTATGGAGGTAATTATATATGCTACTAATTATCTCATTTTACTGTGGTATTGAAATTTATTATTATTTAATTTCTGTCATTTTACTGTGGTAGTGATATTTATTATTAATATTACATGAAATTAATTAGTCTGTTGCATATTGGACAACTAAGCTGGTAATTATTTATGATACTAATTAATGTAATTTACTGCGGTATTGAAATTTATTTAATTAATGAATTGTCAAAGAGAACGTAGTGTACACGTATCAGTTTTATAAATAAAGAAAAGCAGTAACTGGGACTCGAACCAGTGTCATAGCCGTTTGGCGGCATCGCTCAAGTCGGCGTACACAGCACGCTATCCACTCCCTAGATGGTGTAGTGGATAGCGTGCTGTGTACGCCGACTTGAGCGATGCCGCCAAACGGCTATGACACTGGTTCGAGTCCCAGTTACTGCTTTTCTTTATTTAATTAATGAAATTAATTACGATGTGAAATTATTTCTGTGGAATTATTTAGTTTGTTTTCTTTTCCAGGTGTCTACCAGAGCGAAAACAGAAGTGTTTCTTATTGGCCAGACGGATGCGAACATCACATCAAGTGGCCTTCCAACTCAGTTGCAAGTACTCAAAAAGTACTTTTACCACCAAAAGGAGCAAAAATTTGGACTTACTAAATGCCTGAACCTGTGCCTGGATGCCTGTCTCATATTTTGGGAGAGAGCGAGAATCCCCATGATGCGTCGAGATTCGGCCTTGAGGAAGATGGAATCCCTTCTCAAGGAATACGACCGGCTTGTGAAGCACAAGTCACATAAAGCAGAGTCCTTCGAGTGAAGGAGGCGATGTTCAAGGAGGCAATAGCGAAGGAGATCATGGACATTGCTCATTCACAGGCTAAGGAAATGATGAAGAATTAGGAGGACATCCACTTTCTCGACATGCAGCGTGAAGATCCAAATTCCTGCAGCATGGCCCTGTTGACATGAAGCTTCACTATAAGGAGATTAGGAAAAGGAAGAGGTTGGACAAGATTAAGGAACAACAGGAGAAGGCCAGGAAGGAACAAGGAGCTGCAGAAGATACGGGGCTTTAGTGATTTCAACTTCGTCAGAGACTGACTCAGATGTCGTTGACCCAACCGTGGAAGTTTTTCCATCCTCCTCCAAGGGAAATACCAAGAAGCGACGCAGGAATCTGATCTCACAGGATGTGACGACTACCTACGATCGGCTGAATATTTCGTACCGCGATTCAGCTATGTCGTACGCTGCAGCGGCTAAATCACTAGGTTTTGACTTGGATGAACTGTCCATTTCTGCCAGTACCATGTACCGCACACGCAGGCTCTCAGGAAGGTGGCTGCTGAAAGTTATCAATCCGACGAAGTTTGTCCTGGTCAGCCTCTTGTCTTGCATTGGGACGGTAAGCTCCTACCTGACAATGAGCAATGGAAGGAGAGCGTTGACCGGATCGCCGTCCTCGTCTCTGGCGACGGCAAGGAGAAGTTGCTCGGCGTTCCTAAGGTGACGTCCGGAACCGGCGAGAAGATAGCGCGAGTTTGCTTGGATTTGGTCAAGGAACACAGGATGGAAGAGCGCGTGCGGGGACTGTCTTTCGACACGACAGCGTCGAACACCGAGATTCATATCGGGGCCTGCGTCCTGATTGAGAAAGGTCTTGGCAGAGAACTCATGTACTTCCCTGTCGGCATCACATCTATGAAGTCATCCTCAGCTCCGTCTTCAAGCGTGCATACGGCCCTTCAAGTGGCCCCGATATACCCGTTTTCAAGAGGTTTCAGGCACAATGGAAGTTCATCGACCGGTTGGACGTGCGGCCGTACGATTTTGCTCAAGTCAATGACTCTATGAGGGAACTGAGGGAGAAGTCAGTCCTGCTGGTGAGAGGGATGGTGAGCACGTCGCCGCATCAGCGCGATGACTACAAGGAACTGCTACAGTTGGTTCTCATCTTCCTGGGAGAAGCAAAAGTGGTGGATTTCCCTCTCAGAGCCCCTGGCGCTTACCATCACGCTCGATGGATGGCGATAGCCATCTACTCCTTGAAAGTAATTCTACTGAAGAAGCAGTTTCAAGATGTCGAGTCACGAGTTGGAAGCTCTGACAGCCGTAGGTCTCTTCGTGTCCCTCGTCTACATCCGAGGTTGGACTCGTGCTGCAACCTCAAGCAAGGCTGCCGCAGTTGATCTGGAATTTCTGCGTGACGCGGAAGCCTTTGCCATGTCGGGATATTCGTGTGTTAACGCTGCGCAAGAAGCCATGTCTCGACACCTATGTACATCTCTGAGACTCTTATTGCCATGGCGTTCTTCGACGCAGATGTGGCAGATGAAGAAAAGGCTCAGATGGTCGTCAGTTTGGGTAAGCCCGCATCGAAAAAGGAACTCAAGCGACCCCAAGGGAAGAACGTCAGGAATCTTGCCTCGAAACACCTGGCGGAGTTCGTGACAGGAAAGACGATGGCTTTCTTCCATGCATTCGACTTGGACACAGAATTCTTGAAAAAGCCAGTTGCCGAGTGGACTGAAGTAGAGGGCTTCAAGCAAGCAGCGGCAACTGTTAACAAAATCTCTGTCGTCAACGATCGGGCCGAAAGAGCCATCGCGCTCACCAAAGAGTTCAACTGTTCTCTGACGAAGAACGAAGAGCAGAAGCAGTATTTGCTCAAAACTGTGATGCAGCATAGGGCGAAATACCCGAATAAAACCAAGAAGGATTTCATGGACAAATGATTCGCAAGAAGTGGTTATGTTTTTTGTATCTTGTGAAAATGTGTAGTGAAATGGTACTCGTTTGTTGAATAAAAATTCATTGACAGATTTTTGTTTAATTTTTTCCGTTTATGATCTGCCAGAGCATCAAACTGGGGACCCGTAAACTTTAAACTATTGAATTAATACTTCGGTTTATCAGTCTCCTCAGCAAATGGAACAAAGGGATCCATGTGGATTAAAATTTTTCCAAACATTTAATTTATGAAACACCCTAATATCCATATTGTCATATGTCTCTTTTAGATGGACGGAATGGGCAATGGGGATGGATGGCATTATATTACCATTATGCAAAAGAACTGCTTTCAGGCTTCTCTGCGACGAATCAATAAAGAGGCGCCACTCAGATGCCACATACGTCTGAGATATGGCTGTAAATAGTCCATTGATGTCATGGCAATAACAGAGAGGACCGTCTACTGAAAAGAATGCTGTTAATTCAAAATTCCGCTTTCGGTAGTAACTAATACGAACATTGTTCTCAAGTAAATTGTTCTCCTTTAGTCTTGAGGCGAGAAGCTCTGATTCTCTTTAGACAGCGATAAGTCTCTAACAAGATCATTCAACTGTCCTTGGGTTAACTTTTTAGGCTCTAAATGTCTACCTTCAAAAGTGTACTCTGGTTCTGTAGATGGTCCGGAAACGCCAGTTGCACCTTCATCACTTTCCATGTCATCTATGACAGAATCTAGCCTGTCACTTGGGGGAATTGGAATGGGCAATGTTTCATCATGTTTTTACTGGTCTACGTGCTGAATCCAAGTTTGGATATACAATCTGGTGTTTTTTCTTGGCAGAAAACCCCATTAAGTTCACACTACAAAAAAACAGTCTTCATGATGATCTCTTGGCTCCCTCCATATCATGGGTATGGCAAATGCATTGAAGCTTTCTTTTGTTAAGCCAATCACGTAATCCATTTGAACAGCCAGAACAGATTTGATGTGGCGCCCATGGTTTATCTTGGTCACCTAGATGGCAACCAAAGTATAGCTTGTATATTTTCTTAATGTCGGTTGTAATACTTCGTCGCTGTGTTTTAGTTGTCAACTGGCCGCATACGAAACAGAACTTGTCGGGGTCATTCTTACATTGTCGAGGCATGTTGACTGACCTGAGCAAACTATAAATTAAAAAAAAATGTACACCAACTTGACACCACAAGTTCTTGGACTGGACTGATCTTTTGACACACAAAGCACGGCATTGTTGTCTGAATCACAATGCTGCTAGACGTAAAAGCTCACACCTGAAATACATAAGATGTATAATTAAGATAATTGAAATAAATAAGATGAATAAACTAAAAAAACACAATAAAATAAACACAATCAAATGTTGAAATATTAGTATTTGGCCTATTTAAAATGGTTAAATCTGTGTAGTTATATATATGCCTTCATCTTGAAAACTATACGTGCTAGAAAAAATCTGAATGCAGTTTTGGAATCAGCGTGAAAAATGCTATCCAGCCACCACAAATTTTACTCTGATGAAAAATCTTTGTTGACCAGTGTAATTAAAATAATTTTAAAGAAAGAGAAGAGAAAGGGATTGAAATTATATTTTCTATCTATAATGGCGATTTTACGCCATGCCCATTCGTGAGAAGCTGTGGCACTCATGCAGGATGCAATTAAAGGATGAAAGAAGGAGTGAAACTCGTCTCAACGACGAAGGATGGCTCGTCGCAGTTCTTCCTATATACGCTCCATAATAAGAACCTGCTACTCTTCCAAGGCACGTGCTTTCTAGTTTCATTTGCAGTATTTATTAACACATTATATTCGATACCCTTTGTAAGTAATGTATATATTGCTTTTATGGAATTCAAGGTATTATTTATTTTATCACACACACACACACACACACACACACACACACACACACACACAACACACACACACACACACAGGGTAGTTGTTGTATATCTTGCATGAAGTTAAAAGAAAAAATTCTTGAGTTTTCCTAAACGTGGAGGAAGTTTGTGTTCATATATTAATCCTTAAAAAAAATTAAAATTAGTTTTGCGACATATCACTGAACCCTTTCCGAGTCAGAAATAAAGAAAAATATAAACGGGAGTGATAAATACTAGAAACTAATAAAACTGTGTTTGGAAGTATTGACCCTTTACATCAAACATGACCAGATCTGGTTGACAACTGGTCGTTTTCTGATGTACAGGGTTGTGCGTAACCTTTTGCTGGGGGGTACAAACCAAAGTAAACAAAGATACAACAGAAAATAGTATACCATTTGAAAGCTTTATTCCAACTGAATGCGAAAACGTAGTATCAATGTCTCGTATGCTTCCCATTACCCTCGCACGTTCTCTCAGATGTTCAGGGTAATATTCTTGAGAATATCGGTTGAGACCAAGTTCCTGCAACATCGAATCTTCTACTTTGTCCTTGAAAATCTCTCCAAAGCATAGGCGTATAGGATGGCACTTTACTGGGGGGGGGGGGGGGATTTGCCCTAAAGATTTTCAGGGTACCCTGATTTCCGCATAAACACTATGTGTAGCATAAAATAACACAAACGTTAGAGTATGAGTAACATATATTAAAGCCTCTTTGATATAAAAACCATTACAATTTCCAAAAATGAGATAAAATTTTACTACAACATTTCTAAATGACAAGCAAGACTACGGCATTGCAGTTGATATAGAATTCAGTAAGTCCTTAACTTATAATAACAAGTAATTAATTCACCTCAAGAAGTAAAAAAAAAACAAAGGAATGTCAGTAAAAATCTGCCTTGAAAATTTCAGTATTTACCCTGAAAACGCTCAATATTTGCCCTGAAAATGCTCAATTCCCTAGTCCTGGGGGGGACTGGCGCCCCTCCAAACCCCCCGCCTCATACGCCTATGCTCCAAAGTGCTCTGTACGTTCAGATCAAAGGAATTTCTTGGCCATTGAGTCCGATCAAAGAAATCAATCCCAGAGTCTCTCAGAAGTTGTTGGGTGGCATTTGCACGGTGGCATTGGGTACTATCATGAAGATAAACCACTTCCGAGATGTCTATTACGTTTTGGGAATCCGAAAGAAGTGGAATGACATTTTCTGTGAGAACAGTCTGCCGTCGATATACAGTATGCATCATCCCATGAAGCGCCTTCTTTGATCACCATCATCATTTTGACAGCAGTGAAGCAAATGAATATCCCAATGCAACGAGGTTGATAATGTTCATAGTCTTCAATATCTTCTAAGGAAAGTGATGACTGTCAATTTGATAATTCGGCCGACGGACAGTCCAAACGAAGAATTCATCACTTGGTGCCAGGTGCATGAAATCATCATTTTCCCACAGACACAATCTCGAAACAAAAGTCGATTGTCAATGCTTGTTGGGGACTTCATTGGCTTTGGGATCACATGGAAAAGCATTGAATTGTTTACCGGTCAACAGTCGTTTTTCGCCTCTCCAATATGGTTTTAGCAACTTGATTGCAATTTCGTTGCCTTTTGCCACTGCTTTCAAGTCACAGTGACTTTGCTCTCCTACGACAGTTCTTCGAGCCTGCCTTCGCTAATATTGTAAAGCACGAGTCGTATCCCATGTTTCAACTTCAGATTCATGAAAGTTACACCTGCTTCCATTGTTTCTCGATCGGTATTTGCTTGAATTCGGTCCACGCGTTGTTGTTAATTATTTCCAACGACACCAGTCATCGTCACTTTCAGTATTGATCTGAAATCACAATGAAATTATCGATTAAAACATGTATAATACGTCTACTTTGGCAGTCCAGTAAAGTTTACACCCCCCCAAGCAAAAGGTTATTCCCAACTCCGTATTGAATTACGTGTTGAACCTATACATCGGAAATACAGATGAAAACACTTACTTATATATATATATATTATATATAATCAAGAGAAATCCAATGACAAGGAGGAATGTAAATGCCATGAAAAGTCTTCTTTAATGCAACGTTTCGAGCAATATGCTCATCTTCAGGCTGTTGTATATTTATTTACTTGCCCAAAGTGTCTCCTTGGTACTTATATTGGCAGCACCGTGCGCTCTCTCAGGGCTAGATTTTATTCGCATATGGGAATAAGTTGCCGAACAGGTAAAATTTTAAATAAAAAAGAAGCCTCTAGTATCCGGGAACATAGTATTAAATGTAAAACTGATGTCACTTTAGATAATTTTAAAATTCTCGGGTATAACTCTTGTTCCAACTCACTTAGAATTTTGGAATCTCTTTATATAAAAACATTGACCCCTTCTCTAAATGTTGATTCCTCAGCTGTCCCTTTAAATTTTTTATAATTCCCCCTTCCCAATTTATAACTCTCCAACCACCCAACCCATAGTATGTTCCATGTGTTTGTTTTAAAATTACTTGTGCCTCGGAACCAGCAATGAAGGGTTAGTAGTGTTATTCCATTGTATTAATTTCAAATTTACTATATGTAATTTAAAAATAGCTTTTAAATTTCTTGTAATTTTATAAATTTTAATAACTTTGAATTTAACCTTCTTTTAGTCTTTTAAATTTTGTTTTTAAGAATTGGTCTTATAGAAACTGTTTTGTCTTGTTTTAATTGTTTATTGATTTTAATTTCATATTATTATTTAGCCTGAAGATGAGCATATTGCTCGAAACGTTGCATTAAAGAAGACTTTTCATGGCATTTACATTCCTCCTTGTCATTGGATTTCTCTTGAATATTAAATTGAAGCTTTTTAGAAGCAACCCGCATGAATATATATATATATATATATGTGTGGTGTGTGTGTGTGTTATGAAAGGGGAGTAGGATGCAAATCAGTCTTATTCCATAGTGTAAAGACCATAGTGACCTCGCTCTTGTTGATCGATATTTTTGCTCATTAAAGATTGAGAAGAAATGGAGGATAAACAGAACCTCTGTTCTGATATAACGAGATTAAAGCGTTCCTGCGCTGAAGCTCCACAAAATTTTCATTTTTAAAGAATGCGTCCTTTCCCTTTCCATCCCTTCTCGCGGTTGTATATTGTGTGCATGAAATCTTTTTCGTGTATAAAAAGTAGTTTTGAATTATTGTGGTAGTCCCTTTAACTACATTAAGCCACCGATGAACGTTGTAGGAAAACTAATTTATCATTAATGAATTTCACAGTAACCTATTAAGTATGTAATTTTCTCCTTTCAATAATCATATTTAAGTCCACGTTTAGGCAATTTCTGCGACTGAGTATCCTCCATCAAATGATTCAAATCTGGGGATGAAATCTGAGGATGAGATGAAACCAATCGACGCCTTATTTGCGATCCTTTCCCCTCGATTTCTTAAATTTTGGAATCGGAGGGAGGCACTGTGACAAAATCTCTCTCGGATGCCTTCCTGCAATTTCCTCACTTATTTTGCTTTGCTGGAACGACTGAACTAGCGCCTTCTAACGCTCGAAATTACTACTATCGCCCCCAGATAAGGGGAGGAGCTTCATGCGAGACCGAAGAGAGCGAGAGAGATGCACAGAGATAAGAGAGAGAGAGAGAGAGAGAGAGGATATATTCACTCGGTTTCGAGGGAAACTGAATAGGAAGGATAAAGGGGAATAGAAAGGAGTAAGGGAATAAAATGGAAAAAATAAGCTTAGAAAATAGTTAAAAGTTAAATGAAAAATAGATAAGGGTGCAGCGAAAAATAGATAAGGGTGCAGCGACACAAGATTCTCCCCCAACAGAAGTGAACCACTATGCAAATAAGATTAATAGTCGTAATAAGGTAGAAACTACTACCGATTTTCCTTCAAACCTTGAATTGAAATTCATTTTAAACTTGATTAGAGTCTTAGAAGTAGTTTCATTATTAGGATAATTATAACCAAAGTTTGTCAAAACAAAGGAAAAGGATATCGTTTCCCGGACAAAGATTGTTTATGTTGCGAAAGAGCACCTCTTAATTGTACGATTGAGTTTAGGAGTGTTTATTTATAATTATTAATAAGAAAGTATTTATAATTTTAATCTACTTCACGAGTTTGTGTACGTATTCTGTAAAGAAAAGTTTTGTAAGGAATTCTACAACCATTCTTCGCTATTTGCTTTTAAAACAGAAATTAAAGGCCATGCTAAATCTGCTCTCGTAAATCCATCGTAAATTTCAAACTTGCCTAGTAAATAGGCGTCGCATTTGGCGTCTTTGTTTTCACTTCATAAGTGTATCCCATAAATTTGAAGTAATTGAGAATTTACCCCCTGACCCCTCCTCCATCTTTCAAAAATTAGCTTTTATTGAAGAGACTCGCATCGTAAACATTAAAGGTATTCATACACAAAGCAACTGCAGTTTCTGACAGCACTCCCTTAGGCTACTGGAATGTTAAATTTAAACAGAATACAATGATTGGTGATCAAAGTTAAACAAGAGTGAACGGCTGAAGTGATGATCTTCAGGTGATGCATACGGACGGGGTTTCCGGAATTCCGGTTGAGTTTGCTCCTAAAGTTTGGTGATATTTGAGTTCATTGTAGAGCAATATGTTTATACATTCCTTAGGCCTGATTGCTCGCGTAATTTCTCTTTGACATTGACATAGAGCGTCTTGCAGCGTGAGTTGGAAATTAACTCCTAACAGTTCAGACTGTTGCATCGTGATTGATCGCCGCATCGTATTTATTGAACAAATATTATTTCATGTATAAATTGTTATATAAATATATCAACATATTTATTATATTATAACTTTTAAGTAAAATATATATATATATAACGTTCACGCCTAATCATTAGCCTTCATTTTTAACTTTTATTACAGGTAGAAAATTTCATATACACCGTAAAATATTTGGTTATTTCCTACTTATTTTCGGATCACAACGTCATATAAATATTTAAATTACTTTTCCGTAAACGAAAAACAAAATAATTGCATTAATGATAAATATGAAAAATCAAAGTTAGGTGAAAGCGAAAATTGTGTCGAGGAGATGAAGAGGAAGAGGTTAAGTCTATTAAGTTATAAAAGGGAAATGGAGACGTAAGTGCGATCAAAATTGTTTTTCCCCTTATCACCGAAAGGGGAAAAAATCTAATTAGGCTTGGAATTGTATTACACGTAAGGGCTACCATGTGTGTACTTGATACAAAATTTTGAAATATTCTTTCTATTTTATTTAGCACTTTTGTACTGTATATTCACAGAAAAAAAAATGTTTGCAACAACCGAGTACATGGTTGAGTGTTTGGCAATCGATTCAACCATGTTTATAATAGTTCTGGTCATAATTTTGGTTAAAATGGCTTGGTTTGCTGTCAGATAGAAAAAACGTGTATTTGGTTGTCTGTAAACACGTATTTTTTTCTGTTTTTATATAAACAATGCAGAAACCTTTTTCACGCGTGGCATCATCATTCGAATAAGCAATCGATTCCAAAAGTCCTGCGGTGAAAATCGCTTTTATTATGGATAACTTGGATAAGTATCGGTAAGAAACGCGCGTGTGCAGTTTCACCACTAGTCTTTGAATAAGAGAGAATCTTTACCAATGGAAATGTCCATAAAATATTAGACGAAAGTTTCGGAACAGTAATAATATGATAAAAGAATTAATGGAATTAATGGAATGAAATATGAGGTAGTTATTTTTGTATTTCTAGCGAGGTGTTGTTGTCAGCTCTAGCTTGTATTGTCTCTCGCGTGATATTTTCTGATTATGGGATTATATTTTTCCCCATCGAAATATACAGTAAATGTAAGTTTTATGTTATATATTCGTTGGCTGAAAATGAAACATAGAATTAGGTTCTTCTTTTGACAATTTGATAAATTTTTAATACTCGTAGGATGTTTTAAAAGAATTTTATTATATAAAAATATAATAAATCGGAGTTTTATGTAAAAGACGTGCTTCTATCGTTTTCTGTGCATTGTTTTTTGACCATGTGATTGAATACTTAATGCTCACGATAGGCTTAGATCAGCTGCAGAATAGGATGACATAACCAGTAATTATATATATATATATAGTACAGGGTGGGCCGTAAGTTTCCATACATAGGAAAAATTAAACGTTTGTTTTTATGTTTCAGATACCCTAAGAATATGCGTTTGACGTAAGATCTTGTTTACTGATGAAGCAAATTTTTACGTCAATGGAGAGGTTAATCGGCAAAACATACGTTATTGGAGTAATGCTATCTTTGGGGGCACTTGAAGGCCATGGTGTATCAGGAAAAGATACGAGACATAAATCATCTAAATGAACGTATCACCAACGCCATTACAAGCATAACGTCAACTGTGCTAATGCGTGTTCATCAACAGTGGGGAACACGTATTGAAATGTGTTTTCAAAACAATGGCAACCATGTAGAGCATATTATATAAATAAAAATGGTTGTCCATAACAAAATGTTTATTTTTCCTATGTATGGAAACTTACGGCCCACCCGTGTATATATATATATATATATATATATTATATATATCTATATAATGTGTGTGTGTGTGTGTGTTACAGGGAATCTGTGTAACTAGGGATTTCATGTAAAGTTAAGTCGTGATATTTTCGTTAGTTTCAACCAAAATATCACGACTTAACCTACCCAATCATCAAGGGCGTACGGTTGACCCAACCGAGCATTCAATTAACCTAACCGGGCATTCAATAACTTTCTCGTAGGTTTAACGAAAATATCACTTAACCTTACATGAAATCCCTGAACATATTTGGGATTTCATGAAATCCCTAGTTACACAGATTCCCCGTAACACATATATATATATATATACAGGGTGTACATAAAGTCAGGATCTATTTTTGTGAAGCACTTGGAAATTATGTGGAATTCAATCATAAAATGATAAAGTGGTAACATTTATTAAGTAATTAAGAGTAGGATTCGACGTGACGCCCATCAGTATCCCTGCACAGCTCAAATCGTTCCGCAGCATTTCTAAACACATTCTGGATCATTTGCGGGGTTATGTTATCTGCAGCAGTTCGTGTACGTAAGTTTTCAAGACTCGTAATCTTCGTCTGATAGTCGTGCGATTTGATAAAGCCCCATGCAAAGAAATCTAAAGGGGTTAAATCTGGTGATCTCGCTGGCCAAGGTCTGTTGCTTCCGCGTCCGATCCAGCGATTTGGAAAACGTCCATTTAGATAATCCTGAACAATTTTGGCATAGTGACAAAGGAGCACCATCATGTTGATAGACGACGGTACTAACAATCCTATCCCCGTCGTCTATCAACATGATGGTGCTCCTTGTCACTATGCCAAAATTGTTCAGGATTATCTAAATGGACGTTTTCCAAATCGCTGGATCGGACGCCGAAGCAACAGACCTTGGCCAGCGAGATCACCAGATTTAACCCCTTTAGATTCTTTGCATGGGGCTTTATCAAATCGCACGTCTATCAGACGAAGATTACGAGTCTTGAAAACTTACGTACATGTATACGAACTGCTGCAGATAACATAACCCGCAAATGATCCAGAATGTGTTTAGAAATGCTGCGGAACGATTTGAGCTGTGCAGGGATACTGATGGGCGTCACGTCGAATCCTACTCTTAATTATTTAATAAATGTTACCACTTTATCATTTTATGATTGAATTCCATATAATTTCCAAGTGCTTCACAAAAATAGATCCTGACCTTATGTACACCCTGTATATTAATTTATTTATGAAACAAAATCAGAATAATTATTTTTTAATTTTCCATTTATTCTTAGCACATTATAATATATTAACTATTATTCTTCGCTAGAAAATGAAATTACAACTTGAAAGAACGAGTTTTCGACATTTATAAAGTTTAATCTCGTTCTTTTATCTCAAATTAGTCGTTCTTTTTGAGAAGTCTTTCACTCTCCAACGACGAAGTTGGAACGCATATAAGTAAGTCTTACTGCATCAGATAGCGCTGGGAATCCTGCTGAAATTAATTTTCAAAACTAATGAGCGAAATAAAGATTTTTCTCTCTCTCTCATCATTTTCGTACAGTTTCATTTCCGTATATGAAGTTGAATGAAGTGATACTTCAATTTCAGAATTGCAATAAGAATGTTTACGTATTCTTATTACCGTTAGGCCGTCCGCACACGGGATCTTCTTACGACTTAAGACTGACGACTCGATTCGCGTGTGATTTTACATTGACAGAATGAGAGCCCCCACATACTGCAGCGACGCGAGACGATCCTGCGCGCGGCCGGCCTTAGTTAGCCGCGATGTCTCACGCGGTAAATTAGTTTAGGTCATCTTGTAGCGTCTTGTCAGTCGGTTAAATGTATTTGTATCGTTGCTTCAGTTCTCATTACTGTCTTCTGTTGCTGTTCAGATTGACGACTCTAGCCTTAAATTTTGTTACTCGGTAAATACGTTCATATCCGACAGTGAAGTTAGATTTAGTTCTTTATTATATTGTAACGTATTCTTTTATCTGCTCAATTTCTTTTGAGGGATTGTCTCGTTTAATTAAACTTTATTTAATTCGAAGAACGATGGAAATTATTAGCTATTGATAAGGTTGCGTATTTTACTCCTTACAGCTACTGCCGCTTTCTTAAACGCTTCGTACAACCAGAGGTGCAAATAGTCGTGTATCCTGGTAACATTGTTACGAGAAAGAAATTTAGCTGGCAGAAAGAAATTTGGATAAGGGATTAAAAGAAAGAAAAGGAGACAAAAAATAGACTAAAAACATTTATAAATTAAAAAAAAAATCATTTAAAAGTAACGGTATAAGGTGATGGGTATGCGGAATTAAAAATGTAAAGTTTTGCCTTTAAGAAGGGAGTATTCTGGCAGAAAGGATTTCCTACTTTCTTCAGGTTACAAGAAAGAAAAAAAGATTATTTACAGGACTCAGTCCTTGGAAATTTTTTTTTTTGTAAAATTCATCGATATTTCGAGATTTTTTTTCTTATTTCAGAGCTGATTTACAATTGTTTGCTTAATGATTTCATTCACCATTGGTATAATTGGCAGAGAAGAATTTTAATTCATTTGGGAATTTCTTATGTTTGTTTTAAGTTGTTTTTTTTATTATTCGCTGAAATTGTATGGAATTGGAATGCGAAACACGAAGGTGAGGTTTTGAAAATATTTTTGCCATAGGTACACGTTCTCAACAACTGAAGTCACGTTTGCACTAAATTCATAACTCTTGGGAATACAAAATAATTAAGCGTACAAATGGATTTAGTGTATTAGCAGGCACGCTCTTCTCATAATGGAGGGCACAAAGAAATATTTCCTACCAGTGCTTTGAAAAATGCTTCACTATGGGTACATACAGAACAAAATCATTATACAGTCAAGGAAATATATTCACATTTTTCGGTTGAGCAATCCAAACGCAGATTTCATCAACTTCCTCGTGTTTCTGACGTTTCCCGTACGTTCGCTCCCTGAAAGATATTTGATGTTTGGTTTTATAATGAATCGTTTTTTTTAAGCATCTCATACGAATAGCGAGCGAGTATTTGAAGCGTTTTACAGAGATATTTAGAGAATTTACTCGTACCCGTATTTATGAGTGTTAAAATTATTTCATTCAAACAACTAGAGCTTTTGTTTTTGACCCGCAGCGCATACGCCATACGCAGCGTTTTTCTTTTGTTCATAGTCGAAGATGCCTGTCTGCGCATCGGAAGGCGCGTTATTAAAGAAAATATGAATTCACTGAATTTGTGCGCGACTCTTCTCAAACAATTGAAGATTTCCGTTTCTTTGTGTTGGGCGAGGCAAGCGTAATTAAATGAAACGATTAACATGGTCAGTATTAACATTTTAAAAAAAAAAAGAGACTAAGAAATGTCAAATACTCATAAAAGTGATTGTTCCATTTGGGAAACCTCAAATCGTATAGTGGAGAAACGTTAAATAATGTTATCGGAAAAAAATTACACACAATAAAATTATATTTTATTGTTGTTTAAAGTGGTCATGAACCATAAGCCTCGTCAGTACTTTGACCCCCTATTTGCTTGGCAATCCCGCTGCGAGCTGTCGTACCGTGAAATGGGCGTATGGGCGGAATGATGCTCTTTGTCAGTGGTTCCCAACCTCGGGTCCCGACCCAAATGAGGGTCGTGAGGGGTCACTATTTCTTAATTCAATTTATATTTATATACATATTTAAATTTTATCATAAGCCTGAGGGTCGGGAGGTCCTGCTGGTGCCCAATTTACTGTAAGGTTGCAGCAAAAAAAGTTTGGTAATTATTCGTTTTTTGACCCAGTCTCTTTTTATAATGAGAGCAAACGTTTCTGGTCAATTTGGAGGTGCTCTGCACGAATCTGCCATCCGTTTCCTGTCCAAATGCGTAGTTTTCGAGATATCGTTATCTCGAAAACTACGCATTTGCACAGGAAACGGATGGCAGATTCATGCAAAACACCTCAAAATCGACCAGAAAAGTTTGCATTCGTGCTAAACACAACCTAACCTAACTTAGCCTAACCTAACTTAGCCTAACCACCTAACCTAACCAGTCACCTTATTTTGGAGGATATAGTTCTGCAATTGCAGTAAGGAAGTGATGCAGAACTGTAGAATCGTCAGGATGTTCTGCCAGGAACAAGTATCGTGCGAAATATTTCCGGTAATGAGGACGTCTATTCCCAGCACGTAAAACCCACGATTTCACATCCTTCCATTTTTTTTACGGCATAAACACCTTCGAGTCTTGTCTTAAAATACAGGCAGTATTACATTTAGGGCAAATCATGGATGTCGGAATTATGCAGTGATTGGAAAAAAAATCTAAACTTTTATCTTCATCGAGGCCAACAAGGCGGATTAGGTCTTCGAAATCAAGTTCACAAGATTGACACGTCATACCAGTAGAACGAAAATTACCACACTAACCAGAAACAGAAAGAAGTAGCCAAAGCAAGAAAAAGTAGCCAAAAAAAGCCAAGTAGCCAAAAAAAGCAAAGAAAAATCTCCAAAAAAGTCCAAAAAAGGTAGCCCAAATAAACAAACCAACCGAAATTTCTATACATACATATTAGAAAGTAGAAAATATATTTTTTTAAAAAGTACATTTTATACAAATTTGCACAAGATAATATATATATTTTCTTATTCAGCTTTGATTGGTTATTCAATATATATTGCTGTTATAGCTGGGTGTGACTGGGTCAAAAAACGAATATTAACCAAAGTTTGAGAACCACTGCTCTTTGTGAAAAGATGTTTAACTCTTCATACTTCCACTTAACTATGGATGCATCGATGAATTATATATATATATATATATATAATATATATATATATATATATATATATATATATATATATGAAATCTGATTGGGAGTTAACGTATAATAAACACGTTTTCAACAACTGAATAAAAATAAAAGCACTCTATGAGAGAAGTGATGATAAGCCACGCCCAATCTTCTGAGTTCCAACTCCCTCGAGGACTGAAGGACTTCACTCGTCTTTAACCCTTAAACTGCAGCTATCGGAAAATTTGCCAACTGCTGTATGTACAAAAAAAAAACACTCACAAAAAAATAACTTTAAAAAAAAAGCGCTCAAACGCACATTATTTAAAGAAATTTAATTTGAAAAAATAAAGCGAGAAAATCTGTTCTAACATGGAGCATGTTGCGGTTGTGTAAGTGGACTCTTATGAGACATGTCGCAGTTTGAGGGTTAACTCTCCCATTGTACAGCTAAAAAATGGTACGTGAAGTATCGAAACTTATACAGTGATTATTATTAAACTTCTCTCACGTAATATCTTTACTTTTATTATATATTATATATATATATATATATAAAATATTATATATATATATATATATATATATATATATATATATATATGGGATGAATTTCACAATTAAACAAGTGAAATGAATGAATGCTGCAAAACCACAAGGAAAAGGAAAAATTATTCCAAGGGCTTTCGTGTATTCAGGAGTACACCTCGTCAGGGACGAAGGACGTCCCTGACGAGGTATACTTTTGAATACACGAAAGGCCTTGGAATCATTTTTCCTTTTCCTTGCGGGTTTGCAGCATTCATTCATTTCACGTATTTAATTGCGAAATTCATCCCATATATAACTTACCTTACCTTATGTTGTTTCGTGCGTTGGTCTCTCTTCACACGGAGGTCAAGCTGGTGGCCCCGCCTCTAGGTCTGGCCTGGTGGAGGAGCGAGTTGCTTTCTTGCGCTCTCCACCGTACATAGCCAGGCACGCCCGGCTTATCTGGTACTGTCCTGAGCCAGGCATCCAGTCTTTTCTTGACTTCAACTTTGACCCCCGTTACGTTTCTGAGGTCCTTAGGAAGCTGGTTGAAAAGTCTTGGCCCCCTGACAACCAAGCTATTTTCCTTCAGGAGTGAGGAGGTCCCTTGTCGGGCCTTTAATTTGGGAACACTACACATTCTGCCTTTCCTATTTTCCAGTGTTGTTTGAATGGTAATTGGGTTTAGTTTTCGGTTTGTACCAGTTTTTCGATCATTTTCCATATGTAGATTATGATGTACCTCTCTCTTCTTTCCAGTGAGTACAGATTTAGTTTACGTAGTCTTTCCCAGTAGTTGAGTTCTTTGCAGCCATCAATCTTGGCTGTGAAATGCCTTTGCGTTTCTTCTAGTTTATTAGTTTCTTCCTTTTTATATGGGAACGTCAAAACTGAGCAGTATTCAAGTTTTGGTATAATCAGTGTTTTTAGCAGGGGAATCATTACTGTCCTGTCCCTTCTCTTGAACGTTCTTAGTACCTGTCCAGTGACTCTTTTTGCTTTATTTATCGCTATCTGATTTTGTGTTTCGAATTTCGCATCATCTGTCATTATTATCCCGAGATCAATCGCTTTCGTGCTTCTCTGAATTTCCTGTCTATCTGGAGCATAATATGCAGTCTGTTTAAGTTCTTCTTTTCTCTCTCTCTCTCTCTCTCTCTCTCTCTCTCTCTCTCTCTCTCTCTCTCTATATATATATATATATATTATATATATATCCATCTCGGAGGACCACAAGGCTACAAAACACGCGAAACCAAAGGACAACGAACTTAAAATGCATAAGGGGCAATGCTAAATAAAGAACATAAACATTGTCCTGTCAAATATTCAAGGAATAAAACCGAACAACTCACTAAACAAAGTTTCGTACCTGAAAGGTTTTGTGGACGAAACAGGGGCGGACATCGCATGCCTCACAGAAACACATCTTAAAGATTGCCAAGGAAACTGCGATAACTGCGAACACTGTATCGATAAGAAAGAATTGCATATCGATGGATTCAACTTACTAAGAGCGGATAGAACAGCGAGACTAAAGGTGGCTGTGCTATTTATATACATGAGAGGCATATGACAGACAGTAATAAGTAAATCCAACAGCTTCGTGGAAACCCTTGCACTGAAAATAGAGAAACTAAACGTGGTACTGATAGTCATCTATAGACCTCCAAATTCTCCAAATTAAAATTTTCGGATTCCATTGATGATACCAGAACTCAAAGTCCGTAAACTCTCCATCCCCTAACATATTAGTCTGCGGCGGTTTTAATTTCCCATTTATAAAATACAAAAAGGTAGTTAGAAATATATTTATACAGCAAGATAAGGGGGGCACAAGAGGACCAGGAACAAGCAAAAATGCTGATGGCCCTCACAAACGAGTTTATGCTGACACAGGAGATAACAGAAAATACCAGGAAAAATAACTGCATAGATCTGGTATTCAGAATAACACGAACTTGATTGCAGATATAAAAATATCCCCAACTATTATCTTCGACCATAATATAATCGAGTTATTAACAAATATGGCGATAACATTAAAAGACAAGACACATACGGAAGGAAGAAGCAAATTTGGGGTTTTTAACTTAAACTCCAAGACCATAAATTGGGAAGAAATCGGATCAAACATGGCCCAAATAGAATGGAGAACAGTTTTAGAGAATAAAACAACTGAGGAAATACTAACAACCGTGGAAGAAAAGACTGGGAATTTTAGAAAAGTATGCTCCGAAAGCACAGCCAAGGAAAGAGGAACTGGCTAGAGAGGCAAAAGAGAAGAATATTTCGCAAAAGAAAGAAAGTAGCGACGAAGTTAGCTAATTGCGGAAAAAACAGTGCTAGGAAAGTAATACAAGAAAAACTGGAGAGTATCGATAGAGAAATACAAACTCTGATAAAGTGCCATACAGGGAGGGAAGAGGAAAAGTCGATAGAAGCAATAATGGAAAATCCAAAATACTTCTACAGCTATGCGAAAAGGAAAACAAAAACGCGCGCTACTATCGGGCCCTTAAGGAATGGGAATAATGAACAACAGACGATCTAAAAGAAATAACTGAAACATTGAGAGCCCAGTATGAATCGGTCTTCAGTACCCCAAAAAGTGACAAAGCGATACCTGACATAAATACATTCTTCGAAGAGGAATTGCAAGGAGAATGTTATAACAGACTTTGATTTTACCCCAGAAGATGTAGCGAGAGCTATATGACAAATAAAATCACATTCAGCTGCAGGTCCGGACAAATGGAACGCACCTATTAATTAAAAACTGTAAAAATGAAATAGCTACACACTTACTGTATACTGGATACGGAGAAGATCTCTAGACTGGGAAAATATCGAGCATCAAGAAAAGAGCAAATATTGTCCCTATATATAAAGGAGGGGATAGATCTCAAGCAAAGAACTATAGACCAGTGTCTTTGACGTCCCACCTCACCAAAATATTTGGAAGAATAGTCAGAGAAAATCTATGACTTCTTGGAGAAACTGGAAAGATTCAACGAAAATCAGCACGGATTCCGATCAGGAAGATCATGCTTATTACAACTTATAGAGCATTATAACAATATCCTCGATGCACTTAAAGGCAGTGAAAACTATGATGTCATATACACGGATTTTGCTAAAGCGATCATGGTATAATAGCACATAAAATGAAACATATGGGAATAACAGGCAAAGTGGGAAAATGGATCTACAACTTCCTTAGAGAACATCTACAGGTCGTAAAAATTCAAGGTGTATAATCATCAGAATCAGAAGTACGCAGCACAGTACCACAACGTACAGTACTGGCCCCACTCCTGTTCATTATTATGCTAACAGACATAGACTGTGGAGTAAACAGCAGCAGTATAGTAACATCCTTTGCGGACGATACAAAGATCAGCAGAAAAATCAGCAATGCAAATGAAGTGGAGGCCTTGCAGAGGGACGCGAACAAAATATACACATGGTCAGAAGACAATAATATGACATTTAACACCGAGAAATTTCAGCTCTTGAGATATGGTAGAAATGAGGAACTTAAACAGACTGCATATTATGCTCCAGATAGACAGGAAATTCAAAGAAGCACGAAAGCGATCGATCTGGGGGTAATAATGACCGATGATCCGAAATTCGAAGCACAAAATCAGATAAAAAAAGAAAAATAAAGAAAGCAAAAAGAGTCGCGGGACAGGTACTAAGAACGTTCAAAAAGAGGGACAGGACAGTAATGATTCTCCTACTAAAAACACTGATCATACCAAAACTTGAATACTGCTCAGTTTTGACGTCCCCATATAAAAGGGAAGAAATTAATAAAATAGAAGAAACGCAGGGACATTTCACAGACAAGATTGATGGCTGCAAAGAACTCAACTACTGGGAAAGACTACGTAAACTAAATCTGTCCTCCCTGGAAAGAAGAGAGAGGTACACCATAATCTACATATGGAAAATGATCGAAAAACTGGTACTAAACTTCAAACTAAAACCAATTACCATTCAAACAACACTGGAAAATAGGAAAGGCAGAATATGTAGTGTTCTCAAATTAAATGCCTGACAGGGGACCACCTCAACACTGGTTGTGAAGGGGCTTGGTTGTCAGGGAGCCAAGGCTTTTTAACCAGCTTCCAAAGAACCTTAGAAACGTTACAGGGGTCAAAGTTGAAGTCTTCAAGAGTAGACGAGATGCCTGGCTCAGGACGATACCAGATGAACCGGGTGTACCTGGCTATGTACGGTGGCGAGCGCAAAAAAGCAACTCGCTCCTCCACCAAGCCAGAAGACCTAGAGGCGGGGCCACCAGCTTGACCTTCATGTGAAGAGAGACCAACGCACGGAGCAGCAACAAGGAAGGTTAACAAGGTTACACACACACACACACACACACACACACACACACACACACACACACACACACACACACACACATGGTTGACAAAAGTTTATGATTGTCCTTAAGAACAAGTGGTAAAATTCATGAACGGAACACCAGAACTTGTCAGTTTTACGTAATGGAAAGGGGAAAGCAACACGATTCTAGATACATTGATTCAATACATTTGTTATTAATTATCAACTTTTATTACCAAATAAAAAACTCTGGAATAACCGAAGGGGTCTATTTATTTTTGTCAACCCTCTGTTTATAGTTTAAAATAATGTAGACACATTTTGAAATTATTTATTTTAGATACTAATTGCACTTAATAAACACAAACTCAACAATACACTTTGTCCTTCAGGTAACCCTCCAGGTAGAACTTCAGAGGGGTAAGATCGGTTGACCTTGTAGGATATTCACTAGCGGTATCAAGAAAAACTCTGCTCTTACACTTCTGGACTTATGTCGGGGTACCTGAAAGACAAAGTGTATGGTACTGACCCTCAAAATGTGCAACAATTACAGGAAGCGATTGCTTGGGAAATTCGCAAATCTCAACTAATATGAACAGTTGAACACTACAGAGTGCCAATCTGCTTTGGGACGTTGCGCCGCATGTTTGCGTGTAAATGGTGGACAATTTGAACATTTAACTAAAAATGACTATTAAATACTGGTTTTACATGCTTACTTATATACACGGTGAACCAAAAGTAGGTGGACAGTAGGTTGAATACGGTTTGTGTTATATTATATTATAGCTATGGTGTTCATTATAACTATGGTGTTTGTGTTTTATTATATTACATATAACTAAATTTATTTAAATTTTATTTTGTATTATAGTATACAAAAAAATTAAATATGTATTCTCAAAATAAACGTTATCATTTACTGTCCACCTACATTTGGTTCACCCTATACATAGTAAAGTTTTTGTTTATTAAGTGTAATAATTATTTTTATATAATATATACACACACAAATCTGGGGGAGCCTTTGCGAAATTTTTCACATACTGTGATAATTGCTCACCGTCGGTTACTGCTATAATAAGATCATTTAATATCATTTTGCTGAAGCCATTTTTAATCTATTCTGGAAGATATTCACCAGTGTGGGATTCTTTACAATACCTTGTTTGGTTTCTTATTGGTTGAAATTATTTAATATCATTGCTTTAAGCTCCAACTCCGCTCTGCTGCAGTTTTGAACACACATGTTTGGCTTCGGAGATGAGCTTCGAGCACTATACGAGTACAGTATTTAAGAGCACACACTCGATGCTTCGTACTTTCATCTTTTTTAACCTTTTGGGGACCACGGGACATACTTGTCCCACGGAAATAATAATATAAATTGTACAATGATGCAACGTTTCTACAAATACATCTACATGTTTATACAGGTATCGTTTAGTTGTCGGAAAATTAACCCAAAAATGGGTCATTTAAGTGACTATAGTTACTAATATCTAATTGTAAATAACAATAAAACAATTTCAGTAATATATATATACACACACAGGGTGTTTCAGGAGGAAAGGTCAATACTTCGGGAGGTGATCGTATCGGTCATTGTGAGAAAAAAAGTTCATATGAACATGTGTCTAATTCTGAATAGTTACGAAGATAAAGCTGTTTGAATCTGATGCGCGCGCAGCTCTTCCTCCCCCTTCCCTCCCCTATAACCTTGAACCATGTAAGCATGTAACATAAGCCAATCGACAGCTGACTGTTGTGAGTGACATTGTTTGGTGTTTGAAGCAGTGTTAAGAATGCCACACACCTTCACACATGCCGAATATGCAGATATGGTGTATGTCTACGGTTTTTGCGATGGAAGTACAACAGCTGCCGTTGCAGAACACCGTCGACGGTTTCATTTCTGTATCTGATACCATTCAAAATGCCAATGTTTAAACATTAAATGTTAGAAATAGTAATTGGTTTCTCTTTCTTGATTACCATTAACAATGCTTTTGTATTTGTAGATTCAAACAGCTCTATCTCCGTAACCATTCAGAATTAGACACAAGTTCATATGAACTTTTTTTCTCATAATGACCGATACTATCACCTCCCGAAGTATTGACCTTTCCTCCTGAAACACCCTATATATATTATATATATATATATATATATATATATATATATATATATATATATATATATATATATATATATATATATATGCTGCAAACCCACAAGGAAAAAGAAAAACGATTCCAAGCTCTTTCGTGTATTCAAGCTACACCTCGTCAGGGAATGAAGATAAAAGGCGAGATGCCCATAAATATATACAACGTACAGGAAAAACAAAACAATTAGCACATACTTAACAAGGGTTAATGAGAGGCAAAATAAATTTTAACATGATATCGTCAATTTTATACGTCCCCGCACTGTTATTGAAATTGTTTTTAAAATGAATAAAGGCACATTCTAGAATATTTCTTTCTATTATATCTCTGGTTTTAACAAGCGCTTTAGAACTATCCCACTTGATGCTGTGGTTACATCTATACATATGGTTAAATAAAGCATTGGAATTATTAGCTGTTCTACAAGCATATTTATGCTGTTTTACCCTAATATCTAACGTTTTACCGGTTTGGCCTATATATACTGAGTTACATTGTGTACATCCGATCGAATACACACAACCAACAACATTATCAGGGCTATTCTTTATCAGGCGTGATTTAACAGTATTATTATACTTAAAGATTACATTAATGCCAATTGCTTTAAGTACAGTTGGAAGGTATTGAAAATTAACATGGTAAGGTAGGCTAAAGATATTTTTACGCTGAAATTCCTTTACAATTACATTATTATAATACCTATTCTTGGCTTTCTAAAGACAGTTATCTAAAAATGAAATAGGATAACATAATTTAGTACCAATATTCATGATATTGCATAACTCGGAATCTAAAAATTCAGGACTGACAACTCTCAATGCTCGAAGAAACATAGCAGAGAAAATAGAGGATTTAATCGAAGGGTGATGGTCAGAATGAAAATGCACATAAGAGTTATTGTTAGTAGGCTTACGGTAGACTTCATATTTGAACTGATTAGAGCATCTCCAAATTTTTAGATCAAGAAAAGATAGGCTTCCATCATTTTCTTTTTCAACTGTAAACTTAATAGATGGGACTAAATTGTTGAGCCTACCAAGAAATAAGTCCACATTAAGTTACTGGACTAAAAAAAGTGATTTTAGTAATATTGTTAACTTGTCGTCCCAAGAGCTAGACTTCAATACGAGATGTGCGTTAGGCTTTGGGTTAGGTTTCTCAGTCCCAAAAAAGCCCAGCAGTTTACTGATTGCTAAGTCTCTTATTAATTTTGAAAAACATATTAATATTTCCGAAAGTGAGGTGACTTTAGCTAAAGGTTGTGTGTATAGTGCTTTTAATACGAGATTTGAATCGAATTATCGTTTGAGGTTTGAAAAAGCTCTAAAAACACTGAAAAATAATGATTCATTACATATTACTAAAGCGGACAAATCCAATTCGATCGTCATCATGGACCAAACCAGTTATGTTGAAAAGATGAATACATTATTGAGTGATCGTGACACGTACAAACCTCTAAATAGAGACCCATTGGAGGATGTTAATAAAATGTTTAACAGAAAATTAAGAGAAATTTAAAAAAATAACTATAATGGGCTTCCACAGCAGTTTCTTAGTATCAATCCGTCACTACCATATCTGTACGGCTTAGTAAAAACACACAAAGTTAATAATCCCATGAGGCCTATTGTTAGCTCAGTGGGCTCCGTAACCTATAAGCTATCAAAATGGTTAGTTAGTTTATTAACGCCGTTAGTTGGCTCTATTTCTGAGTCACATATTGTAAATAGCATGGATCTTATTGACAAACTGAAGTCCCCTAATGACACTAATTTCAAATTGGTAAGCTTCGATGTATGCTCGCTATTCACAAAAGTCCCTGTTGATGACCTACTTGATTTTTTAAAAGATAAGATCTCTGATTATTCTTTCCCTGTTCAACACAACACTCTTATTGAGTTAATTAAGCTGTGTCAAAGATTGTAAATTTCAGTTTGAAAATAAGTTT
The DNA here is from genome assembly GCA_023014485.1 of Bathynomus jamesi. Classification (NCBI taxonomy): domain Eukaryota; kingdom Metazoa; phylum Arthropoda; class Malacostraca; order Isopoda; family Cirolanidae; genus Bathynomus; species Bathynomus jamesi. The sequence goes on along the minus strand of JAJOZX010000579.1, from coordinate 501,676 downwards.
TATGCTATGTCGTTTGGATTGGCTATGGGAAATCCCCTTTCACCTGTACTACCTAATTTATATATGGAATTTTTTGAAAGTAGAATTTTGCCTACGATTGTTAATTTTAACCTGGTTTGGTACAGGTATATAGATGATATTTTATGCCTTTGGCGTAATAATTTGGATGTGGACTTATTTCTTGGTAGGCTCAACAATTTAGTCCCATCTATTAAGTTTACAGTTGAAAAAGAAAATGATGGAAGCCTATCTTTTCTTGATCTAAAAATTTGGAGATGCTCTAATCAGTTCAAATATGAAGTCTACCGTAAGCCTACTAGCAATAGGTCTTATGTGCATTTTTATTCTGACCATCATCCTTCGATTAAATCCTCTATTTTCTCTGCTATGTTTCTTCGAGCATTGAGAGTTGTCAGTCCTGAATTTTTAGATTCCGAGTTTTGCAATATCATGAATATTGGTAATAAATTATGTTATCCTATTTCATTTTTAGATAACTGTCTTAAGAAAACCAAGAATAGGTATTATAATAATGTAATTGTAAAGGAATTTCAGCGTAAAAATATCCTTAGCCTACCTTACCATATTAATTTTCAATACCTTCCAACTGTACTTAAAGCAATTGTCATTAATGTAATCTTTAAGTATAATAATACTGTTAAATCACGCCTAATAAAGAATAGCCCTGATAATGTTGTTGGTTGTGTGTATTCGATCGGATGTACACAATGTAACTCAGTATATATAGGCCAAACCGGTAAAACGTTAGATATTAGGGTAAAACAGCATAAATATGCTTGTAGAACAGCTAATAATTCCAATGCTTTATTTAACCATATGTATAGATGTAACCACAGCATCAAGTGGGATAGTTCTAAAGCGCTTGTTAAAACCAGAGATATAATAGAAAGAAATATTCTAGAATGTGCCTTTATTCATTTTAAAAACAATTTCAATAACAGTGCGGGGACGTATAAAATTGACGATATCATGTTAAAATTTTTGCCTCTCATTAACCCTTGTTAAGTATGTGCTAATTGTTTGTTTTTCCTGTACGTTGTATATATTTATGGGCATCTCGCCTTTTATCTTCATTCCCTGACGAGGTGTAGCTTTGAATACACGAAAGGCCTTGGAATCGTTTTTCTTTTTCCTTGTGGGTTTGCAGCATTCATTCATTTCACGTGTTTTATTGTGAAATTCATATATATATATATATATATATATATATATATATATATATATATATATATATATATATATATATAACTAGTAATTTTGAACAGAATCGCTGTGCTATAATTTAATTTGTAAACTTATATACGACCGAAATGCTTTGCAATTATGATAGAATAACGTTATTTTTAATTTCGAAAATTTTGGAAAGTTTGGAATTAAAAATGGGAGTATTTCTTTTATATAAAACTTGTTCGTGCCTTTATTGTTAGCCACTTTAATTCCCATCCTTTAAATAATTCCAAAAACGACTCCGTCTCCATGTATTTAATTCGTAAGATTGTGTTCATATACATTTTCCTTTTGTTCTTTTATACCCTTTGCGGCGACCTCTCCGATCACAGCTTTAAACTTCATTTCCGCATGCAAAAATTATAAAAACATGACTTCTTTTTTCTCGATTTAGACAACCACCCACCCACTCATATATATATATATATATATATATATATATATATATATATAATATATTATATATATATATACACCCTGGGTAGCCTAGTGGTTAAGACAATGGACTGCCGGAGGGGCGTGGTTCGGATTCTACGTTAAAATTTAGGTCTAAGGTGGAGTGACAAGCTTCACCTTCGTCATAATGAACAATTCGGGTGGAAGCAAAATCAAGATTAACGAAGGTTATATATATATATTTATAAATTCAATTAATTTAATTTGTAAAGATAATTTATCCACACCCTGTACATGTGTGTGTATGTGCGTGCGTGTGTGTAATGTTTCATGTGTATGGTTCATGACTTTTACTGAAACTCCATTCGTATACTTGGAAATTTCATGTACACTGTGTTTATTAAATTATTAAAGCGCGAGACTACTTATTTTTAATGTCTTTAATTAAAAGGAATTTAAACCGAAATGAAAAGATGATGATTGTTGATAAACGTTCACTATTTTTCCATTCTATTTCTTCTGTAGAAGTTCCTTTATTTAATGAATAAAAATGAACGGTACAATTTGGAGATAAGAAGAAAGAATTCCACAGAGGAACGACTGCGCAAACTCACAGATTGAAGGGAAGGCGGCACGAAAGAAAAACAAGCCGAACTTTCTCATAATATACAGTGTATGTATAAATTGTGTATATATATATATATATATATATATATATATATATATATATATATATATATATATATTTTGTGTGTGTGTGTGTTGATGGTCAAAATCATGATTATGAAATGTGTTGTATGTGCTCATCGCTTCCTCGTTCATTGATTCTCATGTGTATAACCACTGAGTAAACTGTTATTCTATAGTTAACGTTAGGTTGAACGAGTATGCTCCATATTGTGTTAATAGTTCTCATAGTACAGTCGTGGCCAAAATTTTGGAATCAAAGTTTTAAGGAATTACATTTTTTTGTGGGTTATTGGGCCCCTGCTTCCGCATCGGTGAATAGCTGTTGATCCTATTGAGCATGGGCATGATAAGGTTTTGGCACAACTCCAATATCATTTCTGACTGCCAAACTGTTTTTATAGCAGAACAAAAACTCGGTGGGATCCTGGCTTCTTTTCAAAGACTCACCTTCAGAAGTTTCCACAGGTTTTCAGTCGGATTGAGGTGAGGAGAGTTACCAGGCCATTCCAGAGTTGGAATGTAGTTTTTCATAGTCATTCTTCTACAATTTTACCAGTCTTGCTAGAACCGAGAATATTCACATTCAGTATTGTTCTTCGACGATGTTGAAGTATAGATAAGGACATCCACGGTCTTCGATTTGGTTTGTACTCTCCATCCTCGAAAATCCTCTTTTTAAGCGTTCATGAGCTACGTCGTGGCCAGTATCATAACACCAGTTCCCGTTGATCAGCATCATCGAAGTTAAGGGACTCTGGGTCTGGAGAGTAGTTGGATGGGGGACCATACTCTGCATCCAGATTATGTAGCGGCCCGTGGTTTGGACCCCACGAAAAGGCGTAGGTCCCCTCCGTCATTTGACCTTAGATGTTGCGAAGAAGTTAAACAACCCCATCAATACAGTTGAGCTTGCATACTGTTGACTTAGAAATTTGAAGTTGGGAGGCTGCCTGCCTTTGATTGTAGCCTTCTGCAAGTATTGCCACTTGACCTCGCTTCTCTGGAGAAGTTAGCGGTTTTCTACCCATTTGTAGCCTGTCTAAATTTGGAAATAATTAGGTAATGCACAAGAATTAAAGGAATAATGTTGAATTTACAACCTTTTCTCGGTCCAAATCAGCAGAAGTTAGTTAAAATCGTCGTGGAATCAATAGAAAATTGATTATATCAATACAAATTGCGATTCCATTTGTCTAACCTGCAATAAATTTAAGCGTATTTGGTTCAAATACTGATATTTCGAGAAAATGTAAAAAAATTAATAATTTAAGAAGAGAGAAAAAGAGAGAGCTATATATATCAACAAAATATCTGTTATGTAGTGAAATGTATAAGCTTCATAATTGTATATTATTTAAAAACTGTCCAAAAAATGTGGAGTAATGACTACATTTTTTTACTTTTTTCAAATCATCCTTCATCCCTTGGGGCTTGATTTTTATCTCTATAAGGATAAAAAGAAAAAAGTTTTGTATAAAACGTCACCTTGAATTTTGTTTCAGTTCATGAGGCAAAGTCCATTTCGTTACAAGTGTCATTTTCTAACTAAAGCATTTTTACATAAATCCAATATTGTTAAGCAAAAAGGGCATATTCCAGAAATTTTTGAGTGATTTTAAACTTCTGGCCATGACTGTATTATTCATATTTTGAAAATGAGGAAGGAAAAAAGGAAGTGTTGGGGTGGTATGAAGTACCTGTGATACTTTCATAATCGATTTCATGAAGATGGTGAACAAGTTAAAAATTTGCTGTTGGATTGCGCTGATAGTGCGAGAAAGACTTGAACAAAACACACTTTACCGAGTCTTCATCCGTTCTTAATTCAATAACACACACACGAATTCCATTCCGTGCGGCGTATGAAAATCACTCCCATACAATTCCTTATTGTATGGGTCCAAATTTGTCCGTTTTATTGTGGGTAAAACTCATTTATCACACTGTGGACGAACACGGTGCATTTTCTGGTATTACCTACATTAATATGTATTGGGTCTTGTTGCGTGAACTGCCACTCATTGTCTAGAACCGAAATTTATATATTGAAGAAAATTTTAGACTTTTAAACCAGGCAAAATGGAAAAGATCCTAATCCGAAAATCTATCCAAAACTGGACTAATTCATGCCACAAAAGTTAGTGATGACACAGGGTGTTCAATCCGGCCCGATATATATATATATATATATATATATATATATATATATATATATATATATATATATACACTGTGTATATATATATACAGGGTGTCCCATAAGTCCGGCACCATAGGAAAAATAATAAAAAAAGTCAAAACAAAAGCTTTTATTTACAGAACGTGCTCAATATGTATTGTACCGTAGCCCATTCACAAAATTCCATCCGCCGCGGCACAGTGCCACAAATGGGTTAAAAAACGGCCAAAAACCAAAAATAACAAATTTAAGTAAATTCTATTAAAACCATTTCCACGTCAAAATAAAACACTTCTACTTACTGATTTAAGTATTTGAAATTTTATTCTCTTACATTAAGGCAAGAAAAATCTACGAAATAATATACATTGTCTTAAAATATCTTGGAGGGGACAAAATATGTTTGTTCTAACAACTTACTTGAAGTTACTATATCACAAAAAATTGTCTGTAGTTTCATGTTCTGCTTAGTTCTATTGAAAGAATAAACAGTTTAGAACATTTTCATGCATATTTTTTTATTGAAAACTAAAAAGATAGCATTAATTAAAAAAACTATGGCAATATCATAGATTACAGATTAAATTGTTATCTAGAAAATGTGTAAAATTAGCAAAACAAAAAGTGGGGGATTTTGGGGAATGTAATTTTTGTGTTAAACATTAATGCAACCTTTAAGTAAATCAAAGAAACAAAACTTTTTTGCGACTATTTGCGACTTTGCGTGTTAGAACATGTTTTTCATGTATTAACTAACTAAGTCTGCAAGAAGAGTGATGCGTGATTCCCAGTTACACCACTCATAAAGTTAGAGTAGGAGAAAATACTGAAGTTGAAATTGCCATGAAATACGAGTTATCTCTAACTATGCTTGATGGAAAGGCTATCAATGCAATTATAGATACTACTTCAACACAGTCATGTAATTTATGTTTAGCAAAACCATCCCAAATGAATGACATTGATTTTCTCTTGAAAAAAGAAATAATTAATACTGATGCTGTTGATTATGGTCTCTCAATATTGCATTGCTGGATTAGATTTTTTGAATTTATCTTACATATTGGATATAAATTAGAAACTAAAAAATGGATGGCTAGAACTGAAGAGGAAAAGAAGAGTGTGCAAGCCAGAAAAAAACAGATCAAGTGGGATTTAAGAAAACGACTTCATTTACTGGTGGATCATCCGAAAGCAGGGGCTGGAAACACAGCAAGAAGAGCTTTCCAAAATGCAGAGATATTTTCCGAAATCACAGGTGTGAACAAGAAAGTAATTGATATGCTCTATTGTATCTTGCAGGTTCTCAGTTGTCAAAACCAAGTTGACATTGCAAAATTTGAATCTTATTGTCGAAAAGCTGCTACGACTATTGTAAATTTATATCCATGGTATAAAATTCCTGCTTCAGTACACAAAGTACTTCTACATGGAGGTTTGGTGATGAAAAATCATCTATATCCAATTGGTTCTTATTCAGAAGAATGCCAAGAATGTCTACATAAAGTAATAAGAAATGTTCGTCTCCATCATTCCAGAAAAACATCTCGACTGAATACTATGCAAGATCAAATTCATTATCTTTTAGTATCAAGCGATCCAGTCATTAGTACAGTTCGAAAAAAGAATAGAAACCCCAAATTGAGAGAGATGTCAGAAGAGGCACGTTCACTTTTAAAAGAGAGTGAAATATTAGAGAATTTAAATATTAGTTCTGATGAGGAAGATATGTTCTAAATATGAAGTTTTTGTAATTTTGTTTACACTATTTACACTTTTTTTCATATCAGTTGTCACACTTATTTTGGGGGAATTAATTTCATAAACTTTAAGAGGTATTACGATGTTTTTTATTTACCCCTTCTGATATAGTGGCAGGTTATCAAATAATGTTTTAAACAATAGATGTGTATAGTGATTAAAATGAAACCATACTTATTTTAGTATGTCATTTGACAAAATCTGCAAAACATAGGCCTAATTAACAATTATCTGTTTAGTATATTTTTAGTAATTTGAGAAACTTAAGAAACTACAGTAGGTCATAACCTATTGATTTGGATTATTATTATTATTTATAGAAAAATCACTCAAATTGTCACCATTACATATATACAAAAGGTACTAAACATAATTTTTTATTAAAATAAATCATAATTAAACATTTCAACTACATAAAACTAAGTACAATTGAAAAAAATAATTTTTGCCGTTTTTTAACCCATTTGTGGCACTGTGCGCCGGTCGGGATCATCATCTTCGCTTAATTTCTGTAGGATCTGAAGTTTATATGGATGCCATTTGTGAGCCTGAAGAATGCGATGGATGCTACTTTTCGACGCTCTTGTCTCGGCGGACAATCGCCGAAGAGACTTATTGGGACTTCTGTTAAAATGAGTAGGGATAGCAGTCGCTGTATCATCGTCAGTGGACCTCCTTGAAGGTCCACTGCGTGGTTTATCTTCTATGGATCCTGTTTCCTTAAACTTTGTAACAAGTCTGCTAACACAACTCTGTGTTATTGGCTCGCGGTCTGGATGCAGTCTGTTAAATTCAGCAGCGGCCTCTCTTTGACTCCGATTTCCTATGAGTAGAATTATCTGGATTCGTTCTTCCTTGCTCACATCCATTATGACCTGTAGAAAGAGAAAAATATGAATTATGGTTTAGAAATAGAAAAATATGAATTTATCATATATATATATATATATATATATATATATATATATAATATATATATATATATATATATATATATATATATATATATATATATATATACTGGTCAAAAAAAGAAACGCAATTTTTGAGATTTATTAATAAACATGAGGACTCAGTATATAGTAAATGATTCTTTAACATAACGAACAGTCAATAACGCGTATGGCCACCCCTAGCCACAATGCAGGCTTGGAGTCTGGCCCTCATCGACCTCAACAGTCTCTGCAGGAAAGCAACAGGGATGGCCCTCCACTCTTCAATAATTGCATTGGTCAGTTCCCTGATGTTCTGCGGCTGATGCTGACGTCTGCGAACTCGCCGTTCAAGTTCATCCCATGCGTGCTCTATCGGTGACATGTCTGGGCTGAAGGCTGGCCATGGTAAGGTCTGCACCTGTTGTCCCTGCAGGTACGCCTGCACTATCCTGGCTGCATGAGGTCTGGCATTGTCCTGTTGCAGGAGCACCAATTCTGGATGTTGCCTCATGAATGGAAGAACATGTGGGTGAAGAATCTCATCCCTGTAGCGCTGGGCAGTCAGAGCTGATAGGCCCACGATAGGTCACGGTACTGATAGGCCCATTGCAGGCGTCGTTGCCTTCTTGCATCAGTGAGAAAAGGACCTCTGTAAGGCCTGCGGGATCGGAGTCCTGCATTACGGAGTCGGTTTCTGACGGTCTGGTCACTAATTCTGTTGTTGTGGATACCAGGTGTCTCTCTGGCTGTCTGACGAGCATTCCGCTGCCGATGACGCAGGTGCTGCAGTACAATGTGGCGATCCTGGCGTTGGGTCGTCACACGAGGTCGCCCACGTCTTGGCAGATCCTGAACACTTCCTGTGGCATTGTACCGTCTAACAAGCCTAGAGATTGTGCTGGGATGCACATGCATTCGTTGTGCAACTTGGACAGCAGACATGCCTGCATCCAACATGCCCAAGGCACGACCTCTGTTGACCTCTGAGAGTCGTGGCATGCCTCAATCGCGAGAAAAAGTTTGGTTTTCTCAACGGGCAGTGTGTATTCTGTGAAGTCAAAGAAAAAATGCATGCCTTCATAAAGAATACATTCAATTTAATCTCTGTTTATTGTTTGTAACAAAATGGCGTCTTAGCCGGGATTAGTCAGGTTTAAAAACATGCACTAAGTGGCTTTAAAAGATTTGAACAAACATTTAACCATAATCTTGAAACTGTGATAATACCACTAACAACTTAAATTTTACACCATATGCAAGCTAATTGCGTTTCTTTTTTTGACCAGTATATATATATATATATATATACATATACATTTCATCTGCAAAGAACACGCAGTATAATTAACGTAAAGAACGACGCTTGTATAGAACATTCCGCGCAAGATGAGGAGGGAGAACGAACAAATGAAAAAATGAGGTAACCACCCGGGAATCGAACCCGGGATCTTCCGATTGCTGGTCAGATATGATAACCACTACACCATGGTCCTCACTCGATCAGAAGTCGTAATTCTCCTACATACGCGCAGAAACCAATGCCCCAAGGAGGGCACCTCCCGCATGCCGCAACTATACACATATACACATTTCAACTACAAAGAACACGCAGTATAATTAACGTAAAGAACGACGCTTGTATAGGAGAACATTCCGCGCAAGATATATATATATATATATATATATATATATACAGGGTGGGCGGAAAGTAGCTCCCTATTTTGGATTGGTAAAAAATACGTATATTATCCATTTATTTCAGAAGAAATAATATGAAAAGGTAGGCATACATGGTAGGTTTTCTCTAAAATTCAATGTGGGCTCCAACTCTTTCCACCAGCTTCTGGAGCCGCCCAGGAATGGCGTCCACTGACTTTAGCAGGAACTCCGGCGGGATGGAGGACATGACTTCCCGAATTCGGTCCTCCAGTTCTTCCAATGTCCTCGGTTTGGTGCGGTAGACTTCTTCCTTTACCCACCCCCAAAGAAAGAAGTCGCACGGTTACCGCTGAAAAACGGCAGAATCGGTTCAGTGTAACGGTGTGGTGTGGTATGACCTCAGATCAGGTTGTGGGCCCGTTCCTTCTGCGCAACACCATGAATGCTGAGCGGTACCTTGCTATGTTGCGAAACGAGGTCTGGCCGGTTGTCAGCACATGGGAGAACATCGACGATCTGATATTTATGCAAGATGGCGCCCCTCCGCACTTCGCTCTTGTTGTCCGTGAGTGGCTGGATGCCCACTTCCCTGGGCGTTGGATGGGTCGTCGTGGTCCACATCAATGGCCAGCCAGGAGCCCCGACTTGACACCGTGCGACTTCTTCTTTAGGGGTGGGTAAAGGAAGAAGTCTACCGCACCAAACCGAGGACATTGGAAGAACTGGAGGACCGAATTCGGGAAGTCATGTCCTCCATCCCGCCGGAGTTCCTGCTAAAGTCAGTGGACGCCATTCCTGGGCGGCTCCAGAAGCTGGTGGAAAGAGTTGGAGCCCACATTGAATTTTAGAGAAAACCTACCATGTATGCCTACCTTTTCATATTATTTCTTCTGAAATAAATGGATAATATACGTATTTTTTTACCAATCCAAAATAGGGAGCTACTTTCCGCCCACCCTGTATATATATATATATATATGATGAATAAAACCACGAAGGAAAGGAACACAGAATGGTGCTCAAGCGCTTTCGTCTGATGACATCCTCAGGAACACTGAGGATGTCATTAGACGAAAGCGCTTGAGCACCATTCTGTTTCCTTTCCTTCGTGTTTTATTCATCATAAATATTTTTCACGTGTTACTTTCGTGAAATAATTTTCATATATATATATATATATATATATATATATATATATATATATATATATATATATATATATATAGTGATGGGACGATACCAAAATTTTTAACGATTCCGATTCCGATTCTGATACCACTAAAAAGTCTCGATTCCGATACCATTCTCGATTCCGATTCCGATTCCGATTCTCAATATTTTTAAATATAATTCTATACTTGTTTTTCTGGAAATTGTCATATTTTACTCTGGTAAGATTAACTATTTACATTATGAGTATGGTAATATAAATTATAAATTATAATAGATTGGTTTAAAAATGAAAATCAACTGTAAGTTGTAACAATTCATTTTAATCTTCTTGATTACACATCATGGATATACATGTTTTAATGTATAGCTACCATACAATAAAAATAAAATTTGTTATCCTCTTTCATTTAAATTTTAAAGTTTACATTGCAAAACTGGTTCAATTAAAAGTTAAAGAATCGTTTTAAGAATCGGAAATCATGGTACAATTCTCTCGATTCCGATTCCGATTCCTGAAAAATGCTCGATTCTTCCGATTCTCGATTCCGATTCCGATTCCGATTAATCGTCCCATCACTAATATATATATATATATAATATATATATATATATACCTTAAAAAATTCAGGACAATTCCAATCTCTGAGCGTTTTTTTTTTTTTTTTTTTTTCCGTTCTTTAAGAAACCGCAGTCGTACCCGGAGCTACCCAAAATTGCTAAATTAGGAAAAAAACAAAGTCATTAGATACACACGCCTCATGGAAACAAAGAAGATGGAAATTATAATAGCTCATTTGTGCCACATGCATAATTATGCAGATCGTAAAGTCTTCATTAATGAAAGGAATCAGTGTATTATAGTATCAAAAAATATTTTTAAAGATGCTAACAATTTTGCAAGTATGTAAAGAATCTTGGGTAAATACAGTTTATCTTTCATTTTATTTATTATTATTATTATTATTATTATTATTATTATTATTATTATTTTGATATAAGATTTTAAGCTTTCTCTGGATTTATTGATGGTATGGAAATTTATTCAGAACAGTTATAGAGTAAAAGAACACAGTTGCTTAAAGAAGTATATGCCAAAGTTTCGCCCTTTTCACATTTTTAAGAAACTTAAAATGATAAATGTTTAATAATAATATTATTATTATTATTATTTTATATGCTTATAATAATAAATATCTGTAGTTGTAAGGCAGTTTTTAATAGCGTGTCGATGCACGTCAGGTATATACCAGCAGTCAGAAAATAAGTTTACACGGCGTATAATTTCGTAACTAAAGGACCTACATTGATTATGTTTGTATCAGTTTAATTTGTTAAGCATTGTTGACAACACTGCACGTCGATTCGGCTGCCATCTACCGTACATTGGTTATATGTCAGTTGAACATGGCTGCTCGACTGGAATAGTGCCATGCCCTACGGAGCAATCCAGGACATTTACGTTTGATGGCCGGTCGTAACCGTTCCAGTGTTGCAGTATGTAGCTGCATTGATTGTTGTGCCTTTTTGCATAAAGTCTGCGAGCAAAACGCCTTTCTGGTCCCCAAACACGGTAACCATCACTTTGCCAGCGGCCTCACAATCTTGAACTACTTTGGTCGCGGGGACCCAGGGTGTTTCTATTCCATTGCTGGCACGTTTTGTTTCCGGAGTACGGTGATGAACCCATGTCTCGTCTCCTGTGACAATGCGGTCGAGAAATTCTTGACCACTGACAGACTCGGAATATCGTTGCAGAAATGACAGGGCACTGTTCCAGTTGAGCCGCCATGTTCAACTGACTCTGACTCTCGTATAACCCATGTACGATAGATAGAGCCGAATCGACATGCAGTGTTGCCAACAATGATTAACGAATTCACCTGATACAAACATAATCAATGTAGGTCCTTTAGTTACGAAATTATACGTCGTGTAAACTTATTTTCTGATCGCCCCCCGTATATACTCAGCACAGCGTCTCCTCGTATGGGAAATGACGTTCCTCATTATCGTTCTGTCCAAATTTGTCCGTTCGCCAATTAAGGATGCACTGAACTGTTAGAAACTAGAAGCTCCCAATTCTTTATGCGTGTACCGACAATGGCCCATAATTTTTCAATAGGAATGATGTCTGGAGACATCGCTGTCCAAGCCATTCTATCATTGTCCTGATTCAGGAAAGTTGTGAATAATCGGGCCACGGTGACCTCGAGCTTTATTGTTAATCAGGATGAAATCTGGACCTATTTCTTGAGTTAGGGCTGCTGTTAAGTTTTAAAAAAAAATTTTCCCTCATCCAGTGGCGCTCATAAGTATTCGTACAAAGAAATATTTCAGTTATATTCGTCCTTATCTTTTGTACCATGCATAGGATAGTTATGAAAAGCTTACCTTTCGTTTGGAAAATTTTTACAAATAAAAAATCAGCTTAACCAACATATAATGTAAAACATCAACGAATTTGATAAAAATGTTAAAACGCAAAAGTTTTCGTACATATATACTTAGAAAATTATTTAATATTTTGTGTCCACCTTAGGCTCCAAGAATTTAAATTTTTTATCAGTAGTTGGCTGTTTATTGATTAGAGCCTGTTGGTAATTCTGAATTCTAGAATTTTCTGTAAATCTTTATGGGTCGTCGTGGTAAAGAGCTGCCTACAGATCTTAAGAGATCTGTTATTGCTGCACACGAGTCTGCAAAGAGTTATAGGGAGAGAGCAGAGAATAATTTCGAATTCCATTTACGACGGTTGCTAGAGTTATAAAGACATGGAAAGACTTTGGAACAATCAAAACTCTACCAAGATGTGAACTACGAATATAATTGAAATATTTCTCTGTATGAATACTTATGAGCGCGCCAATGTAACACTGGCCAGTGACATAGACCTAAACAGTTCTCCCATAAGTTGAAATATTCCCTCAAACTATCACTGAAAGTGCTCCCTCATCGATCATTTGAACGCGAAAACTAGGGTTTTATAGCAAGTTGCTTCCTCACTACAAACGTAAAACAAGACTCATCGGGGAACAGAATTCGGGACCAAGGATGTACCATTTCATGAAATTGCCGATTACTGATTAGCGATGCATCAGCATTTGATAATTGGCTGGTTATACAAACCTTTTAAAGCTAAATGCAAAATAATCAAAAGAAGATGTGTGTCCATTTGTATACGTATTTGATGAACTTTGATGTTACCGTATACTGTAATTTCAATACTCAATAATTCTATTTAATTTAAACAAAATGTTTGTATGGATATTAGACGAACAAAGTACCGTGTTGAAGATTGTCAGGCCAAGTTTTAGTTTAAATTGAACCCAATAAATGATGTCACTCATTTGGTGTAGATTGAACACAAATAAAAATATATTTAGTTGGAAGTATTCACTTTTAAGTTTCTTACATGGAATCAAGCCCAATTCCAAGTGGCCTGCAGTCTTTATCATGTTTTATTCATACCCTACAACTGTGTGCCGGTGATTCAACTTTTGAAGAAAGGTTTGTAAAAAATATTTCTACCTAATATCAACTTCGACTTCAAAAGCATAAACAGATTCAAGACATCCGTATGCGATAGAACATCTCTTTTTATATGCTGAAAAGGGTATTAGAACAAAAAAAAATCTATTTTTGCATATACAGCAGATATTTCAGTTGCTAAGCTTACTCACTACTGATGGAATATCGTTGAGAAACTTGTATAACTACTACAATCTTTTGAAGAGAGAATTGTGCAATTTAGCAAAAGGTAGGCAACAGCATCTCTCATTATCCCAACAGTTAAATTCTCAAACAGTTTCTTTCAAAGGCGTTAAATAGTGAACGGTTTAGTGGTATACACTATTAACTATTGTGGAAGAAATTTGCCATTCACTCAATAAGAGGCTTGGTGGTTATACGTATCGTATAATAATAAAACTGCATTTCAACATTCTTGGACCCAAAGTACAACAAAAAATTCATGGAAGTAGATCAAGAAATGGTTAAGAACTGGGTTATTGATTAAACAAAATCTGAAAAATATTCAGAATATTAGTAGTTCCTGATTAGATACTTCAACAAAAGATGTAAAAACCCAAGAAAAATATGATGCGGTTAGATTTGCCAAAGTGATTGTTATGGGGAAATACTGCATTCGGCTACGGAAGCTCTGTTCACCCCCAGAAAAAGGGAGCACACGGAGCAAAGGAGCTGTGGACACGGTAAAAAAGAAAAATCTTATTAAAGAACTTGACGATAATGTTAGTTTGCCTCACTCAAAAAATATAATAACCCTTTCTTATGGTGAAGAAATAACGAGAAAAATTATGAGATTTTAAGTGAATTCATAAACTTTAAAACATCTTAGCTCCTCTCTCATGCATAAGCAGTGATACACATTTCAGCACAGAGAGAAATATACGAGCCAACATAATGGAGAGAAGTTAATGTTCTTTCATTATACGAGTACTCTAAGAATGCTCATTCTTAAATGTTATTCCTAAAGTTTAAACTTATAAATATATATTTTTTTTCCATTTGTAGATTTCAGGAAGTTTTTATTTTCAGAAAAGATACACTACAGGCTATATGCATTTGGCAGCTAGCTCCTAAGCGTTAAAGTCTGTTATATTATAATTTATTTGTATATAGCTTTAGTTTTTAACGAGCCCAGTCTGAAATAAATGAGCACGAAATTTTGTGAAGGATTTGCAATAAATCCTAATTGTGTAAAAAAATTTTTTTTTTTTGGTATACCCTAGTTACAGAATCGGATAACAATTTTGCTCACAATTAGGTATTTTCGATTCAGATTGGAAGATTATTCATTAAGTAACCCCAAAATAAAATATTAAAGGGTTATCCCATTTTCTATATATAATCATTTTTCAATTTGGACAAAGTCAGTTCATGAAAAGGCTCCTAAAAACTTCTTTAATAATAATCGACAGTGATTACCGATTCATCGGCAAAACCGCCGATTATGCCGATTACCAATTATTTACTGATGCATCGGTACATCCCTACCCGTGACAACTGATTGGCAATCCACCTCCTGTGTTGTGTAGAGCACTGAAGTCGGTGTCTCCCGTGCTCAGCTGTTAAAGGAGGTACCCCATGGGTCTTGTAACATGTAGCCCAACACTGTGCAACGTGTTATGTGCTGTTTGGTTAGTAATGGTCACTAGTGACCTGCTTGAACTCACCGTTCGCCTTGCGAGCACTGTAGGCAAAGTTTCTCAGAACTAGAAGTTGTAAGTGGTGGTAATACTTGTTACTTGTAACCCCCTCTTCTTCAATAGCTTCCCGTTTACTGGAAGCGCCTCTAAACATTTTTGACGCAATTGACAACAAAAGCTGTCGTCACTTCACTCTTGGTGTGGCTATCTTGAGATATCTGACACGCCCTTGCACACTAAACTTCATTCCAGCGAGTTCTGACACATGTATCAGATATGAGAAGAAATATAACGCCAATAATGTTTTTATGCAGGAGGGAGGGGCCAAGGGCGAATGCCAGCAAAAGCGGTCCCCCTCATAGAAGAAGAAGAGGAGGAGATCCCAAAATCAAGGTCCAGGGTTTTCGAGATGCCTGGACACTGCGTTTGAAAGATTGGAGGTCATAGACAAGGAGAAAGATGGATTGAGGAAGATTGTTCCAGAGTTGACCGGTTGAGTAGATGAAAGATTGAAAATACCGATTAACCCTTGCGTTAGAGAGTTGAACAGAAAAGGAATGAGAAAGTGTAGAAAGTCGTGCTGCGTGCATGCAGTTAGAGAGTTCAGAAGAGCAGTGTCCGTTATAATAGCGATAGTAAAGAGAGAGAGAGGTAACATTGCGGCGGAGAGGGATTGCAGACAGTGAGTAAGAGGCGGGGAATTGATGAAAGAAAAGCCTTTGATTCCACCCGGTCAAGTACGGCTGTGTGGGTTGAGTCACCCCAATACATGAGAAGCATACTCCATACAGGGGCGGAAAGAATGTACATTTTCATTTGTTGAGACAACATAGACATATCAACGTTCACAGTGTCAACAGAGAGGTATGACATTCCCAACAAATTTACTGACTTGTTCAGTGATCGAACAAGCCTGGAAGGGCAAAAACAAGGCAAAGACTACCCAGTTGTTGAGATTCACAACAGTATACAAAAACCTGCCTTACCTTATCTGGAAACCGAAGGTCAACTAATTTTGTTTTATTTGCATTAGTGTAAATGAGGCAAGATAAACATTTTGTGTATGTGCGTGCGTGTGTATGCGTGTGCGCGCGTCCCTAGACAAAAGAGTACGTTTACTTCTCTGAATTCGTTCATTTAAGTATTGTCTTTTCACCAAATTTACTCACAAAAGAAACTATAAAAATTTGTATCTAAACTAATAAATTTTGAACCTTACTTTAAGTATTGGAAATACTTTGAAATGCTTTTTCTTTGTTTTTATCTTTCGCTCTAGTTTTTAATCTTTGCTAAAGAATCTGCGCAAATTTTTCCCTCGTAAAAGTTTAATCAGGAATTTTCATTTCCGCAAACGCTTACCGCAGATTAAAAGACATGTCTCCTCTAATTCTTTGTGGAAGTGCGGAAGAGGGAAACACATCGGCAATGGAAAGACAAAAACTGGCAACCAAACTTAGAATCTCCTTAAAAGTTCATCTTTTTCGTTTTTTTTTAATGAAATGGAGCTCGTAAAATGTGAAGAGGTTCAAAAATTAAACAAGACCAAATCAAACGGGCACACACACACACACACACACACACACACACACACACAAAATATACGTCGCGGCCAATGTCGTTACACCGCTTCTTGTCTATCAACGAAGTTAAGAGACACTGGGTCTGTAGAGTAGTTGAATGGGAGACCGTCCTTTGCGTCCAGATTATGTAGCGACCCGTAGTTCAAATTCCATGTAAAAGCCGTAGGTTTGCGTCATAAGGCCTTAGATGTTGTAAAGGAGGTTGAATGATCCCATAAAAAAGTCTCATGATATTCCATATACTGTATATGTATATATTAGTATCAGGCACATTCATAAAGTTGGGATAGCTTAAGAAGCTTCAGGAAAAGTATTAATGTAAAATATCAGGAGCAATAATTTTGCTGAAAATATAACGTTAATAATCCGTACTTTATCCATTCACTTTTATTACTACTTTAATCATTCGAGGCATAATACCTTTTGATAATGGTAATATTTTGGATAATATTGTCGTTAGTGAAGGGGAAGTAATGCGCTATATTGATAAAATGAAAACGCGTAAATCACCGGGTCCGGATTCCATATATCCCATACAACTAAAAGAATTAAAAGATAGCATTGTTGTGCCGCTAACAAAGATTTTTAATGTGTCTATTTCTGAGGGGTGCGTACCAGATAATTTCAAGTTAGCAAACGTAACACCTATCTTTAAGAAAGGCGATAAAGGTGCGGCGGGAAATTATAGGCCAATCAGTTTAACGTCTGTTGTAGGTAAGCTACTGGAATCAATAATTAGGGATCGTATAGTCGAACACTTAGAAGTGCATAATCTGGTTAGAAATACGCAGCACGGTTTTAGGCGAAACAAATCTTGCTTAACTAATCTTTTAGAATTTTTCCAAAGCGTGGTTAACGTTTACGATAGACATCGGGCGGTTGATGTAGTGTATTTAGATTTTCAAAAAGCGTTTGACACCGTGCCGCACAAAAGACTGATTGAAAAAACTAAGCTCATGTAATCAGGGGTGTAGTAATAAATTGGCTAGAAGAATGGTTGCGAGGCAGGAAACAGAGGGTGGTCTTCCTCAGGGTTCTGTATTGGGCCCCTTGCTTTTTCTTATATATATTAACGATTTAGATGTCGGCCTAGTCAGTACAGTTTCAAAGTTTGCGGATGACAGGAAGCTGGGTGGTAGGGCGATTAATGACGAAGATAGAGGTAAAATTCAGGAAGATCTGAATAAAATCGTTGATTGGTCAGTCATATCGCAAATGAGATTTAACGTGGATAAGTGCAAAATTATGCATATAGGTTCGCGTAACGGTAATTTTGCGTATAGTATGTCAGGGAAAGATTTAACAAGCGTAGAGCAGGAAAAAGATTTAGGAGTTATAGTCACGGGTGATTTAAAAGTAGCGAAACAAAGTACAGCGGCGGTCAATAAGGCGAACAAAGTGTTAGGTTTTATAGCTCGAAATTTTGAGTACAAATCGCGCGATATTATAGTTCCTCTTTATAAATCATTAGTTAGACCCCATTTGGAGTACGCGGTCCAATTTTGGAATCCGCATATGCGCAAAGATATAGACAAAATCGAAAGAGTTCAAAGACGAGCAACTAAGATGATTCCGTCTCTTAGGTCAAAGTCGTACGAGGATAGGCTTAAAGAGTTAAAATTGACTACACTCGAGACTAGGAGGTTAAGGGGTGATCTAATCCAGGTTTTCAAAATTATGAATGGGTTTGATAACGTAGATAGAGATAGCTTTTTCGAAATATCTCAATATAATAGGACTAGAAATAACGGGTGTAAGTTGACAAGTAGAAGGTTCGAGACAGCAGTTGCGAAAAACTTTTTTACGCATAGAATAGTAAATAGCTGGAATAGTTTGCCGGTAGAAGTAATTAGTAGCACGTCTATAAACATGTTTAAGAATCGATTGGACGCGCATGTTGATAGGAAGGGTATAGTTTAAGGTAGTAAAATTAAGGCTTTGTGGGGATAGATCCCACAGCTCAACACAAGTGTTGTGGGATATAGGGAGGCAGCGTCTTGGGTTAGGGATACTCTCTGTCCTTACACACCCCATTTAAAGAGATTCCTCTGCCGAGCGGTGCCCCCCATAGTACTGTGACGTATTGAAAAACTCATGATCTTCACTTGCCCCACAAACACCTTTAAATGGGAGACCCATAATGGGTGCACACACATTTCTACATTACTGTACAGTCTTTACAGCCACACCTACACTTTTCCTCGTAAGTGTATATATTGTAATGTATATGGTTGTAAATTTGACTTGGTCCGCAATCGATATGGACCGTGACTTGATGGATACCGTAATGAAATTGACTGGATTCTTTGGATCTGATATATTTGCATGTCCGTTATAAATAGATATAGAATGTAACATATTTGTGGATAGTAGTCTATTATGACTCGATCCTCTGGATCGAGAGATTCTATCTTTAGTTTTAAATCGATAATTAATTATTTTTAAATTGATAATGTATATGGTTGTAAATTTTGACTTGGTCCGCAATCGATATGGACCGTGACTTGATGGATACCGTAATGAAATTGACTGGATTCTTTGGATCTGATATATTTGCATGTCCGTTATAAATAGATATAGAATGTAACATATTTGTGGATAGTAGTCTATTATGACTTGCTCCTCTGGACCGAGAGATTCTATCTTTAGTTTTAAACCGATAATTAATTATTTTTAAATTGATAATTATTTAGTTTCGTAAAAATTGGTCGTTGCCAATTTACCGGCAGTTTTTAAATAAGTTTCTTATGTTCTTGTGGTTCGGAACCCACGTAAAATTGTAGGTCCCCTCTGCCACCACGGAGGACATACACAATACACGATTACGAACACAGTTAGGTAGACCAGCCATGAGTGGATCCTAGGGTCTTTGTTGGTCTGAAACATTATAACATTATAACATTATAACAAATATCACCACTGATCCTGTCCCATTCCTTATTTGTTTTTTGATGTAGGTCAAATTTCGGTGGCCACTTATGTTATCGAATATTTTCCCTTAGAATTCTGCATAAATGTTCAATTGGATTCAAGTTTGGAGACAGGAGGCCAGTCGAGACAGCATACTTGCTCCATTGCCAGCGAACTCTTGCTGACACTTGATGTATGGCATGAGGTATTGTCCTGTTAAAAAATAACATCAGACATCATTGATTCTGGAAATAATTCGTTGGAGAGCGTCAAAACCTTTCCTAGCATATCTGTATAGGTTTGAGATTTCTTTCGGTCTTCACATAAACACCGTTTGCCAACATCTGATGACATGCATCCCAAGACCATGATGCTGCCTCCTCAAAATTTGACTGTCGGGGCAATACAATTACACTGGTCAACACTCATTTTATTGCCAATCATATTAGAGTGATTTTGGGGTAACTTTGTGGTGCTGATTCCGAATATGACATCGGTTTTGCTAGATTGGCTCTAATTTATGAGATAATTGGTACCCCATTGAAACACGTAAAAATGCAAAAAATTTAATGTTCAGGCGGAGCCTACTTACAAATCGCATTGAAATTGTCTCAAATCATACAAAAGTAAACACATGAAATACATAATGGCATTTTATTCGGTCTCACCATCTAGAATGTTCCGGTAGTTTCCCATATGCACGCGTTATGGTTACGTTTCCTATTAATTGAGGGTATTCATTATCTCAAGAACTAGAGCCAAATCGGAAAAACTACTTTCATTTTGGAATTCAGCAACCCCAAAATACCCTAAATTCGTACGAATTTCCTTGGCAACAAAAAAAAATGTTTTTTTGTTGACCTGTGTTATTATTGTAGGCCTCCCCTACTCTCCTTCTAACGAAAGTTAGCCCTACCCTAAGGTTCCAGAACCTGCAAAATTGAATGGAATTATCGGGCATAACACACAAGTAAACTACAACTGAGCGAAAACACCGATTGATAAAAATTATAATTATATTGCATGTTAAGACTTTGTTTTTAATTACTAGAGTTATTTTCATCAGAGCAAAGCGCTTTAGCCCATTCCTCAGAAGTCCAACTTTTTTAAATGGATTTTTTTAATGCATTTTAATTTCTTACCAAGGTCTCCAACGTTTCATTAGAAATGGAGCTGGTTTCACGTTCACTTGTTGCTTTTAAAGTTTAAAATGTCCTGGGCTTTTCTGTGAAGATTGTGCCTTTTAGGTGGCCATATAAGACGAAATCACAGGGGTTTTGATCAGGTGACACAGAAGCCCGTGCAAGATCATATTTTTGAAGGGGAGTAACTGTTAGACAATATTAGAATCATAAGTTTTATGCAAACAGTACGAAACGACATGCTGTATGAGATCTTTCCCCGTCCTTGCTGAAAGGAAACTGTCGATGTGGGGATCGAGGATACCTAAATGACAAGGCCGTCAAAGAAACTCCCAGGACACACGAGATCTAAAAGTAGCAACTGAACGCGAAACTCTGGAGGCCTTGATACTAAATTACACTGGCCGAATTCATCACGTAATTTGCCAAACGGGAGCACAATTTGAGTATGTGTGCCTGTAATTAAAAAAAAAAAACCCTTCCTCTTCCTTCGACAATAATTGTGCTAAGTTAATCCCCAAATCTTTAATTATTTCCTGAAAATGTGGCATAATTTAAGTGTATATATATATACAGTATAATTAGGATGGTCCTCAATTATAGGGGAGCAAATAATAGTCGAATGTTTTAACTCAACCTTGCATTTTGCTCTACATCCCAGAAACCTGAGTGATTCACTTTTCATAAAAAACGATGAATGCTTAGAGGTTGTGCAGAGGAGTTGGAATTACCACTGTTGCACATATAATGGAGACAATACTAACAGCTAATAATTCTTCCTTGTTCATCTTGTAATGTGATGCTTTTGATAAGTATTTTTCAATGAGGTACTTCTAAATGGGGCCTGTGGGTAAACTCTAATGTTTTACATCGTATGTTTGACAGTTTGTAGATTACATTGTCATATTTATGAAATTCACAGACAGACCCAGACAACAAATTTGATTATCTCCATTCTCCAATGAGATTGGAGTGCAAATATGCGCTCCAAGAAAAACACTTGGTTGATTGGTCCAGCATCGTCTCAGATTCTGGGAAATAAACTTCCTTCGAGGAAGCAAGTTTTTGCATTCTTGTATTTCTATCACTCAGAAGCAGAGCTTCCCCTGAATGAGAATGCTAAGAAAGCCAAGAAACGCACCGCCCGTCAGCATGACCTTGTGAAGCGCCTTCTGAGCTTCACTCCGTGTGACAAGCACTCGGGAGTACAAGTCCTGCCGATCTTCCAGAGAAATTGCAAATGAGGCCACCTTCATGTCGAGCTTCAATAAGTTGTACGACATCGCCCAGGAGGACGCCCTGTCTTTGATGAAGATTAAAGAGGACAAGCAGTTCCTCCGACTCAAGAAGGAGAAGGGCAGGAGAGGCCATTCGTCCGGTGTCGCTGTGAAGTTGACCGGTCAAGGAGAATAAACAAACTAGGCGGCAACAAAAATACTTCAGGCGGATCAGAACCCACGAAGCCAAGTCGAAAGAGAGGAGCAAGATGGCAATCCTCGAATCGAGCAGTAGCAGCAACAATGCTGAGAGTACCACATCCTGGGAAGAAAGATAATTAGGAGAAGGATGCTGACACGTCATAACTCCACTGCCGCCGAATAGGATGGTTCGATCCAGACTTGTGAACTTGTGGTCCACTGGGACGGAAAGATGCTGCTTGACATCATGGGGGGGAAAAAAACCCGTCGACCGTCTGCCCGTGGTGGTGTCTGGCCAGGACGTTTCTCAGTTATTTGCGTTGACAAAACCCCTTAAGAAGCACAGAAGCTATGGAATTGTCCATCGTGAGGACCATCGAATATTAGGTGCTGTCTAACCAGATCAGAGCAATGTCCTTTGACATCACCACTAGCAACACCGGACAGGGAGGAGGTGCATACATCCTGATTGAGAGGAAGCTGGACAGGGATCTCCTGTATTTGGCCTGTCCCCATTTTATGCTAGATATCATGGTTGAGAAGGTCTTCGTCAGTCTCTTCTGACCCTCAAGAGGCCCAGACTTCGCTTTATTCATGCGATTCCAGCAAAACTGGGCTTCCATTGGCAATGAGAAACTAAAAACACCAATGGACAACGAAGAAGCCAGTTTCTCAGTGGAAAGAGGAAATCATTGAATTCGCCAGGAAGTTCCCCAAGAATGCCACCCAAGGACTGACTACTGGGAGTTCTGGATCTCACCTCAATGTTTCTTGTAGAGGTGTCTGCATCATGCGGAAGGTTGGGTTTTGGCCGAAGCAAGTTATACCCGTGCCAGGGTCCCACATCAGACTTTAGCACCCTAGCTTGAGGTCCAGGTGTCGGTTGCAGGTTACCTCCGAGGAGAACAAAACCACCCGATGTGAACTTACTAAGATCACCCCCCCCCCGATGGTTTCTCCATTACGGAATCGCCTTCAAGGGTTCGCCCCGTCGTCCTCCCGCCTTGGTTACGTCTCCGGGATGAACCGTCAACTGACCTCGGCCTGGAATCTTTATGGGGTCCGCCGCCAGGGTTCGTCTCAGCTTTGTAACCATACTTTATGATTAGAACTAGGGCGGTATCTGATCGCCTTCGATCCCCTAACTTTCGTTCTTGATTAATGAAAATATTCTTGGCAAATGTTTTCGCAATAGTTAGTCTTGCGACATTCCAAGAATTTCACCTAAACGGGAACAGATTGGGGGCTAAAGCCCCTGTATGTTCCCGTTAATCATTACCTCTAGTTCAGAAAAGCGATTAAAAGGACAGATTGTAGGTCATGTTCCATCTATATATATATATATATATATATATATATATATATATATATATATATATATATATAAGAGGATATGTCGCAAGCAAAGAACTATAGACCAGTGTTACTGACATCCCATCTCACTAAAATATTTGAAAGAATAGTTAGGAAGAAAACCTATGACGTTTTGGAGATAGGAAAGATTCGATGAGAACTAAGCACGGATTCCGATCAGGAAAATCGTGCCTACCACAACTAATAGAGCGTTATAACAGTATCATAGATACACTTGAAAACTGTGATGTAATATACACAGATTTTGCTAAAGCATTTTACAAGTGTGGTGATAGTACAGGGTGATTCACTCGCTGGTTGCCCCAGAGTATCGCTAATACAGCGACTCTCTATTATAAACGACTGAGGCAGCACTAACTGGAAGTTTATCATGACATCAGCATGTAGAGATTGTAAGCTGTTGGACAGACTCTGTATATCCACTGCTCTGCTTGTAGCAAAACATGTTGCCTGTTACGGACGGTGCGTCTCTGCGCATGTCTGGTGCCCACTGCCGAGTGTGTTGATGGTAGTTGTCAACCAGAGCCGTTTGAGCATAGACGTGCGTGCCGAGTTGCGCGTCTGTCTCTGGGCAGTCATATTGGCTTCAACGAGTGATGACATCCCCGCGGCTAGTGTTTCAAAGAAAGACAGCAGTGAAAGAGAATAAAGTGCAAACCCTTGGCCGTATATTAATGAATATTTTTATTTACTGGTGAAAGTGGAAAGGAACGTCTGAACTTTACATGCAAGTTATGCCAGCCAGCCAAAAAACTATGACGTAGACTACAACGTCACATTTTGTACCCTAGCAACCAATTATATCAAGGTGTTTGCTAATATATGTAAGTAAATTACGGAAGGCAGGACATATATAAGTTGGGGTGGTTTCAGAAAAAGTTAGTGTCAGCGTTAGCGGCGCTGACTTCGAGTTAGCGGGCACAGCACTGCTCAGACCGCAAGGAACAATATTAGCTACACTCTTGTTCATTATCATTCTAACAGACATAGACAGTGAAGTGACCAACAATAGTGTAGCAACAACCTTTGCTGATGATACAAAAATCAGCAGAAAAATTAGAAATGCAGAAGAGGTGAAAGCCCGACAGATGGACACAAACAGAATATACAGTATACTGTAAAGATGGTCAGAAGACAATAACATGAAATTACGCACCCAAAGATTTCAACTCTTGAGATATGAAAGAAATGGGGGAATAAGACAGAATATTATGTCCCGGAGAGACATTAAATTGAAAGAAACACGAAAGCAAAAGATTTGGGAATTATAATGGCTGATGACGCAAAATTTGAGACACCAAATAAGATAGAAATGAGAAAAGGAACAATAAAGTAATGATTTCCCTGCTGAAAACACTCACTGTTCGTACGAAAATGTGAATACTGCACAGTTTTGACACCCTCGTATAAAAATGAAGAAATTCAAAGAAATTTTACAACCAAGATAACGGATTCACAAAACTCAATCACTGGGTAGGACTTCGTAAATTAAATCTGCGTTCACTGGAAAGAAGAAGAGAGAGATACACCATAATATACACATGGAAAATAATAGAAAAACTAGTACCTAACCTCAAACTGAATCCAATAACCATCCAAATAACACTGGAAAATAGGAAAGGTAGAATGCGTAGTGTTCCCAAACTAAGGGCCAGACAAGGAACATCCTCATCTCTGGAGGAAAATAGCTTCTTGTGAGAAGGTCAAAACTACTTAACCAGCTACCCAAAGAAATAAGAAACACCACTGATGTCAAAGAAGAAGTCCTCAAAAGAAAATTAGACGCCTGGCTCAGGACGGTCCCGGATGAGCCGGGTGTTGCTTTTCTTTCATCCACATCACCGACGAGCTCAATAAAATACTCTGCCGTCTCTCACGTACTTGCCCCTTCGGCACCAACTTATTGCATTCTTGTATTTCTCAATACCAGTCGTTGACTGATCTTCACATTTTCTCACTTCCGCGAAGAACCGTTTTTTCTTTGAGCATTGATCATTCGTTATATCTATTTCTGCTATATTTTGGCTTGAAGTTCGCTTTCACATTTAACTATATTATACTTTGCATAATTGTTGCTCTAAAACATTTTTATGCAACCTGTTTTTGAAGTGAAAAATACACACACACACACACACACACACACACACACACACACACACACACACACACACATAACACGAAGTTCCTTTGCGGTGAAAATTGGTACGTTGAATAGCTAGCTGTACTCTTTGTATTAGCTCATCGTTTTAAAGGAAATGCCACTTTTCTAATTATGCGAACAAGATCTCTTATTCACTGAAATTAAATGAAATTGAAAAGTGGAAAGAGAAGAAAAGAAAAGAAATCGATCATTAAACCTTTGTTTTTGAACTGGGAATAGTTCTATAAACTGGAGTTAAAAGGTCCAACGAGAAATTGAGACACTTTTATGAGGATTGTGTGTACTTTTTTTTTTTCCTACAGATTCCCATAAAGTTGATGTAGTTTTTATTTTTACCGAATGTTGTTTATTACAACCGACTGGAATGTATGATACAATATTAGTATAACACGGATGAAAGAGAGAAGGATAATTAGCGCAGGTTAACGAGTACTGATTAAGGAAAAGTATTTTAACACGATGCAATTCCATATTGTAAATTCTCGAACTGTTGTTAAAATTAATTACAAAGTGTGTGAAAACGCATTTTATAATATTCCTTTCAGTAATCTCTCTCGCAAATAGAATTTTTTAACATTCCTAATTATTACCACCATTATTTCTGTATATATGGCTATAGAATGCATTACAGCAGTGATTGCAATTTTTTTTTCTTTCAACGACCCCTTACGCATATGAATAAATTTTATGGACACCTTCAGTTTTTTATACTTAAATTTCAAGTATTGAAATTAGCAGATTATGATAATTTTACGATTTCACAGTAATAAATATGCATCATCTTTATTTATTATTAGTGTATTGTGTACAACAAACGATAAATGCGCAGTTAATTTATTTTTTATTAATGCTATTGTTAGTTTTAGTTTAGAGTAACGTAGGCCCTACATCCTGCGTCCTAACCCAACTGCATATTTTGGGGCTGTTTTTCATTACGGAAGATTTAATAGTATTTTTATAATAAAAAACTACGTTAATTAATTACACTTAGATTACACATACAGTATACTTTTTTCAGCCTTGGTTAAACATTTTCTTTAGAAATGAAGCATATCATCATGCATAGTTCACTACCAGTGTTCATAATAATGCGAAACTGAGAATCCTGTTTTATTTCTGGAAAATTCTTTAAGCAAAGCCTAAAGAAAATAGTGTTAATTTACGAGGAATTTTATCATAAAAAATATCCTTATCCTTCTTTACCATGTAAATTTTAAACATCTTCCGACTTCACTTAAAACAGTTGGAGTTAACGTTTTTTTTTTATCATAAAATACTATTCAGTCTTCCTTAATTAAAAGCAGCTCGAAAACAAGTGGTTGGGTGTGTCTACTGTATCGGATGTAAACACTGTGATTTAGTATATATATAAGTCAAACTGGTAGAACTTCAGATGTCAGAGTAAAACAGCATTAATATGTTTCTAGAAGTGCGAATAATTTTCGTACATTGTTTGACTCTCAAACGTACATGAATAGACTGGACACTGCCTTATTTAAATAGCTGTGAGGTGGGCTGTTTTTTTTCACCGTGTTCAGTCCTTCACAAGCCCAGAAACCTTTTCGACACGCTAACATCTACCAGATGTTCGACAAAAAATAATTGTCTGTACGGTAATGTTTCCCTTGGGTGTAAACACTGATCATACCAAACCTGGAACATTGTCCAGTCTTAACGTCTTAATTGTACTTATTTTAGTTGTTTGAACAACTGTTCCAGACCTTTTAAACAGAATTTTCAGTGACGTCACTGTATCGACATATTTACTTTTTCTGGAACAGAGGGTAGAAGCTAATGTGTCGGAAATGTTTGTGGGTTTATAACAGTCTGGAAGGCAGGGTCTGAATGTCTACAGTTTAAAATTCAGTAGCAGGTCTGTCCATATACACTTGTGGTTTAACCATATACTGTATATATAGCAATAATCATGTATTGTTATAATGTTTCAGACCAACAAAGACTGTAGGATCCACTCATGGCTGGTCTACCTAACTGTGGTTGTAGTTGTGTATTTCGCATGTCCTCCGTGGTGGCGGAGGGGACCTACAATTTTACGTAGGTTCCGAACCACAAAAACCTTAATTTTACTACCTTAAACTATACCTAATCTATCAACATATGTGTCTAATCGATTTTTAAACACTTTTATAGACGTGCTACTAATTACTTCTACCGGCAAACTATTCCAGCTATTTACTATTCTATGCGTAAAAAGTTTTTGGCAACTGCTGTCTCGAACCTTCTACTTGTCAACTTATATCCGTTATTTCTAATCCTATTATATTGAGATATTTCGAAAAAGCTATCTCTATTTACATTATCGAACCCATTCACAATTTTTAAAACCTGGATTAGCTCACCCCTTAGCCTCCTGGTCTCGAGTGTAGTCAATTTTAACTCCTTAAGCCTATTCTCGTACGACTTCGACCCAAGCGACGGAATCATCTTAGTTGCTCGTTTTTGAACTCTTTCGATTTTGTCTATATCTTTTCGCATATGCGGATTCCAAAATTGGATCGCGTACTCCAAATGGGGTCTAACTAATGATTTATAAAGAGGAACAATAATATCGCGCGATTTGTACTCAAAATTCCTAGCTATAAAACCTAGCACTTTGTTCGCTTCATTGACCGCTGCTATATTTTGTTTCGCCACTTTTAAATCACCAGTGACTATAACTCCTAAATCTTTTTCCTGTTCTACGCTTGCCAACTCCTTCCCTGACAATACTATACGCAAAATTACCATTACGCGAACCTATATGTAAAATTTTGCACTTATCGACGTTAAATCTCATTTGCCATGTGACTGACCAATCATCGATTTTGTTCAGATCTTCCTGGATTTTACCTCAATCTTCATCATTAATTATTGCCCTACCACTCAATTTCGTGTCATCCGCAAACTTTGAAACTGTACTGACTAGGCCGACATCTAAATCGTTAATATATATAAAGAAAAGCAAGAGGCCCAATACAGAAAACATTAATTAGGAAGGTTCGAAAATTGTATTAATAAGGGAAGACACCTGAAAGGAATATATCTATTATAGAATATGTATTCATATGCTTTGTAAATAACTTTAATAATAGTTCGGAAGTATACAAGTTGATCCGAAAAGGTGTTCCCAAGACTATTTATGTAAGAAGTTATTTCTATGAACACATTTTTCGGATCACCCTATATATTCCGTCTTTTGCTTCCTTTTTTCATTCCCTGACGAAGTGTTTAAATACACGAAAGGTCTTTGTCTCTTTATTTTTTATTTTCCCCTGAGTGTGTATTATTTAGAAATTTCACATGTCCACTTGCAATATATATATATATACAGGGTGGGCGGAAAGTAGCTCCCTATTTTGGATTGGTAAAAAAATACGTATATTACACTGCCCAACAAAAAAAACATTTTTTGCTGCTGATTTAATTGTAAGACCTGTTTCTGGATAATATTGATGTGCTGATTTCAAAAATCACCTTAGATTTTGTCCATCACATCAGGGTTTCGTGCAAAGCAATATGCCTATTTTGGGTGATCCATAAAGGGCGCTTATCAAAATTGATGGGTTTTGAGACCTGTTAACAGCTGTTTTCCTGTTAAAATTTTATCTGTGGAATACGCAGATCTGTGCATTAAATCTAAAGGTCATGTACAACATATTAAAATCTTGGGTATCTGTGATTTCCCCAGGTGTGAGCGTGACGTCATGATCTGAGAGAGATTTCCTATTGCGGGGGAGTGAGAGCAGCCGGTTCCGCTAGTGACGTTACTTGTAAACTTTCAGCAGTTCGGTTGCAACATGAGCATTAAAGTTCACTATCTCAACAGTCATCTGGATAAATTTCCAGAAAATCTTGGTGATGTTAGTGAAGAGCAAGGTGAAAGGTTCCACCAAGATATCAAAGTGATGGAAGAACGATACCAAGGAAGATGGGATACCCATATGATGGCTGACTACTGCTGGAGCCTGCAAATAGATTGTCTTGACATCTCTCATTCTAGGAAGTCCTATAAGAGAAAATTTATCAGCACTGAAAAGTAAGAAAACAAGAAAAAGACAATGTTAAGAAAACTGGTCCCGTGCTTGCTTTAATATGGATTCATTTTCTGCTTATTTAAACACTTTTAATCACTTTGTGTCAATATTACCATTGTATATTAAAGTTCACTCCCTGCACAATTGTTTACTTTTCCATGCTGATTCTGAGTATGTAAAAACTTATTTTTTGAAAAGAAAAAAAATTGGGCATAACCCTGCCAAAATGCGATATCTCCAAAATATCCGTATTTGACTGCTCGAAAACCTGACGTGATAGGCAAAAACTAAGGTGATTTTTGAAATCAGCACACCAAAGTTACCTAAAAACAGGTGTTAGAATTAAATCAGCAAAATTGGTGTTGGGCAGTGTTATCCATTTATTTCAGAAGAAATAATATGAAAAGGTAGGCATACATGGTAGGTTTTCTCTAAAATTCAATGTGGGCTCCAACTCTTTCCACCAGCTTCTGGAGCCGCCCAGGAATGGCGTCCACTGACTTTAGCAGGAACTCCGGCGGGATGGAGGACATGACTTCCCGAATTCGGTCCTCCAGTTCTTCCAATTTCCTCGGTTTGGTGCGGTAGACTTCTTCCTTTACCCACCCCCAAAGAAAGAAGTCGCACGGTGTCAAGTCGGGGCTCCTGGCTGGCCATTGATGTGGACCACGACGACCCATCCAACGCACTGAGTAGCGGGAGAGTCCACTTTCCCGAGCTGCCTGGCGAGTTGACTTTC
Organism: Bathynomus jamesi; assembly: GCA_023014485.1. NCBI lineage: Eukaryota > Metazoa > Arthropoda > Malacostraca > Isopoda > Cirolanidae > Bathynomus > Bathynomus jamesi. The sequence goes on along the minus strand of JAJOZX010000579.1, from coordinate 471,109 downwards.
GTGGACTCCATGCGAACATTTCCTGAACTGCCTGCACCGTCTTCTGGGCCCTGGATGTCGAAGGGCGACCACATCTTTGAACATCTGCCACAGACCCCGTGGTCATGAGCTTCGAGTGGCAGTTCTTGATTGTTTTCGGGTCCACTTGGGCACGTGGTCCGTGAATGGCCCGCCACCATCTTTGAACTCGAACGACAGATTGCCAAACTTCGTACCGTGCCGCCAACTGGGCACGCTCCTGCAGTGTTAAACGCTCAGCCATGTTACCCTTCAATCTGAAATGAAAAAAAAAAATGAACGTTACAATTGTACCACTTTAGAAAACACAAAGAGAACACTTTAGAGAAAAAAAGATTACCATTACAATTGTACCACTTTAGAGAACACACCATAACAATATAACAATACAATCACAATTTATATGTAATTAAATTAGGGAGCTACTTTCCGCCCACCCTGTATATATATATATATATATATATATATATATATATATATATATATATATATATTATATTGTAGTATTGTAGTGCATTTTTAATATTTGCATTGTTTGGAAGTAATAAATGTTTCACCCTCGAGTGAGCATGTCTGTTTTCGTGAAACTTTTCATCGTATATTATCATTATTCCCTTTATATTAATCGTTTAATTTTATTCGTCGTCGGGATCCACTAAAACTTTATTTTAGTTTAAGTTGATTATTGTGCTTATTATTTCGTAGGGGCGGAGAGATAGATCCCTTTATTGAATTGGATCTAATTCGTTTTGTTTATCGAGACGTCCAGACGGAATTTATATCTTCCTTGTATTTATTTGTGTTCCTCCGTTGCTGGAATAACTTTATATTCTCTCGGGGAGTTATTGAAGCGTAAGGGAGTTTTTGGTATCGTGTTTCCGTTTCGTGTGTATTACTAATACTGATAATTGGGTGTACATGGTATACTTGTAATTAATAGTAATAATGGTAATAACATGTTGATTATATTTCTTAATAAACAGAAATGAAAATGTTATATATATATATATATATATATATATAATATATGTGTGTGTGTGTGTGTGTGTTATACGTTTACTCTTAGGCTTTTGAAATATTGTATTATAAAGTTATTTATATTAAGAGTATATATATATATATATATATATATATATATATATATATATATATATTATTTAAGAGTGAGAAATTATGGATTAAACTAGTTCCGTAACGTATGAGAAAAAACAATGAGGTTTACAGAGGATACATTTAGCCTTATGGATATAATCGGTGTAGAAAAGGTAAAATTACGTCTGTTAATCCTTCAAAATTTTATTGTAGGACTCTCGTAAATCCTCTAGATCAGAGGTCGGGGAACAGGGGTAAATTACCCCAAATGGGGTAAATTTAAAAATTTTGGGGGGTAATGCGTGCGGTATGAGAGCCTCAGTCGTGTGTATGGTATCATGAAACGAAGAGGTGCTTTTAGTGCTTGACACTTTGTGCTGATATTTTTATCGTATATTTTTATTTTATTTTGTTACATAAATGTGGCGTTATTCTAAATTTTAGAATATTACGAATTTACGTCCTGATTTTGATGTTGTATCAAAAATGAAACAGCATCATTTTTCCAAAACCTGAAGTGGAAATGTTTTGAATGAAATTCTTCAGTTCTTCAATCCTTTTTACTAATTTTGTTTGTGTGCTATTCTTATGCCAGCATGTGTGGCTTTTTTTAATTTCTCCATAATAATGGATCCAATAAACATTTTTTGAATTTGAATTTTTTGTATACCATATGCAACAATTTTAAGAGCAATTGGCTTGTTTTTGTTTACTTTGAAGTCTGGGGGTAATTTCATTTTACTCAAATAGATTTTTGGGTAATACCCAAAAAAGTTCCCCGACCCATGCTCTAGAATGTCTAGATGTTTATTAAATAAGGAGGAGTATTTTGCTTTGTATTTAATTATGTATTGTCACAGAGAGACTTCATTGATATATCATCAGTAAACTTTAGTTTTAGGTATACAGAAATTGTTGTTCATTAAATACGAATGGTAGTCAGTTTTGTATGCGTAATTCAGTATAGTTATACCGTGTATAAACTTGTATGTTTTAATAAATAAGTGACGTATAACACTTTCCAGTGATTGTGTTTCAGTGTTTCCGTTTAATGTTACTTTACGTTGGCTTAAGCATAGTTTCCATTGCGGGGTTCGAAGATCTTAAAGCTCTTAAATCAAATATCGTTCCTGAAAGCCATTCCAAATCGAGTCTCGTTTCGGGGTTCACTTCACAAGGATTATTGATGTTTGACTGCATGAAGTGGATTGGAGAGAACCGAATTTTGGTTACCGTTGAGGCTTATCAATGTCAGGTTTATGTTTATGTTAGTGTTTTTCCCCCTCGAGTATAACTCTGTAAAAGGAAAAAACGTCTTACAATATGTATTGAACTTCCTCGCTGCGCGCGCTTCTTATTCTGAAATTGTATGTTTGTTTAAAGTTTCTGGGTGTGTGCAGTGCATGACATTCTAAACAGTATTATATTTTGTATTGGTTTATTTACCGTTTTAAACCTAAATCCTTTCATTTCTATATGCACATGTATTCGTACGTATACAATTTTGAATTGTGAAAATATACGCGTGATAGACTGTTGGTTTCTGTCTCCGTATGAAGAGAAGACTTCAGTTCACGTGGAAGACAAAGGGAAGAAATGTCCTCGAAATTCAATGAAAATTTGCTCTGATATCGAATTTCCTTTCACTCGAAATGATTTTCCGTTATTTTGACACACTCCTTTGTCTCCTATTTTCAAGCTCTCCATACTTCTCGTTTTTATTTCGTTGTTTACGAATACAGTTGCGTTAATTACTTGCTCACGTAATATTTGACTAAAAGAATTTCATAAAGTTTGTGACATTCAAACTTTTCAATAAATTAAATAACTATTTATGTATTAACGGGATTAGTTCCCATTTCACCAACATTATTCCCATTTTCTTCGCGGTCTGAAAGCCAGAAGTTCAAACTTGTGGGAAACACTCCTGGTTTGGAAACGACTTAAGAGTGAAACGAAATAAACCTACCGTATCTTAATCTTACGTAATCTAATTTTACTTAACTAACTCGGTTCGGTTTTATCCCACGTGACCTAACTTAACCTAACTCAAAATAGAGGTCTTAGGATGAAAATGAGAACGGATCGATTTTAGAAAAGCCTCATTTAAGATTCTCGTTTCCAGATTGTTTCTTCTTTTCACAAAGGATGAAATAGGAATGACCTACTGCAGGGCTGTCCAACTTCTAACCTCAAGGGGGGCCACATTGCTCCTGAGGTATCTGCCAGGGAGTCACACTCTAAAAATTAAGATAAATTAAAGATTGTACGGTTGTATAAATAAAATAAAAAACATTTTACAATACTTTGCATCTTTATTAACTTCACATCTCTCTACTTTCACTAGATTTATTGAATCATAATTAGTGAGAGCACTGAGGATGATCTATCTCTTTCTCCAAGATGGGTATATCCACATTTATGTCGGTTGTAGCGAGTCTCAACGAGTGTGACAGTGATTCATTTATTAAGGAAGAACAATAACGAGACTTTATAAATTCCATGTAGGAAAAGGCGCTCTTACACGAGTAAGTACGTCCAAACATAGAGCACATCCTTGATCCAAAGTCTCTTAAGTTTGGATACCGTTCTAGGTACAAAAGTCTGAAGAAGTCCCCTCCTTTTCCGCCCTTCCACTGAAAAAGTGGTCTGCTTGTAAATCACACAGTTCCAATTGTAACTGAGGAGGTTGGTTCGCAATTTTTGCTCTGAGTGGATTGCTAAACAAGGCTATGTCATCCTTCATAGTTTTAAAGTCTGTGAAACGATTTTTTAATTCCTCCAAAATGTTCTTTATATTGGTAGTGAAGACTGAAAAATCTACCCCTTCACGTAGTTCCTCAGCTAGTTCTGCACACGAAGGGAAGTGAGAAGGTCATTTATTTAGTAGTTTGTTTATAATATTTTGGGGACTTAACCGAGGGCTGCAAACAAATGTGCTGAGAGCCGCCAGTTGGACAGCCCTGACCTACGGTAGGAAAATGCCTATTGACGTATGCTTTGTGTTTGTAATCTACGAGCTAGAATGAATTGCGCGTATAAGTTATAGGTACGTGTGATTACTTCCATTAAAATTTAGTTATAAAAACGGTAGTTTCTTAAAGTTAATTTACAAAGAAGATATCAAAAACGAATGCGTGTTTTGACCGTCCGGGATAGCAAAATGTAATATAATAATACATTCATTTTTTTGTAACTTTCTTTGTAGTTGAATTAGTTTTAATAGTTTAAAATTTTTTTATCCGATTGTAACTTTTCAATTTTTTGAACACTCATAGTTCAAGTTTTTAATTGCAATTGGAAGATTGCAAATTGGAATGCATTTGATTTGCTTCATCGAACAGGATAAAATACAGCCAAAAGATTTTACTTTTATTTACTGAAAACCGTGTCAATCGCTTTGATTTTATAGATGGTGCATATAGTGTGTTATTTTATCACCTTTTATAAAACCCTTCAACGTTTTCTTTTTTTTTTTTAGTTTTTTTATTTATTAGCATCAAAGACTGCAATTGTTTCATCCACTTTTTTTCTCAAATAGGATTATTTTTGAATCGGAACGATTGATATGTTTGCGCGCTCATTTAGATTCATAGGGTTATAAAGAGCAGGTTGTTGTTGTTGTTGTTGTTGTTGTTGTTGTTGTTGTTGTTGTTGTTGTTGTTGTTGTTGTTGTTGTTGTTGTTGTCGCGCTCTGCATCCGTGTTTGGTATAAGTAACATCTGAATATGCCTTTTTGTTTGTTGTTTCTATTACGATTTCCCACCTTTGGCTACACCTGTGTAGTGATTGTTCGGATCAGAATATGATTGATTGATTACCTGCTTGCCATTTATTCCCGTGGTTCACAAAAGGGGTATGCTGTAAAGATATGCGGGATACAATCCGAGGGTTCATGAACTATCATGGCGGGGAAAGGCCGGCTCTGTCACCGGATTTTTTTATTTCTTTTCAGTAGCTGTTGAAATTGTTAAAAATATATGTCAGTTTTTATATTTTTTGTACTTACGTCCAGAATGGGGGGAGAAGGTCTCTATTATATATTGAGGGAGATGGGGGAGAAAGGCTCTCTAGCCAAGTGCCAACGATTTCTTGATTCAGGTAGTTGAATTCTAAATAGTTTCCTTTTTGGTCGCAGTAATTAAATTCGCCTTAAGCCTCTTCTCTCTCGATGTAGTTTTAAAACATTCGTCCTTAATGCCATTCACTCTTTGTATAATTTATGTTAATGTACTACTTAAACTATAGAAATAACCTTTTCTTTTTTAACCGTGATTGCGTCAGCAGAAACGAGGTTGAAACTTAATATAACTCGTTGATTTATGGTTTTGAATCAGGAAAAAATAATGGCACATTATTAGTTCGTCGGATTTGGGAACTTAAAAAATTATCATCAGTGGAACTGTTGAATCGATCGATTTGCAACTGAGTGTACATCTGTGCATGGAGAGAGGCGAGTTAAGTTTGCTGAAGGGAAGTCGGTACGCTAACAAATATAGCCGTCTCAATCGATGAAAACCGAGTAGTCCCTCGGATCCAAAAATGCTGAAATGGGTTAAACTTTTTGGCAGCTTGCATCCATATTTTTTATTTATGGATTTTTTTTTATGCCGAGGCGTGAGAATTTTATGTTTTAGCAGTCGATCTTGTCTTCCCATTTCTTTATAAAAAAAAATGATGGAAGTGAAATAAGTAAAAGAGAAACGAAGAGCGTCTAGAAGTAGGATGTTCTGTAATTCTAGTGATGAAAACACCTTTGAGGATACAATGCAGTTTTTCTATTTCACATATGAGGGGTCCCGCGTCTTAAGGTACCTAAGCGCCAAAATTAAAATTCGCCAGAAATCACCTCCCAAAGTTCAGCAATATTCTGGCATTAGTATCTCTGTTATTAATTAAGCTAGAACGTTCATTTTTGGCTAAATTAGAGTTCTAAGTATGCTAATGAAGATGTTGATGAGTTTTAGGAATAGATTTTTATATTTTATATATATTTTTTTTATTTTTTGGTTTTCTTATTATGCCGAACTTTGGGTGCGATTTCTGGCACAGAATGATTCCATTGGTTTTTCCTCACTATCACTAGCACGGTGAGACATTGCTGCACACGTTGATAATAGTTAGAAGCCGGGTGAATAGAATAATCCACGCAATATTCAGCAATATGAGCGCGAACACAGGACGCCTGCTAACGGCAACGCGAGTCTTAAGGTACTGGCAGGATGTTTGTGTCGTGTCCCTCTCGGCGCGTGGAGCGGGTGGCCAATCAGAAAGCAGAGCGGCGTGGCTGCCATGTTTTCATTGGCTCGCGCTCCTCCTGCTGTTCCCGCCACCCAGAGACCGAGCGTCCCACCCCCACCCACATCACCTCCCACCAGTTCAACGGGATATTGGGGCCTTAAGACGCGCATCACATCTGGGCGGCAGAGCCCAACTGGCGATAGAGGTGGAAAAAGTAGTTCGCTTCATAAGGTTTTCAACCATACTTCTAGTGTCGTAAAGTCATTATAACCCAAACCACGTGATAGAGGAAGGGTGAAAATAGTGATATCCATCAAAAACACGTTTTCGCCTGTGGTGGCGCTTAGGTACCTTAAGACGCGCGACCCCCTCATATACTGTAGTCTAACGAGGAAGGACTTGGAATTCGACGGCTACGTCATGGCCAATGTCGAAACACCGCTTCCCGTCAATCAGCGAAGTTAAGCGACATTGGGTCTGGGTTGTAGTTGGATAGAGACCGTCCTCTGCGTTCAGATTATGTAGCGACCCGTGGTTCGGATCCCACATAAAGATGTAAGGTCCCCTTCCCCGTCATATTATCCTTAGATATTGCGAAAGAGGTTAAACAACCCCATCAAACAACAACAACAATAACTTTTAATTCGAGTTCAAATACAGTATATTGTAAGGATATTTTGAAACTTATCAAAGAAAAGGAGTCTATGTCCAGAAATATAATTTTAATCCATAAAATATACAGGGTGTCCATAAATGATTACCCTGATTAAAGCATGCTGCTATAACTTTTCAATAAACACTCGTATTCAAACACAGTTTTAATCGTAAGTAGATAAACATACAAAGTTTTGATACATAGTTAATGAACTTAATAAGCTTCCACATGTGCACCCCTAGTGGCACGTAAAATGTCTAAACGGTATTCACACTCACGCCACACATTTTCCAACATTTGTGGGTTAACTGTTGCAATTGCATCCGTAATGCGTTCTCGCAATGTCCTGATATCTGGAACAACTGTTGCATAAACCAAATCTTTAACATGACCCCAGAGAAAGAAATCCTGCGGGGTAATGTCTGGTGATCTTGGGGGCCATGGGATTGGCCCGTCCCTGCCAATCCATCGATTTGGAAATGTTGCGTCGAGAGTTTCACGAACAACATGCGCCCAATGAGGGGGTGCCCCATCTTGTTGGAAGATGACAGTTGGCTGCCTGTCCTGCAGCTGGGGGATAGCGTAATTGGTGAGCATATCCAGGTACACAGTTGCGGAGTGTTCTCAGCGAAGAAGAAAGGACCAATTATCTGGTCATGCATTAGTCCACACCAGACATTGATCTTCGGACTGCCCCGAATATGCTCCCTTACGGCACGTGGGTTTTCCGATCCCCAAATACGCACATTGTGTCTGTTGACTCTACCACTAAGCTGAAACGTAGCCTCGTCTGAAAAGCAGACACGTAACAAGAAGTCATTATCCTCGTCAATGCTGTTCAAAATGTCAATAGCGAATTGTTCACGTTTTGGACGGTCATCAGGGTTCAGTTCTTGAACAATTTGCACGTGTAACTTCAAACGTTTGTGTAACACCTTGTGCACCGTAGACTTCGGTATCTTTAGTTGGCATGAAGCTTGTCTCACCGATTTCCTTGGTGACCGTGTGAAAGCAGTTTGAATGTTTTCCACCATCCCATCGGAAACTGGATCGTCTACCACTGCTCTTTCCCTTTCCCACGTTTCCAGTTTCCAAGAATTTTTTCATCCACGACTTAATTAACTTCACATCAGGTGGATTCTTTCCATACTTTGTTCTGAACCTTCGCTGAACACTGACAGGAGATTTTGTTTTTGCAAGCCACACAACACATTGTGCCTTCTCTGTCACAGACGCCATCTTAACTGAACAGCTACTACAGCGCTCCTAGCGGCGAATGCAGTAGACGAAACACACCAGCACAGAAACTCTATGCGTGTACGAGATCACCTGTAAATAGAAAACGGATGTAAGATTCGTCATTAAAACATGAGAGCATACTGTTTTCAGGGTAAACATTTATGGACACCCTGTAGAATTTTTAACATGAGGTTGTGCTGCATATAGAATTTAAAGTAGACAACTCGAGGTAAAGAAGCATGTGGTTAATTTGAGTTTAAATTGGTGGTGGTCATTGGTACAAGTGGTTTTATTCGTTGTATGCATTTTATTAGTTGTATTTTCAACTCCTCTTTTTAATAGTAAGTAGCAGTAAAGGAGAGGAAAGTATATATATATATATATATATATATATATATAATATATTGGGTTGACAAAAGTAAATAAATACCTTTGTTTTTCCTATTTTTTTTACTTCCTTTATGCAGGAAAGCGGAGCTAAAGGCGAATGTCCGCGCAAAACGTCCCTCGTCCAATTGATTATGAAAGTCGGTAAATAATGACAAATTTATTGAATCAATAAACACAAAAGGAAAAGGATAACGATTTTAAATACATTGATTGAATTAATTTATTATTTATTGACTTTTAAAAAAAATCAAATAAAAAATGTGAAAAACAAAGTTGTCTATTTAATTTTACACACACACACACACACACACACACACACACACACTAATATATACATATATAAATAAAACAAGTCCTAAAAGTTGTCAGGCTAATCTGAATGATGACGACAAGAAGCAGCCTAGGAAATTTGTTAAGAATGAAACAGGTGTTAAGATTGACCTGCCAACAACAATCGATGGGGTTTTGTCGGAAGAACCTGCAAATCTGAAGAAGACTTTTTTTTAAAAGATTTTTTCACACTTACAGTATAATAAAAAGAGGGAGAGAGAAGTCTACATCGATGATAGTTGCACGACAGTGCCTGGAGTTGTGTGGCTGCATAATTAAAGGCAAAAGTTTTTCCTTGTGAGGATATATATATTAGTGTTGAAGGAAAAACATGATTTTTGCGGGGCGGGGGAGGGTCCTCCACTGTATCCAATAGAAAATAAGTATATACAAAGTGACGCAAAAGTCAGGAACCATAGGCACATTTTATTAAATTATAATAACTGTTCGAATTGGTGGCCTTCCACTTGGAGACACTTTCTGACACGTTGAATGCATCATGTTTGAACATTCCTTAACACATTGGTACTGATTTTGGCGCACACGGATGTGATTTTATCCTTTAGAGAACGTATGGTTCTGGGTCGATCAGCATAGACTACTGACATGAGATGGCCCCACAAGAAAAAGTCAAGAAGCGTGAGGTCTGGAGACCTAGGTGAGATGGCCCCACAAGAAAAAGTCAAGAAGCGTGAGGTCTGGAGACCTAGGTGAGATGGCCCCACAAGAAAAAGCCAAGAAGTGTGAGGTCTGGAGACCTAGGTGGCCATTCGACCGGCCCTCGCCGTCCGATCCACCTGCTTGGGAATGTTTCATCGAAAGAGCTCCGGACGATGGTTGCGAAATGTGGTAGTGCACCATCCTGCTGAAACCACATCTCCGCCAGTTCTGCCAATGGAATGTCGTCCAGTATGGGCATTAAAAATGTTTGCAGCATATGCAGATCTGTTTCACCTGTTACATTGCCGTCGAAAAAGTACGGACCAATTAACCGATCCTCCCAAGAGCGCAGCCCACACCATAATTCGTGGATCGAATTGCACATGTCCTTCCTCCATCCAGTTGGGGTTCTCATTGGCCCATTAGCGTGCATTATGCCTATTGACACGAGCGCTGAGGTGAAATATCGCTTCGTCGCTGAACATGATCCTTCGTTGAAGCTGTCGATGTTGTAGAAACCACTGGCAGAACTCTACATGACGGTCTGTGTCGTCACCATGCAGTTCCTGAACGAGTTGGATTTTGTAGGGGTGGAAATGATTTGTTGTAAGAATTCGTTGAATGGATCTTCTGAAGACACCCGTTTCCTGGATAACTTTCTTAAGGACTTACGTGGGCTGTTTTCGAGGTGATTGAGTACCGTCAGTGATGTTGCTGCATCGGTTGAACTTTTTGGCCGGCCACTACGCGGCCGATCATGAACACTTCTCGTTTCTTTGAAGCGAGTGAACAGTTTTCCAACTGATGCCTGAACAACTGGCGGCCTCTCAGGGTGTTTGTCATTAAAAGCAGTAGCAACTGATCGGTGTGTGTTACCGCGCCTTGCACACATTAAAACTATCTCCACCCGTTCATCTACTGTCAATTTCTGTGCCATAGGTTCAACAAGAAATCTGAAAAGAACAAAACACACATTAAAACACAAATTATTAAAATGTACCTATGGTTCATGACTTTTGCGCCACCCAGTAGTTTCAATATACTATTTATATACTGTAAAAACATATAAAGCATATATGTAAAATATATAAAATGGATTCTCTCTTAATTAAACCGAGACCTACGAAATACAGTAGCTAACGCTTAAGTTTTTTCAGATTTTTTCAGTTTCAAACCAAAAATATAGATAAATAGACAATAAAAGTTGCTAAATGTTATAAAAACAGACACAAAAAAAAACTAACATGTATGTAAGATTTTATATTAATTAGTTAGGCGCTGGCGACACCGGTTTGACAAAAGAAATTTGCGATTCCTTTTCCCTAAATGATGGTGCAGTACATACTTCAACTGCAAAAAGAGCTCCCGATGATGGAAGGTTTAGTAAGAGGTGGATACTTAATTCATTCAGTGAGTAGTAGTATAGGATCTGCCGAACGTGTAGGAAACCTACACGATAAATTGATTGAATGTTCTGACGAGACTCAGCAGCTGTTATTCCCGCCCGAAAGCATATGCATTTTGGATAGCACGGAAAAGTGAGTATCCAGAGCTGTTGTCTGAAGCATTGAAAGTTGTATTTGCAAACTCATACTTAGGCCAAGGCTACACGAGCAACTTTTTTGTGATGTCAGAGTTGCAAGGTGTCGCATCGACACAATCGCAGTGACTGTTGCAAACTACATGGGCTGCGATAAGTCGCTGCGATTTCTTCGTTTTTAGTGCCACATGGTAGTGACGCTGTGACAAAGTCGCTCGTGTCGCCTACCGCACTTGGAACAATACAACCAATCCTCCCTGCAGACGGATGCAACAGAGAATAATTGTCGCAGCGACTGTCTGCCGTGTAGCTTGCCCCATAGGAAACAACAGTACTTATTCTTTTCGATTTGTCGTTACAACTTCGTCGCTCGTGTAGCTTTGGCCTTATGTGGATTGAACTTCTCACCAGTGCTGCAGTTAAAACAGCAATAGAATTGACTGTCTGTGTGTTACTTTGTGTTCGGTCAACATTAAACCGAATGTAGGAAGATTAACAAATGCAAAACAGGCACAGGTTTATCACTGAAAAACATAGATTAACAGTTAAGGTGACTATGACAAATAGAAAATAATTTCAACTGTAAAACTGTAACATTACACGGGTTTTTCACTTAAAAAAAAAAATCTGTCTGATTTTAAGTATTTTGTGTTTTTCGCTGGAAAAATACTGACTTTCCATCTTGAGTATTTCTCGCAGCCCTCCAGGTTGAGAAGCACTACCTGTAAGGGGATCCTAATACAGTATTTTGAACTCCTCCTCTTAATAGTAAGTAGCAGTAAAAGAGAAAAATATGCCATATTCAGAATCTCAAGTGTACCATGATAGGCTTAGCCGCTATATTAACGTACTTATTGATGTGTAATTAAAAAATGTCTGTAGGGATATTGTACATTGTATCATACATACACACAGTATGCAATAGTAATTACCGTACGTAGCTTTTTACTATTTGCAAAATACCACTTATTTTAGTAGTATAAAATAAAAGTACAGTATATTCAATAGTGAGTTAATATGATTCTAAGATATGTCAAAAGAAGGATTTTACATTATTTGATTTTTGGTTTATATCTTAAAAAATAAAATTATTTGAGCAACATTAAATAAAAACATAAACCAAAATAAAAACGGTGGTCAATTTTTTTTTCCAAAAAAAGAGAACCTGAAAAACGCGTCGCATCGCTATCTACAGGATGATCAGAGAAAAAGTGCACAATTATGTTCGCCGTGAACTGCATTTACACAGAGAGATTTTTTCAACAGTTTCGTCTCTTATTCACGCCTAATTTATGAGCGATTTTATCATTCCTTCCCGTTGAAAGGTAAATTTTGTTACTCTTTATCCAATAATATTTATACAGACAATGCATCAAGCTTCCATTGTTTGAAAAACTCGCGTTTATTGTTTGAGTGATTGTATGTCATTTTGCCTTTGAAAGATAGACTGAACTGACTCGTGTGTTTATGCTTTGAAAAAATTGAAATGAAAGTAAATTAACCGTTTTTAGTTGCTTCGTGATTTGTTTCAAATATTATAGTAAATTAAAAGACATTCCACCTTATATACCGAATTATTTGGTGTTTTGGGGTACCCATCAAACTTGTACTATTGGCATTTTCAGAGAGTATTGTAAGCCTTCTTGCGGAGAGAGTTAGTTTCTCGTCACCATTACTCCATAATTTCTGTATTGACGAATTAATCGTCTCGCTTAATGAGGTCAAAGCAGGATGTTCAGTAGTAATGTAAAGTTAAGTATAATTTAACATATGCTGATAATATTGTCTTCATAAACCCATCAGTTGAAGGACAAGATTCAGTAATGTCTTATTATTTAGGAGATCCGTGAAAAATGTGTGGAATGGTGATATTGCTTTGAGCGATGCCAAAAAAATATTTGCGTCTCACTCTTAAAGTCTCAAAATCGACAGATAAATAATTTTTTATTCATATCGACGGAGAATAGATAATTATCTGTGACACAATGTTACTATTTGGTGTTTATGCCGACACAAGGAAACAGTATTCCAGATTCTGTATGAAGAAAGGATGGAATACCGAAGACATTGTTTTCGTATCTCACGCCTCATCACTTCAGGGCTAAAGCATTAAGGACTGATTTTAAAAGCGGCACCATTGGAATCCTAAGCTCCCGTTATAAAGTTATTGTGTGAGCTATAACTTTAACAGATGTTTGTCAGACGCGCACTCAATAAAAATGAATGACATACAGTAGTTGAAATACCACAGTCCAATTATTCAGGTCGTGTAGTAGTCCTGCCATACACTATATATCCTCACAATGCCGCCATCATGCTATAAACACACACACACACACACACACACACACACACACACATATATATATATATGCATATAACTGCAATGACCGCGCAGTATATAAATGAATAGAAACGACATAAGTGTTAAGGAACGTTTCTGCACACGAGGAGGAGAGATAACGAACAATGAAAAATGAGGCGAACCGCCCGGGAATCGAACCCAGGGCCTTCCAATTGCCGGTTGGATGCTCTACCATTATGCTACGGACCTCACTCAATCACAAATCGAAATTCTCCCACATAGGGCAGAAACCAATGCCCTGAGAGGGCACCCTCGCAAATCGTGAATATGCGCATATAACTGCAATGACCGCGCAGTATATAAATGAATAGAAACGACATAAGTGTTAAGGAACGTTTCTGCACACGAGGAGGAGAGATAACGAACAATGAAAAATGAGGCGAACCGCCCGGGAATCGAACCCAGGGCCTTCCAATTGCCGGTTGGATGCTCTACCATTATGCTACGGACCTCACTCAATCACAAATCGAAATTCTCCCACATAGGGCAGAAACCAATGCCCTGAGAGGGCACCCTCGCATTGCAGTTATATGCGCATATTCACGATTTGCGAGGGTGCCCTCTCAGGGCATTGGTTTCTGCCCTATGTGGGAGAATTTCGATTTGTGATTGAGTGAGGTCCGTAGCATAATGGTAGAGCATCCAACCGGCAATTGGAAGGCCCTGGGTTCGATTCCCGGGCGGTTCGCCTCATTTTTCATTGTTCGTTATCTCTCCTCCTCGTGTGCAGAAACGTTCCTTAACACTTATGTCGTTTCTATTCATATATATATATATATATATACAGGGTGAGTCAAAAGTAGCGCCCGATTTCTGTTTTTTCGGCTGTCAGATAGATTCTTTCTGGGAAGTCATGTTGTTAATAATTGTCTTGCAGATTATTAATTTTCTTAGTTAGATAAGTTAGATGGTTAGTTAGATGGTTAGATAAACATGTCATTCATTTATTTCTACCTTCTTGTACACTGTAATACAAATGGCAAACAAACAATCAACTGACAGAAATCGGGCGCTACTTTTGACTCACCCTGTATATATATGCGCTTCGGTGGTGCTATGGTTAGCGTTGCTGACTACGAATCCATCGGCCCCGGGATCGAGACCCGGCGAAGGCAGGCGGCGCGCGACAAAACTCAGCTGTTTATCCTTCCACACAATAAAAAAAATTGGTTGGTAGATAAATGGGTACCCTGGGTAGCATAGTGGATCGGATTCCACGTTAATCTGTAGGTCTAAGGTGGAGTGACAAACTTGACCTTCGTCAGAATGAACAATTCGAGCGGAAGCAAAACCAAGGTTTATATATATTATATATATATATATATATATATATATATACGATGCATTTATAGCTTAAGTAGATCGATGAAAAGTGGAAAATTTTTCCACATACAGCATCATTCTGCCCATACTTCCATGTCAAGGTACGAGCATCTCGCAGCAGCATTGCCAAGCAAACGGGTTGTCCATGTACTGACGAGGCTTTTGTACATAGTTCATCACCACTGAAAACAACAATGCTCCGTCTCATCTCAGTTTAAAGACTATCCGAATTGGTGTAATATACATAGGGTGGCGCAAAAGTCGCGTATCATAGGAATTTTCAGTGTTGGTTATATTATTTTTTTTCTTCTAGGTAGGGGATGGCTGCGAAATTAACAATAGATGAGAGGGTTAATTTCGCAGCCATCCCCGACCTAAAAGAAAAAAAAATAATATAGTCAACACTGAAAATTCCTATGATGCCTGACTTTTGCGCCACCCTGTATATATATATATTGAAATGTATCGGAAAAAATAGAAACTAAAGGGGAGGCTGTGTGTTCTTCAGATAAATAATTTTTTTCACTCGATATCAGTAATTCACATCAGAGATTTGATCTTCCGTTGGAGTGTGCGTTAACTCGTATCTTAATTACTGCAATAATAATAATAATAATAATAATAATGCATTTAGTTGGGATATGTGAAAAAGCATGCACGCATTCAATTTCAAACGAATTTCCCATTTTCGGAAGATGGATTGTGCAAATTGGAAATTCTCCTTTCAACGTTGCATTTTACATTGGTATGTATCGTTCAAGCGATACACACACACACACACACACACACACACACACACACACACACACGCATATATATATAAAATGATATACAGGATGTACATAAAGTCAGGATCTATTTTTGTGAAGCACTTGGAAATTATATGGAATTCAATCATAAAATGATAAAGTGGTAACATTTATTAAATAATTAAGAGTAGGATTCGACGTGACGCCCATCAGCAGTGGTGGGCACCGTTAACCAAAAAGTTAACTTCGATAACGATAATCCGTTAACCCCAATTTTTAACTCCGATAACGATAATCCGATAATTTTACTACAAAGTTAACGGAAGTTACGATAATCCGTTAACGATAACTATTTCTTTACTAACATTTAAAAAAATCAAGGAAAAAAGCTTTAAAACCCATAGAAAATGTTTATTTACTTTTTTTTTTATTTTTAATAAAAAATGTACTGATTACATGTTTTGAAACCCTTGTAACCACTAACCATTAACTAAATTTTAATTTACCAGAGAATTATTATGGCGGGAAATGAAAGGTAAAATTAAATTTTAGGCACATTTATTAAAGACTATGACACAATGTGCTGGTTGCTCTTCAGAAAGACCAACTTCTCAAAGTTAGGCTCAACTGCCAGTCTTGACCTCTTGGGCCTCAGGTTGTCCTTGCTGAGAGAGAAGAGCCGTTCCACTGCGGCAGAGGACGGAATTGGCAGACTGAAGTTATGGCGGTTTGAATTCATTCGCGGAGCGGTGATCTTCCGTGAATGACTCCTCGCAGTTAACGTGTTAACGGACTTTAACAGACTAAATATCGAGTTATCGGAAGTTAACTGGTCCGATAACGATAAATGGAAATTAACTTCCGTTAATAGTCCGTTAAAAAAGTTAACTTCGTTAATTAACTGTTATCGGATTAACGCTTTAGTGCCCAACACTGCCCATCAGTATCCCTGCACAGCTCAAATTGTTCCGCAGCATTTCTAAACACATTCTGGAGCATTTGCGGGGTTATGTTATCTGCAGCAGTTCGTATACGTGTACGTACGTTTTCAAGACTCGTAATCTTCGTCTGATAGACGTGCGATTTGATAAAGCCCCATGCAAAGAAGTCTAAAGGGGTTAAATCTGGTGATCTCGCTGGCCAAGGTCTGTTGCTTCCGCGTCCGATCCAGCGATTTGGAAAACGTCCATTTAGATAATCCTGAACAATTTTGGCATAGTGACAAGGAGCAACATCATGTTGATAGACGACGGTACTAACAATCCTATCCCCAATCAGCTGAGGTTCAAGGAATTGCTGCAACATGTCCAGATAAATAAGCCCCGTAACTGTAGCTTCAGCAAAGAAAAAAGGACCATAAACCTTAGATTTTGTTAAACCCATCCAGACATTAACTTTAGGTGAGTCTCTTTCCCAATTTTGGACGAAATCATTCGGTCTTTCATCTGCCCAAATTCGACAGTTATGGCGATTTACTTTTCCACACGTATGGAAAGTGGCTTCATCACTAAAGAGAATGTTGTCCATTAAATTATCACTCCAGATTTGTTCTACGAGATCAGCACACACAGCACTTCGTCTAGGGAACTCTTCCTCATGTAAATCATGTAAAACCTGCAAATGATAGCTTTTCTTCTGCAAATTAACTTTCAGAATTTTGTGCACAGATGACGTCGGGAGGCCGAGTCTGTGTGATGCAGCACGAACGGACGTAACGTGACTCCTCAGTGATAATTCCGCGTACTGCATTCACGGTAAGATCTGACATACACGGTCGTCCTGATCTTGCTTCATCATTTACAGATCCCGTTCGTTTAAATTTGTTCACCAATTTTCGTATTGTCTTGTCTCTTGGCCCCGGCTTATGAAATCTCCTTCTAAACTTCTCTCTGATGTCATTGTATTTCTTTCCCTCGATTCGCCAAATTACTATTGCCACACGCTCTTCTGTATTCATTCTAAGGGCTTCTGAAAAGAAAAATAGAAAAAAATAATTATTTCACAAAAATAGCGTTATGTACTTTATTAAATTAATATGTAACTGCATATAATATTGAGAACATCTTCTATTTTAATATGTTCATATTGATTTTTCGGGTTCTTTTAAAATAAAAATATAGCGCTTGGAAAAGATGTTACTGCCTGTGAAAGGGGCATGATAGTAGGAGTCCGTTTGGTTGGTGTTTCAGTAATAAAAGTCACATAATTGCTCCTGTATCTCGAGGAACAGTCCTCAAGGTTATGAATATATGCAAAAATAATAAAAAAAGAACATCAAATAAGGAATATAGTGAGCGTAAGGCAACACTGACAGAATGCGACAGAAGAACCTTATATGATAATTATGAGCTGTGAAGAGTCAATCAAAGACTGTTGCATCAAAACTCTTTTGTTCAAAATTTAACAATAGTCCGCAAAGACTAGTGTCAGTCATAACTATGTTAAGGGAACTGTAGTAAAGCCTATTTTAACACCAACCAGTACCAAAGTTCTTATGAATTTGGAGGTGGGGAGAATATTGGGAACAATTCTGTGCTTATGTGGTGTAGTTTTTTTTTAATTTCTTTCCATGTATTCATGACTATGGTACTGTTCTTCAACGTGCAGGGACAATCACGCGACTTTTAATATTGAGACACCAACCAAACGGGCTCCACTATCATGCCCCTTTCACAGTCAGTAACATTTTTTCCAAGCCCCATATTTTTATTTATTCTACAAGAACATTAAAAACCAATATGAACTTATTAAAATAAAAGATATTCTCAATATTATATGCAGTTACATATTAATTTAATAAAGTACATAATGCCATTAATAATACCAGAAAATATAGCACCGAAAATGCGAGTGTTTCCATTATTCTGTCTAACCCCTGTGTGTGTGTGTGTGTATATATATATTAATATATATATATATATATATACACACGAGGGGTGGTCTGAAAGTTTTCAAAGAACGTCTGTAGATTATATAAAAAGATTAAGGAAACTTTCAAACCACCCCTCGTATATATGGAAATAATATGCATGGGTAGTACGCGTACTCTTTTGCATATGCAAATTAGTCCACTCCAGGATTCGAACCCGGATTTCTTAGCGTACGCAACTCCTAGTCGGAGGTCCCTGGTTTGAATCCTACTGGGGCCCATTTAGCATATATATATATATATATGAATAGAAACGACATAAGTATTAAGGAACGTTTCTGCACACGAGGAGGAGAGATAACGAAATAATGAAAAATTTCGTTATCTCTCTCCTCGTGTGCAGAAACGTTCCTTAATACTTATGTCGTTTCTATTCATTTATATACTGCGCGGTCATTGCAGTTATTTGCGCATATTCACGATTTGCGAGGGTGCTCTCTGAGGGCATTGGTTTCTGCCCTATTTGGGAGAATTTCGATTGTGATTGAGTGAGGTCCGTAGCATAATGGTAGAGCGTCCGACCGGCAATTGGAAGGCCCTGGGTTCGTTTCCCAGGCGGTTCGCCTCATTTTTCATTATTTCGTTATCTCTCCTCCTCGTGTGCAGAAACGTTCCTTAATACTTATGTCGTTTCTATTCATTTATATACTGCGCGGTCATTGCAGTTATTTGCATATATATATATATATATATATATGAAAATTATTTCACGAAAGTAACACGTGAAAAATATTTATGATGAATAAAACCACGAAGGAAAGGAAACACAAAACGGTGCTCAAGCGCTTTCGTCTAATGACATCCTCAGAACACCCTCAGGAACATCCTGAAGATGTCATTAGACGAAAGCGCTTGAGCACCGTTTTGTGTTTCCTTTCCTTCGTGGTTTTATTCATCATATATATATATATATATATATATATATATATATATATATATAAGAAAGAAACCAAATTGTAGTCACATTGACCAAACGAAGCCGGCGTTCGAGTGGAAACCATGCAGGGAGCTCACTCCGAAGCCTCTTGCACTGTCGTTCTCTCCTATTGACTTTAACTGCTCGATTTTACATATTTGATTTGTCTTGATTTTTATTGGAAACTCGGCTGTAAAGTCTCCGTCGGACATCTGTTCACGTGCTTCCAAATTCTTTCTCGTACTTGTTTTAGATTTACATCTGGTATACAAATGAATTTTATAGTTTCCTTTTTGCATTTCGCGATTGGGTTGTTTTATGGATTGTAACATTTTCATTGCAAATATTTTATACATTGCATGCGTACTTCAGGGAAATTTTAGGAAGGAACATTTTCTGTGTAACGTACGATCGAGTTAGTTTCTGTTTGTCTCATTTATGTACTGTATTTATATGCATAGGGTTGAGGAAAGTAAATAGTTTTTGATTTGATAATTAAAGTCACTAAATAATAACATTTATTGAATCAATATATTTAGAATCGTATTTATTTCCTCTTTGCATTTTGTAAAACTGACACACGTTCTGGCATTCCATTGATGAACTTTGTCATTTGTTCTTGAGAACAATCATCATGGTGTCTATTTACTTTTGTCAACCCTCTGTACAGCATTGTTGAAACAGCGTTGTTCAAAAGTTTGGAAACACCAATGGTGTATTGCTATTTATAGCCATCATCGGTCGTATATGTACATTTTGAATGAGGCACTAGAGTAGTGTTATAGCCTAAACGTTAGTACCTCTGAAAAATTGAAGTCCTGTTGTAAACTGCGACTCTATTCTCTTCTATCCCTTAAGCATGTACCCTTCAAGTATTGGTCTTGAGATTTTGTCGTTTTTCTCGGCCATCTTTTTCGTTGTTTGTCTTTAGTTGACTGTTTGAAGATGATGTTTCTCGTCTCCTTTTACAGAAATGTCCAGTTTTTTAGCAATTTCTGTGATAGAATATCTTTGCTCTCGTAAAGTCACGATATTATGCGACTATTTTGTGGTATCTGCCGTACTGGAGCCCATTGCATGTAAAAAAATCGGTTGAATCCACCTGTAAAAGAGTTCAAGGCATTCATTATTTCGATATATGATGTTGAAAACTAGGAATGTTTATAAAACACATTACATAACACTATTATATTAAAAGCTTTCTATAAACACAACAATTCTACTGTAGTTAAGCAAAGAATGAAAAAGTCGATAACCTAAAATTGATTTTTAGTGTAAAGAAAAAGGGATAACATACTTCATTGATGCAGTTGTAAGAATGCTTTCAGATAGTTAACAGATAACCTTGCAGGTTACTGTTGATATTGCGCATGCATAACGTGGACAAATAAAATTATACTATTTAGGAACATTTGCCAAATTCAAGGTTTAAACTAGAATATAGAGCATTTTTCGGTTAACTGCTGTGCCGTTTCTAAAGTTTTGAATATATACCGTATATATATATTAGTGGTGGACCGGATGTCAGTTTTTCAACATCTGCGGATGCGGATCTTTAATTTCAATATCCGCGGATGCGGATATTTAATCTATCAATATAATATAGAATTATGAATATATGACATAATTTTTCAAATTTCGTGATATTACTATTACGGCAGGCAATGCATAAGAATTAATATTAATGTTTTTATTATGATAAAAATAATAACTTTCTCAAGAGTTTCAGCCACAGAAAATTCAATGAAACAAGTTTCATTCAATTTTCTGTGTTATCAGGTATTTATATTTTGAGGTTTATATATTTGTTTGTTCATTAATAATTCACTGTACAACAAATTTTCGGTTCAGAAAAAAGTGGGAATAACATTCGGTCATTCTTAATATTTCAAGCGTGCTGATTCCAAATCTGAAAATAGTTTTTTTTATATCTCGTCACGTTTTTTTGTAATGACTGCTTAAAATCTTCATACCAAAAAATAAGAATATATTGATAAACAGATAGGCTTTATCATATGGAACAGTTTAATTATTGCTATACTTCAACATATATGCACAAAATTAACATAAAACTCTCGTATTTACGTTTTCAACTCATTATTTGTATTTATGCTGGCGTTTGTGTGATGCTTCTGGTTGGTCACGCTTTAAATTCTAGCAGAAATCGGCCAGCATAGCAGGACTCCACTTCCTTTGTATCGGCTCTCCATTGTGGCTATATCCTGGTAGAATCTCTCCCCATGTTCGTCGCAAACAGCAGATGCGTTTTCCGGAAAGAATGAGAGATGTGAATGCAAAAAATGAATTTTCACTAACATCTTACATCCGAGATGTTGGTATGAGTTGATAAGTTGATCCACAAGTGCAGCACAGTTGTCGTATTTAGTCTTTCCTAGTAGACCGCTGCACACGTTTTTGAATGCACGCCAGCCAGGCTGCCAACTCAACCTCAGCCGTCACCGCTTCAAAGTGTTCGTCTAGCATGAGTTGGAGAATTTGAGGGCCGACGAATATGCCTTCTTTAATCTTGGCATCACTTATTTTTGGGAATTTTTCCTTTAGATATTTGAAGGCAGGCTTATCCTGTTTCAACGCCTTTGCAAATTGTTTCATCAGCCCTAGTTTTATGTGAAGTGGCGGCAAGATAACCTTTTCCTTTCGTACTAGTGGTTCGTGAATAACATTGTGAGATCCAGGTGAGGAATTGTCTCGCGGCGGCCATACTGAGCGTGTGTAGTGTTCAGACCTTGCTCGGCTATCCCACTTGCATAAGAAACACATGTATTTCGTATAGCCAGTTTGCAATCCATTGAGAATAGCCACAACCTTCAAATCTGCGCAAATAAGCCATTCATGTTCATTGTATTTTATACAGTCCAGAATAAAAGCAACATTGTCATACGTTTCTCTCAAGACGACTGCATGAGCGATCGGAACAGAAAGCATTGTGTTCCCATTGTGTAGCAGTACACCCTTAACACTCGTAGAGAGATGCATCAATGAACAATCTCCACTGATTCGGTTCATAGCACAAATCCAGAGCATCGAACAGACCATGTATATCAATGCAATAACAAAGATTGTTCTTCATTTTGAAATATTCCTGCAAATTCAAGGAGCGCTTTCGGAATGCTGTAATTCGTACGTCTTCCGCCAGCAGATTCCATTCTTGTAGACGTGAGGCCAGCAGGCAGTTCACTTTGTTGCTTGGTAAGTATTAAATCACGGACCGAATCATTGAGTTCAGTCTGCGTGATGAGATGATGTTCTTTCTTTGACTCGACTTGAGCTTCATAGCATTCGCCGTCTGATTCCGATTTGTCAGAGTCTCTGTTATCGGTCGGCATTTCAGCTGGAGGACAAGGAATGGGTATATCTGTAGAATGTTTCACAGGACGCATAACAGAACGAAGATTTGGGTAGACTATAGCCTTTTTCCCTTTTCTGTTGCAACCTGTAATGTGAGACAATAGACATTGTTGACTACTTAAGATAGCATAATTGTGTAATACATTATGCAGAGCAGGATATGCTAAAATGTGCTAAAAACACCAAATTTGACGTATATTCAAAAAATAAAAGATTCAAACCTATGATGTTCGTTAAGCAGAAATAGCAGTAAGTTGAATGGTTCAGCAGCTCTCTCCATACCAGTGGGACACCGAATCCCAGACCAGGACCGGTGCCTTTGAATCATGCAGATAACGAGCTTGTACATCTCACACAGCAGATATGAAGCGCCCAGTGCTTGTCCTGATCACCAACTTTGCATGCGAAGAATATATAATTCATAAAGCTTTTTCACACGAGAAGTCAACTTCCTTTTATACTGTTTTAACGTTAATGTCCCACAAATATAACAAAAACTGTCTGGCGAACTTTTGCACTCTCTTGGCATTGTAGCATAACATCAATAAAAACCTGTAAAATAAGAAAATGATAGATCAATTTGCAATTTCACACAATATAGACGTTGTCGATGAAATATACATAATTTGATAGTTGTTATTCAATAATACTCACTTATAGCACCGATTTATGATAAAATATGGCTGACAATTTTGTTTTAAATGATTAATGAAAGAAATTTTTCATAAAATCAAAGTGGAAACACAGAGCCGAACACCACCACCACAGCATATGCATGACTGAACAAAATGTAAAAGATGCAAAGATGCGTTCAGAGAACCAGTGGTTCTCAAAATGATACAATGAAATAGGGTCATTTTCATAAAATCGGTGGGTGATACAAATAAATGTGTTATTTTCGCGCAATCTACGCATATAATTAGCCATAAAAATGACGATCTCATTTCCGTTTTTTTTTACTGTTGTACAGTGTAATTAATACTTTACATGAAATGTGCATGACTGGGCCTTATAAGCTAATTTAATTGTAAATTGCGTAATTTATTAGAGGTAACATCCGCAGTCAGAAGTGCGGATGCGGATATCCGGTCCACCACTAATATATATATATATATATATAAGTGGCTCCAATATACAATGAAGAGTAGAAAGTTTTGGGAATCGATTTCTTTTTAAACTTGCGATTGAGACAAAGTGGAATCCCTCAAAATAGAGGAGCTTAACTTCACATTTCTTTTTTCCAGCTTTGACATCCCAACGTTGAGAACGTCACACGCAGACACGAGCAGAACATAAAAGCAATTGAGTAAAATGGCTTAGATAAATTGTTTTTAATATTGAGCTGCATTCTTTATTAATGTTAATTTTTTCACTTTACTGAAAATGCTTTTCTACTTACCTGATATTTACTTTAGCCCGAGGGCCTTGGATAAAGCAAATATTAGATCTCTCACGCTCCGCAGGCAAACCATGTACACAGTAAAATAGGATTAATTTTTTGGTGGGAGGGGAAATTTGCTAACTTTTTTTCTGACGTCTGACATCAATGAAATATAATTACAATAAAAATATTTGTCTTTTAAACTAGAGTAGATCGTGTAGACATTGTTTGGGTGGCCCATTTGGCTGCCTGAGGATCGGATCTGGCCACGGGACAATTTCCCTCCTGTCCTCCAGTGATATTCATTCAGTAGTCAGCAGTGAAGACTATGGTACAGTTAGTCTTAAGAAGAAGGGAAAAGAAAATAATTCCTCTGGTTGGTCGCCTTGAAGATGACTGTCGCTGTCAGACAGAAACGTAAACCGGAGTCCAAACTGTGGTCAACCCCTTCACTAAGAAATTTCTTAGGAACATCAATCGCCATAGTCATTTGTAAGGTTTGGCAGCATTATGCAGACCTTTAGGATGCCAAGGAAGTTACGCGAATGGGTTCACGAATCAAAAATATATTACGAGCCACCTATGACAACAGACTCATTTGGGGACACTAATTTCTTTTTTCCACCCTTTCTTTG
The DNA here is from genome assembly GCA_023014485.1 of Bathynomus jamesi. Lineage (NCBI taxonomy): Eukaryota > Metazoa > Arthropoda > Malacostraca > Isopoda > Cirolanidae > Bathynomus > Bathynomus jamesi. The sequence goes on along the minus strand of JAJOZX010000579.1, from coordinate 446,277 downwards.
TCCGCACTTTGTCTTTCAGGGGTGTTGCTTTCGAGACTTTGCTTTGAGCAAATCTGTGTATTGTATGCTTGATTGTAAAGAAGGCGCTTTAGAACGTTATTATATTCCTGTATGTTTCCCTTACAGATACTCCAAAACCGGCATCCGGACCAGAACATTGATCAGGTTGGACCTCATTATACTTTGCCAATACATTATAATTCACATACTGCTGGGATTGGTACAGTCCACTCAAAATAAAAATAAGAAATGTAAAATATTAACATTACCTAATTTGGTCGTACAATTAATAATAATCTATTGCATTTAAATCTTACTCAAAAAAGGTTAAAATTTGTATTCATAAATGTTACAACATCGCAAGGACCTAAGCAAGTACCCAGTATAGGTTTGAGCAGGTTTTACATGCCCGATCACCAAGTCACTTACTTTTTTTGATTGTAGAAATAGATATTAGATTAGTATGCACGAACTACAATTATAACCAAATATGCACTGTATGTATGTACGCATGTTTTTGTTTATGAATAGTCTTAATACACTTTCTTGTGATGTTTGATTTATTTTCGATTTTCACGACCTCTTGGGTATAGTTTTTGAATGTTTGGCTACGCCCAATGCCCATGCCATTGCATTCCCTTTGCTACAAACTAGCCCACAATTAATCTTTCAAGATCTTGTTGGAGTTTATAAGAATTTTCTGTTTGCAACTGAGACAGCTATTTTCCTATCATCCACAAATTTAGATATTTTACTACTTACTCCTCTCTCTAAATCAAGGCCCCTTAGTTACAAAATTATGGAGGTCATCTATAGTTTATATAATTCTTGTGTAAGCTTCACTTAGTCACCTCACTTACTCATACTCCGTTACCTCACTAAGGCAAGACACAGACGTACTTGAAGATGCGCGATGTACAGCAACCAAATTTATCTCTAGTTTATGAAGGTTGGAGTATAAAGAAACACTGAAGAAACTGAACATCTTTAGTTTTGAGAGACATTGCTTAATAGAAGACATAGTACAGATGTTCAGAATGTTTTCAGGTTAAGAAAGGTTACCTGTAAATAGCTTTTTCTCATTAGAAAATGACAGAAAAATTCAAGGGCATAAGAAATTAGAAAAGAATTGTAGATTGGATCTACAAAAAAACTTTTTTAGTCATAATCTAATCTATGAGATTAATTAAACCTCTTTCCAATAATGCTAGATTAACAGACGTACTGTACATTACATTTCATTTGGAAAACATGAAACCACCTGGGCCTACTGAGGTTATCCAAGTCATGAGCTACATTTTATAATGATAAAATCTTGCAAAACGTCAACCTCAAGTCAGCTAATTAACATACAACTAATTACTAATACCAAAGTAGCTTACATAACTTAAGCTAAGAATATACTCTATTTACAACCTATTTACAATCTATTTACTATTTAAAAACTTGAAAAAAGTCAATCTCGGGTCAACTAATTAACATCAACTATTTACAGAGCTACCAAAGTAACCTACGTAACTTAAGCTAAGAATATACACTATTTACAATCTACAAACTATTTCTTTCATTCATGAAAGTGTCCAAATTTTTCTTAGAACTAACTAATGAGCTACTATTTACCACATCATTATAGCAAGTCATTCCACAAAATCAAGTCTACAAGTCCGCTTTCTAATATTTTTTTATTATGCTCTCGAGTTATTCCATCAGACTGTAATGAGAAAAAGTTACACCCAAAATCCAAACCTGAAAACATTCTGAACATTCTGAACATTCTGAACATCTGCATCACATCTCCCCTCATACAACGTCTCTCAAAACCAAACATACCCAGTTCTTTCAATCTTCCCCTGCATTCCAATCATCTTAGGTTATGGATAAGCTTGGTTGCCCTACATTGTATACCTTCAAGCATATCAATATCATGTCTAAGGTGAGGGGACCAAGCTTGACTGCAGTATTCTAAGTGACGCCTAACTTAAGGATTCTATAATAATTTACAGATGATTTCCTTATTCTTGTAACAAACATTCCTCATAATACCTATAATACCTAGCAGTTTATGTGTATGCATATTTATAGTCTGGAGAGAGAGAGAGAGAACTCTAATTGTTAATTAATTAGAACTAAATAGAAAGAAATTGTAAATAAAAAAGGTAGAATGCATTTTTTCTCACGAACCGTGACTTATTCGCTTTAGATCTGTTTAGAATGTGATGAATCTTGGCAGATCTGAACTGAAGAGCTTACGATTTGCGGATTATTGTCGTTAATTATTATCATTATTATTAAATAATCCTTTGTGCAGTATTCTGAGAATTTTGTATATAGTACAAGTACAATAATTGATACAAACTACTTTTTACTTTTTATTTTTTTCGAAATTTAAACCAAACTTAGTATTATAAGCGTACTTTGCGTTTATACTTAGCTCTCAAAACGTGGTGATAAAATTTCAGAAACAACACCCAGTCAGTACAAATTAGTAATAGTTTATGCTTTCTACGAATTTTGTTTCTAAGCGAACTATTTTCTGAAACTGTACGTCAAATGAACTGTATTTTCAAAAGAAAACTTAAACACACAATGCTGTTAATTATTAATTTATTAATTGTACATGGCATAAAAAAAATAAATAAACATAGTAATTAAAATAAAAGGAAATTCTAGGATATATATATATATATATATATATATATATATATATATATATATATATATATATATATATATATATATATATATATATATATTATAAAAACAACGTTGAGAATTATTTACAGTACGTCTAAACACATTTTGTCCACTTTTTAAACCCCTTTAAAGCCATGTGTGTTTTGTCTGTGATTTACTTCTGAACAGCTTTAGAGATTTAACATTAGATATAATGATGTGTTATTACCTACTTATGATTAAAGGTAAAGTAAAAACAAAAATTACAAATCAAAACTATTTGTGAAAAGGGAGAGTTTATTTTACGAAAAAAATCTTTAAAAAATATTGAACACTTGCTTTGCTAAACTCAACAGCAGCACATCACACTTTTCCAGAATTAAGTGAACTACGCTTTTTATAATGTAGACCTTAATCAACCACATATACTCAAAATTAATTTTTAGATTAATGACTATGAAAGGTCAAAGCGCATGCGCAGACAGAACACATCTCAAAAATGCTTCCGAACTTATTTTAATATAGAATATAGATTCTTTCATGAAAAAAATCATACCATGTAATTAAGAGTGAAAAAATAATTTTCACAGTTTTTTTTATTATTTACGTCTTAGCCAGGCACCTAATGAAGCAAGACACGTTTATAATTACATTTAATTGCAAAACATAAGCATAAAAGTGTTTTTACAGTTACTTTATTTTTATTAGACTTTCAGCTTTATAATAGGCAAGTTATTGGATTGTAAAAGTTATATTTATCTGGAATAATTCAGATAGTTTTTATTGTTAAAAGTGTTACGCCTAAGTTTAGCAATTAAGAGGAATAAAAACAAAGCAACATGAAGTTACGGAACAAAGTAACAGAAGAGTTTTCATTTGTTAAAGCTGAAAAAGTCACGTTAATGTTGCTCATTGATTTCACTGTTCATAAAGTGTATGTAGGAGTAATAAAAGCGGTGGAGGAGGTGTAAGCGTAGTTGTAGATTGAAACTACAAGAGCGAATGTATCGAGGAATTATTATCAAGCATAAACAATAACTAAAAAATGTTTGCAATTGAAACATGCATAACATTTACCATTCAATTTTGGGCGTCTCCCGGCAACCAACTGATAACGCGCCGACTTTTATTACAAATTTAAATAAGATTTCGACTTCTAATCATTTCATTAAAATCTATATTGTTAAAATTTAAATATTGATATCCCTAAAGTACAGTGAAATAATAATGCAAGTTTCCTTCGCAACCTTGTGACTGCAAGTGGCTTTAAAGTAACCACTACACAGTGAGCATGAATTGAGAATCTGGGGGCGGTCTCCACTTAATGCATCTCAGCTGTAATCATCTGCCTACGTACTCTATGTTAATTACTTATTTGTCATCACAAGAAAATATTAAAATTAACTAGATCTTACAGCTATGATAATAAACTAAAATTCATTACATAATTTTTTTTTTTTTACACCTGTCTAGAATAACCGAAAATAATCGTGTCACTGGAACAAATTTTCAGCCATTTTCCAACTCGTTAATTAATTTCTCGAACACAAATCTTCCTATTAATGCAGTCATTAAAAGAGAGAAATCGAATTACTATTGCTAAAACATTAATGAACAAAGACGCAAATACCAAACGACAGTGGAACAATTTAAAGGATTTAATCAACACAGAAGAGGGGCAAAACAAATCCCATATTGTTTCTCACACAGGACCGAAATTCTTGCAGCGATTCCAAAGAAATAGCCAATTTATTACTCTCTCTTTTTCAAATATCGGCATCAATACGCAGGCAGCCTCCATTCCAAATACAGTCTCTCTCTTCTAGAGGTGGAAAGAATACCAAAATTTTGTAACTGGAGGAGTACGAGTACGAATACAAGCTTGTACGGACTTTTGGAAGTAACCGAGCGATTAAAGCGACTTCAGATTTCCTCGAGTACGAGTACAGCGACTTCAGATTCCCTCGAGTACGAGTACAATTTTTCAGTACTTTAACTGGTGCTTGCAGGAGCAAAGCTTATTTGTTATGAGACCCATGGATACGAACACATTACAATGGAAAATGAAAAAATGGACACGAAAGGAACAAAATGTATTTGCTTTACTGTTACATTATATATATATATATATATATATATATATATATTATTAGATATATATATATATTATAGACCTCTGTGTGTATATATCACGTGTACTTAAAAAGTTATAAGTAATGTCAATTACATAATGCTTTATTCATCATCTTTTGTAAGATGTTTTATATTCCAACAAAATAACTCGGCTTTCTTGTAAAAATAAATAAATGACTAAAAATATGAATACATACCTTATTAAACTCAGATGTGTATATATATTATATGTGCAACCTTCCAAGATGACGTCAGATACCATCAGATCTCTACAGATCTCTAACTAATACTAGCCTCCGCGATGCTGTGCGCAAGCATTTATAGTCTGCTGAAGGTTTTCTAGAACATTCTGGAAGCTATAGGTTGCTATAGTTACGGAACAGCATAGACAAATTAGTAGCACGTGGTAATTGGTTACGAGAGGTTGATTGGTCGAGTACGAGTACGATTACAGCGATTTCAGATTCTCTCGAGTACGAGTACGATGATTTCAGATTACCTCGAGTATGAATACGATGATTTCAGATTACCTCGAGTATGAATATGAGTACAACAAATACACGTACTCCAGTACTGATGTACTCTTTCTATCTCTACTCTCGAGTAATTCAGTATATTCAGCAACCCACATCGAATTCATTTTCTTGTATCCAATCCTACCGAACTACACCTCAGTAGCAATAAAAATTTGGAAAGTAAAAATACTAAAAGTAAGATCATAGTAAAAATCTGCAAACTTGTATCAGATGAAATTGCAATTCCATTCACAAAACGTATTAACAATCCCATCAGTAACTATATATTCCCTGACTGCTGAAGGAAACCAAAGTAGCCTTATATTCAAATCAGGTATTTTTGATATGATACTCCATCCAGTTACCGTCCTATTTCTATATTGCCAATTTAGGTTTAGAGATGGGCATGCCACGGAAGATGCAACAAACATGCTATTAGAAACAAAAAAACTGTGGTTCACCTTTACTTGTCTTTCAAAAACATTCGATCTACAGTATAATGCAATTGCCTTTCTTGAATGCCCTGCACAGTGTTTCTGTTTTCTTATTGGTCAATTGCGTCGTGCGCCAACCAATCACCGACAACTAACAGAACGCATTCGAAACGCTGGAAAAGCTATATTTTTGGCTACATGGACCAGAGCAATTGCGTGTATTATACAGGGTGTACATAAAGTCAGGATCTATTTTTGTGAAGCACTTGGAAATTATATGGAATTCAATCATAAAATGATAAAGTGGTAACATTTATTAAATAATTAAGAGTAGGATTCGACGTGACGCCCATCAGTATCCCTGCACAGCTCAAATCGTTCCGCAGCATTTCTAAACACATTCTGGAGCATTTGCGGGGTTATGTTATCTGCAGCAGTTCGTGTACGTAAGTTTTCAAGACTCGTAATCTTCGTCTGATAGACGTGCGATTTGATAAAGCCCCATGCAAAGAAATCTAAAGGGGTTAAATCTGGTGATCTCGCTGGCCAAGGTCTGTTGCTTCCGCGTCCGATCCAGCGATTTGGAAAACGTCCCTTTAGATAATCCTGAACAATTTTGGCATAGTGACAAGGAGCACCATCATGTTGATAGACGACGGTACTAACAATCCTATCCCCAATCAGCTGAGGTTCGAGGAATTGCTGCAACATCTCCAGATAAATAAGCCCCGTAACTGTAGCTTCAGCAAAGAAAAAAGGACCATAAACCTTAGATTTTGTTAAACCCATCCAGACATTAACTTTAGGTGAGTCTCTTTCCCAATTTTGACGAAATCATTCGGTCTTTCATCTGCCCAAATTCGACAGTTATGGCGATTTACTTTTCCACACGTATGGAAAGTGGCTTCATCACTAAAGTGAATGTTGTCCGTTAAATTATCACTCCAGATTTGTTCTACGAGATCAGCACACACAGCACTTCGTCGAGGGAAATCTTCCTCATGTAAATCATGTAAAACCTGCAAATGATAGCTTTTCTTCTGCAAATTAACTTTCAGAATTTTGTGCTCAGATGACGTCGGGAGGCCGAGTCTGTGTGATGCAGCACTAACGGACGTACGTCGCTCCTCAGTGATAATTCCGCGTACTGCATTCACGGTAAGATCTGACATACACGGTCGTCCTGATCTTGCTTCATCATTTACAGATCCCGTTCGTTTAAATTTGTTCACCAATTTTCGTATTGTCTTGTCTATTGGCCCCGGCTTATGAAATCTCCTTCTAAACTTCTCTCTGATGTCATTGTATTTCTTTCCCTCGATTCGCCAAATTACTATTGCCACACGCTCTTCTGTATTCATTCTAAGGGCTTCTGAAAAGAAAAATAGAAAAAAATAATTATTTCACAAAAATAGATCCTGACTTTATGTACACCCTGTACTGTACTTTCATATGAAATTTTATTGGGTAAAAGACTACTCCTTAGAAGGTACTCTATACTTTGTATTGCTTATTCATTCATCCACAATTATGCCACGACGACATGCGATAATGCAAAGAAGTATATAAAACATCCTTTAGAAGTCATTCATAAGAAATGCTTGCATGCAGCCACCCTGAAACAATAATAGACGGAGTAACGGTTCACTGATGTTTAAATAGCCAAATCATCATAAATAAGTGACAAATTCACTTTTACTTCAGTACGGTATATGTACGTACAAAGTTAGCAATACGCCATAAGTCTTGTTTAACTAATTTGTTAGAGTTTTATAACGAAATAGTGCGCGAATACGATAGGCATAGAGCGGCTTACGTTATTTATTTAGACTTTAAAAAAGCGTTCGATACAGTTCCGCATAGAATATTAATTGCGAAGGTTAAAGCGTACGGTATACGCGGTCAGGTAGCTAACTGGTTAGAGGAATGGCATCGTGCCAGGAAACAGAGGGTCGGTAGAGAATCGGGGTGGTTGGATGTAGGTAGCGATGTCCCGCAGGGTTCAGTGTTAGGCCCATTGCTATTCGTAATCTACATTAACGACATAGATGTAGGCTTGACCAGTAACGTGTCAAAATTCGCGAACGATACTAAAATAGGCAGTAAAGTTCTTAACGTGAACGATAGAAATAGGCTCCAAGACGATGTAAATAGGATTATGGAGTGGACGGATAAGTGGCAGATGCAATTTAACGTAGACAAATGTAAAGTTTTGCATATAGGTTCTCGTAACAACAGTTACACGTACACGATGGATGATAGACAAATAGCGAGCGTTGACGGGGAAGTAGATTTAGGCGTACGCGTATCTAAGGATTTAAAAGTTATGAACCAGTGCCTGGAGTCTTGCGCAAAAGCTAATAGGATGTTAGGCTTCATAGCGCGTAATTTCGAATTTAAATCGAAGAATATTATATTGCCCCTTTACAAGTCCCTAGTCAGGCCTCACTTAGAATATGCCGTTCAGTTTTGATACCCGTATTTGCGTGAGGATATTGATAGGTTGGAAATGGTTCAGCGACGCGCCACCAAACTAATTCCGTCACTACGCAACAAGTCTTACGAAGATAGGATTAGAGAGTTAGACTTGCATTCACTCGAAACTAGGAGATTAAGGGGGGAGCTTATTGAAGTTTTCAAAATCGTTAATAACATCGATAACGTAAATTTTGACAAATTGTTCATTTTCGATAATAGCAATACTCGTAATAACGAATTTAAATTACGTGGCAGACGTTTCATTACTAACATCGCTAAAAACCTTTTTACGTTTAAAGTAATTGATAAATGGAATAATCTTCCCGCGTCCGTCGTGAACTCTACCAGCGTTAATATGTTTTAAAAACCGTTTAGATAGGCATTTTAAAAATATTAACGTCGTTTAAAATAATAAAACAATTAACAACAGGAGCTCTTGGGATAATGGTGGACGTATCAGTCTGTTGACGATTAATACCAGCTTGTGACATGCCAGCAACAAAATTATATTTAAAAAAAAATTGACCAACACGAACTTAGATGTAGCTCGTAGCGTAAACTAACCCACTTCTTGTTATACTCTTCATACTTTTTTTTTGTTCTTTTCTTATCCTTTCTTTATTGCATGTCTGTAGTTTGCGTGATATGACAGTGTTTGAGTTAAGACTGTGTTTGCATGGTTTGTAAGCGTTCTTATTTTACTTCTTTTCATCTTTCACCCCTTTCCTATTCTCTTCGACTATTTTTCCGACTTGTCGGCAGTGGCCGGCGGATGATGATGGGGTCTTTCTTTCTCTTTTTCTGAATGAATGTTAACCCACGAATGATAGGTTTTGCTACTTACTGAACCCCTTATTCTCTTCTTTTAACCTCCTACTCTCTTTCTCTTGGGCTAACCTTAGAGTGGATCTTAGGGTCTTTGTTAGCCTTAGCTTCTGTAGATCTGTAGATTATAACACACGACACCACCAATTTTATACACAAACCAAATTTTACAAAAGGAACTGCAGGAAATGAACTCTCAAAGGAGTATGCAATGCAATACCCATAAATATTAGATAGTCTTCAACATTAAAATGTAATTCACTAATCACTGAAAAATATTTTATTGTTTTCTACTGATGTACAATCTGTTTAAAAAGTCCTGTGGTGAAATACGATGTTTCCTACCGATAATGTGAGTAGCAAACCAGGGTTTCACGAAAGGACTTTCAGTCGACTGTACGAGTACTCTACATTGCGAACATACCTGACTTCATTACTGGTATTATAACCATAGTTAATAAGTCAGGTACTATCACACTTAATGTCATTCCCACTTCATTCCACGCTTGAGAGTGGGAAAGCCGAAAGTAGAATATCAAAGGAGGCCTTTTCAAATTTGTCTATTCCCAATTCATGCCATTCTCATGCTCACCCACGGCTTTCCCAATTTGGTCCAGGTTAGGTTAACTTGGATTAATATAGGTTAGGTTAAATTACTCGTAAATTATGTTAGGAAATATTAGCGATTCCCATTTTGCCCCTTTACTGCGAATGGGAATGGAGTGACATTGTTTCTCAAATTTGGATTTTTCACTTTGCGCATTTTCAATGGGACTGGGAATGATATTGAGTAGGAAGTAATCAATAAGTCGTTATATTATAATTAATTATTTACAAAAAGGTTTCCACAAACATCGTATCTGATGTCAGCTATCGAGAATTTTTTTATTTTTTATCCAGTTTCATTTTTCTCAGTTAATGATTGATTTTATTTAAAAAAAAAATGATTTACGCAATAATTAAACATGCATAAAATTAATGTAATTTTATCAAACGTTACGCCAGTATTCTTATAGATTTTTTCTGTTTTTTTATTATTATTATTATTATTGGCAAATTTACTTTCCTTTTGTAATAAATAACTGAATCTTGTCACTTTTTCCGGTAAGACTTCCTTGCTTTCAAACGCCAAGTTCAAATAAAAATAGTTTAACTAACTACAGTATATTTGCTGCAATATCGATATCGAAATTCAAATTGTTTGTATAAAAAAATAGCAATTTATCTATTTTAATATATATTTTTTTCAATATATTCTTTCTCTTAAATTATTTTTTTGGGAGATCAGAGAATATTTGTTTCCTGATTTACGAGGAATTACCAAATAGCCTTTAAAAAAATAGTATGGAGACTATAATTACATCCAAGTCACCATTAAAAAAAACGATTAGAAAGAGTTTTCTTTGATTTTTGAAAGGTTGCTCGCTTATTCATCGCAGGAAGAAAACTTTCGGTATTAACAGCTCTTTCTGACTGAGGGCCTGAATGTAAGTTAGGTCACAGTAGGGTTGCATTCGATCAAAAAATCCCTTTGTATTCAAAATGTCCCGCAAAAAATTTTTTAAGCAAATTTTTTCGGGATGAATTGATTTAGAATTTTCTAGAATTATGTAGAATCTTGTAGAATTCTATAGAGTAATGTTGAATGTTCTAGAACATCCTAGAAATTACATAACGCTTATAAAATGCTGGGTGTTTGGCCAGGAGTTGGCAGTTTTTCGGCTATAGTTATATTTTAAGCTTTCAATTAGTGTGAATCCTGCGATTGCTTGACCATACAACTTGAGATTGTGTAATTCAAATAAAATCTGTAAGTATGTCTACTTTTTATAAGAAATCGTTCAGGTGTAAATTGCTCCATTTGCGTGAAAGAGGAACATAAACACACACACACACACACACACACACACACGATTTTATTTATAAGATTTAGAATATTTTTTTTAATTATTTACAATCATGACTTGCAAGGAATTTCAGTTATACTTGAAGTCAGAAGATGGAGCTAAAATTTTGAAGAAGATTAAAAGTTCAGAAAAATATTGACATATGTCATAATATAATTAGTAAAGCGATGTATACTACAATATTTAATCTGCTATGATAATTTCAATATTATTTACGATATTTCAGTATTATGTATAATAATTTCAATATTATTCACGATGTTTTTAATTCTTAAGCGTTGTTTTAATAAAAAATTTCTAATTTTGTTTGTTGTAACCGTTGAAGAAATCTAGTTTCAACTTGAAAAAAAATATGGTCTTTAAAAAAAAACCTCAGAACAAATTTTGTCCCGCATTATATATACTAGTACAGTTCCCGCCGCTTCGCTGACGGTTAGACAGGCTACACTACAAAAAAAGAACCCAGCCGTGAAAATTTTGAGCTTCACATTGTGTCAACATTTCTGAATCTGGTATCTCCCAAAACCTCCTCACCCCCATTCATACAACTTGGGGGCTAACCCCCTCCCCCATTACCCCACCCTTCCCCCATTGCTAAACTACAGAAAAGAACACAGTCATGAAAATCTTGAGCTTCACATTGCTGCCCGTAATACAATTTCTGAATTTTTTTACAATTTCTGAATTTTTTTCTCACAATTTTTTCTCACAATTTCTGAAAGTGTGACGGACAGACGGACAGCTACAGTTCCCGCCGCTTCGCTGACGGTTAGACAGGCTAAACTACAAAAAAAGAACCCAGCCGTGAAAATTTTGAGCTTCACAGTGTGTCAACATTTCTGAATCTGGTATCTCCCAAAACCTCCTCACCCTTATTCATACAACTTGGGGGCTAACCCCCACCCCCACCCTTCCCCCATTGCTAAACTACAGAAAAGAACACAGTCATGAAAATCTTGAGCTTCACATTTCCGCCCGTAATACAATTTCTGAATTTTTTTTACAATTTCTGAATTTTTTTCTCAATTTTTTCTCACAATTTCTGAAAGTGTGACGGACAGACGGACAGCTCTCTTATTATAGTATATATATATATATATATATATAGCTTTTGGTTAGCTTCCGCCCGAATTGTTCATTCTAACGAAGGTCGAGCTTTTCACTCTACCTTAGACCTACAGTTTAACGTGGAATCCGAACCACGCCCCATCAGCAGCCCAGCGTCTTAACCACTAGGCCACCTACCACCTAGGGTATCCATTTTATCTACCAACCACTTTTTTATTGTGTGAAAGGATGAACAGCTGAGTTTTGCTGCGCGCCGGATGCCTTCGGGTTTCGAACCCGGGGCCGATGGATTCGTAGTCAGCGACGCTAACCACTATATATAAAATATGAGAGAGAAAGATCTGAGTTACAAGGACAAAGAGAGAGAGTTACAAGGAGTTACAAGGACGAGAGAGAGAGAGAGAGGGAGTTACAAGGAAAAGATGTACCTCAAAAGGCCTTGCGGCCAATACCGAGGAGGTACTAATGGCAACGGGTGCCAGGGAAAATTTTCTACACCCTCAAATAGTGTGCAAGATTTGGTCTAACCTTTTCTTGAAATGATCCACAGAGGAACTGTTCACAACTTCTGAAGGTAACCTGTTCCACGTGTCACAGATCTTATAGGTAAAGTAATTCCCACACACACTAGTCCTAAACCGTTTCAAATCCAACTTCCAACCATTGTTGCGAGTTGGGTTATTTAAACTAAACATGCTTCTAAAATCGACATCGTTGAACCCGCGTAAGAACTTGAAAACCTCGATGAGTTGACCGCGCAGTCCGTTTTTCCAGCGAAAACAAGTTCAGGGCGCGTAAGCGTCGATTGTAGCCCATATGCCTAACGGAAGGGATTAACTTTGTAGCCCTCGCCTGCATTCGCTCCAGCCTCTCAATATCTTTCCTGAGGGTGGGCGACCAGAACTGCACAACATACTCCAGGTGCGACCGAACCAGGGAATTGTACAGAGAGAGCACAATCTCCTTGTTCCGAAACTGAAATTGCCTCCTGATATAACCCAACAACTTCTGGGCTTTCTTTTCCACCTCTACGCACTGTTTCGTAAACTTAAGGTCGCTGCTAATTAGCACACCCAAGTCCTTTTCCAAATCAGTGGCCTCGATATTACTCCCCAACATTGAGTAGTTCGACTTGGGATTGGCGTAGCCAATGTGCATCACCTTGCAGTTACCCAAGTTAAATGGCATTTGCTATTTTTCGGACCACTCTCCTATCCTACCTAGGTCCGCACGCAGTTGCTCTATCGCCTCGGGCGTCCCAACATTGGCCCCAAGCTTTGTGTCATCAGCGAATTTGGCGATCCTACTGACGTCGATATCATTTATGTAAATGATAAACAACAGTGGCCCCAAAACGGAACCCTGAGGAACCCCGCTAGTGACCGAGGCCCAACCCGAACTAGCCCCTTTAATTACAACCCTCTGCTGCCTATTCTTTAGCCAGTTTTCAATCCACCTACCTACTTCCTCACCAATACCCAGCGCGCGCACTTTGGCCATTAGCCGGCGGTGAGGTACCTTATCAAAGGCTTTCTGAAAGTCGAGATAAAGTATATCAATCGCCGTACTCTTATCATACACACTCAACATGACGTGGAAAAACTCGAGCAAGATGGTGAGACACGACCTATGCCGTCTAAACCCATGTTGGGAGTCCCCAAGCAGCTTGTAGGAATCCAAATGGTCAACGATCTATCCGCTATTGTCCCCTCTAATAATTTACCTACAACTGAAGTGAGACTAATGGGACGATAGTTCCCTGGACTTTCGTGATCCCCTTTCTTAAAGATAGGGGTCACGTTGGCTTCCCTCCAGTCACCAGGCACCTTGCCCGTCTCCAATGATTTGTTGAAGACTGTAGCCAGGTGGGGAGCCACCTGGTCGCGCATCTCCCGCAACATTCTGGGGAGAAACTGGTCTGGTCCAGGAGCCTTAAACGCGTTCAGTTTGTCTATTCTATCGGCAACGACTGTCGCGGTACATCGAACACTATCCAGGCCAGCACCTTCGTGCCTGACGCCTGGCTCGGGGATGACGCGGGTGTCCTCCCTGGTGAACACTCCCGCAAAGTACTCATTAAGCACATTAATGATGTCCGCGTCGGAGGTCCACAGAACGCCGCTTCGGTCCTTTAATGCTTCTAATGGGCTTTCTACTATTAACATAAATGAAGCAGAGGCTTGCCACCCGTAGTTATTCGTTACGTTTCGCTAGCCTAACCTTCACTTCCCTACACAGGCGGACAAACGCTTCAGTGTTCCCATGGGAACGATTGGCTTTCGCCCTCCTATACGCTACTTTCCTATTTCGGATAGCCGAAGCGATGTCACGACTGAACCACTTAGGCTTCGTTGAAGCAGGGGTGACCGGTTTTGAGGGTAAGGCAGCAGACTGCAGCACCATAAACTCGTCCCGGAATGCACTCCACACTCCCTCAACATCGCCGCCAACCTCTAACCCCATCTCACCAACGCTATCCCGGAGGCTAACAAAGTCCGCCCGCCGTAGATCGAGCTTACTGCCTCTCGAGTTTCTACGCTTCACCCGAGGAACGCAGACACGGAACCTAATCAGACCATGATCACTCCCGCCCAACGATTCGTCAACGGTGAGGCCAGTGACGAGGTTGTCTTCGGTCGTGAATACTAAGTCTAGAACGCTTTCGCCTCGTATAGGCCTATTGACCCATTGAGTGAGGAAGTTCTCATCAGCAAAGTTAACTAGCCTCCTCCCTTCAGCATCAGCAGTCCTGTCTTTCCACTTTATGCCGCGACAGTTGAAGTCTCATAAAACTACACACACCCTATCCCCTAGCAGGCTACGGAGTTCGGTGTACAGGGCTGTATCCTCCTCGAGGAGGAGATGCGGAGGTCTGTACACCAAGATTAACCTATAGTTCGTCCCTCCCACGTTCAGATCGATGCCAAGCAGCTCCCGTTTCGACCGGAACTGGCAGCCAACCGGACTCAACGTGTCAGTATGACAGTATGAATCCAGGACTCGGTGATAGCAACGATATCCTGGTATTCAGATGCTAAGAGGGCCCGTAGCTCGCAAAACTTATTTCTAATCGACCTAGCATTAAAAAGCTTTGCACGGAGGGAGCCTTCCCTATTCTGACCGCCCCCTAGCACGACCCGTTTCCCGAACAGCCAGGGCTGTCGGGAGTTGGAGCCCCTCACCAACAAGGGGGCAACTTCCGCAGGAGCCTGAGCCCCCTCCAACGTGGAAGGAGGGTCACCCACCTGTACCTGGACGCACCCTTCAGTTGAAGGTACGTCTGCCACCGGCTCAACATCATCTCCCCGGTGGGGCCCATCATCTCTCCCCGGACTCGACCTCACCATTCTGTATAGGTGCCGGTCGAGCAGCGCGCCTAGCACACCTTTACCCTTGTCATTGAGATGGACACCATCCCTCTGGTAAATGTCCCACCTACCCGAAAATGCGTCGAACGGGTCAATAAACCCCACGCCCAGCAGGACGCACAAGTCTTGCACCCTCTCGTTGATGCCAATGACCTTACTGAGTGCGTGGTCACTGGCATTCATCCGCGGTAAAATACCCATCAACATTCCCCTGTCTGTCTTCAGTTTTAGATCATCCGCAAGAGACATGATCTCGGTGATGATCCCTTCTGTCGAACCTACCCTACCGCCTTTGAGGAACAGGTCGTTGCCACCAGCGTGGACAACGATCGCAGTCCTCCGACTAGCCACGCGCAGCTTCTCTACCTCCTTCCTTAAGTGCGCCGTTCCCCGCCCAGGTAAGCACCTTACCTTCCTCCCGTCCCGGTTTGCAGAAGCAAAGTACTTCTGGCCTCTGATCTGCGAGTCCCCAATCAAAACGGTGTCTTCCTCCTTCGAGCACAGAAGACTAAAGCGGTTGGCGGTCCTGACAGGGGCAACTGGGGTCTCAGGCTTCGGCTTAGCAGCCTTCTTGCCCGAGACCTTTCGATACCCGTCGCCATCCATAGACGCACTTACACCACCCGACCCACCCCGACCGGCAGCTACATCCTTCTGTTTCTTTGGGCCATCAGTATGCCCCTTCCCACCCTTTTTCTTTATCGGCCCCTTCTCACCCTTCTCTATCGTCCCCTTCTTTACGCCCTCCACCTTGCGCCGCGGTTCCGTGCATTCCACGTGGGTCGCTGGCGATTCCTCACACTGATTTTGTACCCTGGCCCCCGGTTGCACCTCTACCCTTTCTCCGCGTTCCCGAGCTCTGTCCAGTCCATCGCTGGACCGCCTTTCCATGGCAGCTATCCTATCAATGAGCTCCGGGGTGGAGGGCGCAGCCGCGTCAGTGACCATCGCACCTCCAACAGCTGGTCTGGACGACTCGAGCCGCCGGACCCCCTCTAGCTTCTCGTAAAACCGCATGAGTTCGCAAGAGCGGCACATGCTGGAGTGGTTGATCTTCTCGAAGCAGGCTCCTTTGAAGTTCGTCACCCACTAGTTTACTTCACACCTCGCACATTCAGCCTTCAGTTTCTGCGGTCCAGTCATTGTAACTTATTTTCTTTTTTTCGAACTCTGAATACACTGAATAAGATAAAGCGAGAGAGAGAGAGAGATCTGAGTTACAAGGACAAGAGAAAGCCTCAAAGGCCTTTCGGTTCACTCGGCGAGATTCCTGTTATTAAACTGGTTCATTTTTTAACTATTCTAGCAGTATTAGAAAACTGGGGGATAGAAAAGCATAAAGTTCCCTCTCCACTAGAGGCGGGTGCGGAAAAAGGTTGAAAAAATTCCTTGAACCTGGAAAAGCAGCCAAGGATGTTTCACAGGATAAAGGAGAATACGTAAGTTAGCTCTACAATTACGCTATGTACACAGAGATTGTACACTAGATAGCACAGTTGTATAAACTAACCAATAATATACTTGTGCCGATCGCACATAAACCACATGGTGTCATTACAAAAACCTCGAACATGTGGCTTCGATTTTATACAAGATATTTACAGCTCTATTTACCGAGGTATTGATCCAATAAAGACCCCATGGCCCACTTCAGGTTAGTCCCAAAAGGATTAAGAGAGGTAAAGGTTAAACTCTCCAGGTCTGCACCCATGTACGCGCAAAACCATCGCACCGGCAAAGTGACTAAGTGCTTCTACAGGAAAGGTATGAAACAAGTTGTGAACAAAAATCAGATTTTCCACACCATGCCCTCACCCGTCACGTGCATCCAGCCACCCAAGAGAAAGAAAAGAAAAAAAGGAAATCGTGACGGCAGAAACGCAAGTCTACCTCACCTAATTCATGCAGTGCATTTTTTTGTTCATAATGTATTCATGTATTTCTACAAAATACTTATCTACTCTATTCTTAACCTTTTCGGTGCTCTGTACGTATATAAATGTCTTGTCGGCGAAGTTTTTTTTTTAACAATTTATATTATTATTTTGTACGGAAATAAAATTTTCTGTAATATTCATGATTTACCAGTTTACATTTGTTCAAAACAAGATATATTTTTAGTTTATACGGAGATAATTTTTTGGGTGTGTTTTTGTTACTTTGCCCGTCTGTAAGGGTTGCTCACCAAAACACTCGCTGCACCGAAATTGTTAGACATATTAACAAGGCAGGCAAGTGTGTGAACGTGTTTTCTGTAATTTGATGTCTTATGTGTCTGCCAACTCTTTGAATGTCGTTGAGTTTCCACTTGGGTCTCCCGCCGTGAAAAGTGTTTATGCGGCAACTAGTATATTGAGCCGTTCATACTTCGTGGTGCTCTGCCACCACGAGAGTAGAGAAAATCTCTTTCTGGCGAGGCATATCAGTGGGAGGTCGTGTTAATAATACCCATGTACTTGTAATTTTCCCCTTATGGAGAATGAAAGTGTTTCATGGGTAATCGCCCGTTTGTTGCTATGGTGAATTCAAGAGTCTCTCACTTAGAGATGTCTATGAGGCAAATGATAAAAAATGAATTGCTTGATGATTGAGCGTGCTGTGTGGAACAGTGCAACCAGAGACGTCTCTAAAGTGGGTGGGGGGGGAACTAACTAAGTAAGTAACAAACTGCTCAGGTTACGTTATAATATTATTTTCAAAATACTTATTTAATCGATTCTTAAATTGTTTTATGTGGGGACAGTCTTAAACCCTGAGTGTATTCAGAGCTTTGTCAGCCTGTTTTTAAACATATTAACACTTGGCTTGAAACAACCTCCGAGAGAATTTGGTTCCAGATATTAACTATTTTATAGGAGAAGAAATTAACGCAGATGGAGGTGCTAAATGTTTTTAGTTCCGATTTAAAACTATTATTTCTTGTCGGATGTATTAAATGTAGTCTACCCTATCTATTCCACTGAGCATCTTGAAAACTTGAATAAGCTGACCGCGCAACCTCTTGGTCTCTAATGTAAATAGATTTAAGTGCACTAATTATCTACGTTGGTAGTTTTGCAGTCCCGTTGAAGGGCTCAGTTTTGTGGCCTTTGCTTGTATCATTTCTAACCTTTCTATATCTTTCCTAAGGGATGGAAACCAAAATTAGACACAATACTCGAGTTGAGGTCTCACTAGTGAATTATAAAGAGACATTACAATCTCTCTATTTCTAAATTGGAACTGTCTTTTAATATATTCTAGTGTTTTGGGGGCAATCTTTTCTACTTCTGCACAGTGCTTTGACGGTTTGAGATCATTACTTCTAAGTCTTTCTCTAGATCAGTCTCAGTCAATTTCCTCCCCAAGAGAGAGTAATCGGTCTTCGGCTTCTCGTAACGCATGTACATTACTTTACATATGTCGAAGTTGAATGACATCTGCCAAGTAACAGACCATTCGCCCAACTTATCAAGACCATTTTAAAGCGTTCTTACGCCCTCCTCATTACCTACACCATTTCCCAATTTGGTATCGTCTGCAAATTTAGAAATTGTACTTAGCCCAACGTCTATATCGTTTAATATAGATTATAAAGACTAAAGGAACCAGAACAGAACTCTGCGGAACCCCACTGGTGCCAGGGGCCCAATCCGAAGCCACTCCATTTATTACCATTCTCTGCTTTTTGTCTTTTAACCAATCTTCAATCCAGTTGGAAACGAATCTGGTAATTCCTCGCCCTCCAACTTTAGTCATCAATCTCGCTTGAGGGACTTTCTCAAAGGCTTTTTGGAAGTCGAGATACACTATATATATATTGCTCTCGTTGAGTCGTATAAAGTATACATATTATGGAAAAATTCTAACAGGTTTGTTAGACAAGATCTATGCTGCCTGAAGCCGTGTTGAGAATCAAGAATTAAGTTGTTTGATTCAAGGTGATAACATGATACGTTCTGTAATAATAGATTCCAACAGTTTGCCGACAATTGACATTAAACTGATTGGGCAGTAATTACAAGGATTTTGCCTATCCCCCTTTTTAAAGATGGTGTTACATTTGCTAATTTTCAGTCGGTTAGAACTTTCCTCAATTGGAATTCTTTAAATATACAAAATCATCAACAATATTGTAGCTAACCTCATTTAATATCCTTGGAAGAAATGAAGTGTGTGTGTCAGCGCGCGCGTGTGCGTGTGTTTAACGTTTAACTTATATTCTGTACCTTTATCTTGGGCCTTGCCTTTCCAGCAAATACAATATGTTTGAAAAATTCGAAACTTTAATAGTGTAAGATATCATCATTGCTTTGAAGAAAAGTGTAAAAATGACACCCGTAGTGTATAGATACATTTTCCAAAATTTACGTTGTAGGAATTCATATACATAAATTTTTGGCTCGGTGCCATCGTGAACGAGAAGTGCTTCTGAGGCTCAAGTATTAGATGCTTTAAATGGCAGATTTGAGCTTCGAAATATGGTGGGGGAAGGGGGTGCTTCATTTTTCTGTTCTGTACGTTGATGGTAATCGCCCCATTTTTGACTGATGATTCATATAAACGGTTCCATTTGCAAATGATATATATATATATATATATATATATATATATATATATATATATATATATATATATATATAATACACCTTTCAACCTTTCAAATGTTTCCCGCGATGATTCCTCATTTCACGAAGGTCAAGTTTGTCGCTCCTCCTCTCGAGTTGGCCTGGTGAAGTAGTGAGTTGGTTTCTTGTACTCTCCACCTCACATAGCCAGGTACGCCCGGCTTATCGGGGATTGTTCTGAGCCAGGCGTCTAATCTTCTTTTGAAGATGTCCACTGCAACACCACTCGTGTTTCTTAGGTCTTTGGGCAGCTAATTAAACAGTTTTGGTCCTCTCACAACAAAACTATTTTCTTTCAGGGTTAAGGATGTTCCCTGTCCAGCCTTTAAATTTGGGAACACGACACAATCTTCCTTTTCTACTTTCCACTGTTGTTTGGGGAGTTACAGGGTTCAGAGTAAGATTAGGGACTAGTTTCTCCATTATTTTCCAAGTGTAAATAATGGTGTCTCCCTCTCTCTCCTCCTTTCCATTGAATATAGACTCAATTCACGTAACCTTTCCCAGTAGTTTAGTTCTTTGCACACCTTCATCTTGGCTGTGAAGCTTCTCTGAATTCCTTCTAGTTGTCTAATGTCTTCTCTTTTATATGGGGATGTTAGGACCGAGCAGTATTCCAATTTGGGTATGATCAATGTTTTCAGTAGAGGAATCATCATATTCCTATCCCTTCGTTTAAAGGTTTTCATTATCTGCCCAGTTACTCTCTTTGCTCTGTTTACTGCTATCTTATTTTGTGTTCCAAATTTCGCATCATCAGTCATTACAACCCCCAAGTCTTTTGCTTTAGAATTTCTCTGAATTTCTTGTCCATCTGGGGTATAATATTCCATGGATTTTAGGTCCTCTCTTTTTCCGTACCGTAACAGCTGAAATTTCTCATTGTTAAACTTCAGTGTTGTCTTCCGTCCACTTGTAGATTCTGTTCATGTCGGTTTGTAGAGATCCTACATCTTCTGGGTTTCTTATTTTTCTACTGATCTTTGTGTCATTGAAGGATGTTACTGTGCTGTCTCTGGTAGTTTCCAGTGCATCAATAATGTTGTTGTAGTGTTCCATTAGTTGTGATCGGCATGATCTCTCCTGATTGAAACCCATGTTGGTTATCGTTTAATTTTTTCTGAGTTTCCAAAAGGCCATAGATTTTCTCTCTAACTATTCTTTCAAATATTTTAGTGAGATGAGATGTAAGCGACACACTGGCCTATAGTTTTTGGCCTCGGATCGATCTCCTCCTTTATATATTGGGACTATGTTCGCGCTCTTCAGGATGCCCAGTATTTCTCCCGTGTCTAGTGATCGCCTCCATATCCAATATAGGGGCTCAGCGATTGCATTCTTGCAGTTTTTGATCATTGTGGCATAACATTTGTCCGGTCCTGCTGCTGAGTGTGCTTTTAGTTTCCCTATAGCTTGTGTAATATTATCTGTCGTAAAGTCGAAGTCCGTTATACTTTCCCCTTGTAGTTCTTCTTCAAAGAACGCGTTTCTATCGCATATCAGTTTGTTAGTTTTTGGGATACTGAAAGATGATTCGTACTGAGCTCTTAATATTTGTTATATATATATATATATATATATATATATATATATATATATATATATATATACGTGTACAGTATATATATAATATTTTTTTTTTTTTTTTTCCATTAGGAAAACAGGGAAAAATGAAAAACATTCTTCGAAGATTCTCATTCCATGAAAAGGAGTTGGAAATGGTCTTAAATTGCTCTGAGAATTGTTTTCCCCCCTTTTTTCCCTGTGGGTAGATTTAATAATAATTACTTTACACTCAGTGTAATTGTGAGAATTTGTCGAGCATATAATATATATATATATATATAATAAACGGACGTGTGTGTGTGTGTGTCTCTGTGTCTGTTCCAGCCATAACTCCAAAATGGAAGCAGTTACAAACATGAAACTTCATACACACATTGCTTAGGTCCCCAGATTGTGCACCTGGGTGTTAATAAATGAAATAATTAAAATTACCTGGCCCGAAGGCCCCAGCACCGAGATTAAACTACAGAAAAGAACGCAGTCGTGAAAATTTTGAACTTCACATTGTGTCAAGATTTCCGAATCTTAAGATTTTCATGACTAGTTTTACTGACCAAATAATTGAGCCCCCAATTACTGTCGGTTCAATTATTTGGTCAATAAAACTATAGAATAGAACACAGTCATGAAAATCTTGAGCTTCGCATTGCCGCCCGTAATAATCTATCTATATTATAATAAGAGAGCTGTCCGTCTGTCCGTCACACTTTCAGAAATTGTGAGAAAAAAATTCAGAAATTGTAAAAAAAATTCAGAAATTGTATTACGGGCGGCAATGTGAAGCTCAAGATTTTCATGACTGTGTTCTTTTCTGTAGTTTAGCAATGGGGGATGGGTGGGGTAATGGGGAGGGGTGGGGGTAATGGGGGAGGGGGTTAGCCCCCAAGCTGTATGAATGGGGGTGAGGAGGTTTTGGGAGATACCAGATTCAGAAATGTTGACACAATGTGAAGCTCAAAATTTTCACGGCTGGGTTCTTTTTTTGTAGTTTAGCCTGTCTAACCGTCAGCGAAGCGGCGGGAACTGTACTAGTAATCTATAATAATAAAAGGACGCAGTTACAAACATGAAACTTCACACACATATTGACTAGGTCCCCAGATTGTGCACCTGGGTGTTAATAAATTAAATAATTAATTTTAAAAAATTAAATGACGTCATCAAGGTCATTACGTGTGTGTATATATATATATATATATTATAATATATATATATATATATCGAAACCTATGGTGAAATTGTGAAATTATTGAATACCCGGTTAGGTTCATCGAATGCCCGGTTAAGTCAGCTGTACGCCCTTGACGATTGGTTAGGTGAAGTCGTGACATTCTCGTTAGCTTTAACGAAATATCACGACTTAACCTAACCAATCGTCAAGGGCGTACAATTAATCTACCGGGCATTCAGTTAATCTAATCGGGCATTCAACTAACCTAACCGGGCATATATATATAGCGTTCAACATCGACCCCGGCAACGCCGGGTCGCTCTGCTAGCAATATATATATATATAATATATATATATATATATATATATATATATAAAATAATATATGTCAGCGAAAGAAATAAAATGAGCGAGGAATAGTTCGTCGGGTTCGCTATTCGTAGTCAACGAGTCGACTTCTCTGTCCATTGTGCGGAAGTTCTTCCTGTAAAAGGGGTGAATTCTTGGGCTGCATGTGTGATTTTAGGAACTTGGCTGGTCGTGTGCCGTCGTTTCTTTATTGTTCGGCGGATAAGTAAAGCCGTCGGTCTTCTTCGATTGGGAGGACGAAAGAGTCGAGGATGGCGGAGACTCCAAGAATCGAAAGATTACGTATTTAGACTAGATCCAATTCACATTTTCCGATTTTTTTTTTATTTATTTTTTTTTTTTATAATTTCTTATGCCGAGGAAACGTTATTTTTGTAGAATAAAAGTTAAATTTGCTCCCAATCGATCCCCATAAAAATGAATATTTTAACGTCTGTCGAAAACCTTTTTTTTTCTAATGTACCGCAAGAAAAATTATCAAGAAAATGGCAAAGCCTCATGTATTATTCATGCCCATTCATTGTGTCGGATAAAGGAATATTTAAAACGTTAGAAATAAAATATAAGAAAAAGTTTTAAATATATATATTATATATATTATATATATATGTATATGTTTGAAAGTTTCTATAAATTATTGAGTAAAATTAAGTAAACAGTAAAGAAGCTTAATCGTTGATGAGGGACGAAAGCTAAAGTTTATTGAGGTTGGCATTCAGCGTCTCTTCCTTTATGTTCTATTTAACTTATAGAGCTCCAAAGCTATCGAATTCTCGGTATAGAAATTAGTTGGAAAGAAGTGCTCGGAAAGCAATTAAGACCGTTCTTCATTCGCCGAATCTGAAGTTGAATGGACTCTACTTTTTGAGGTTCCTTTGTTCTTATGGTAATTTCTTTAATTTAAAAGTGCTGAGTGGAGGTCTTCTTTGATGCTAAAGTTATTGCACACCATCAGAAGAAAAGATACATGACCTCTTCTCTCTTTTAGGAGGACTTCATGAATAGAGTTTGGCATCTGAGGAGTACAGGAAGGATTCTCTCTTTGTGTTGGGTGGCTGGGGGGAGGGGAGGGAGTGAAATGAAGTTCCCGCTTCGTCTTCAAGTGTTTCGAGGAAAAGCTGATAAAAACGCGACATACGAATCTTCACTGAAAAGAAATTAACTTTCGTAAAAATTATAAATTGAGCAATTTATTATTAGAAATTTATCCTCTTAAATTGCACTCGGTAAATTTAATTTAGAATTTTGTCTGTACTTTGTTCACTTTTAAGTCGGGATATTAAATTCCTCTGCAGCTTTTTTAATTTTTTTTCATATCTTGGATAAATAATAATACTTTTTATTGCTCCATTAATATTTTGATGTCGGTTTTTATTTATTTACTTATAACGTTTTTCATCTACGAACACTTTTCGTACATTGTACTTCATTCATTTGTTTTGCTGATTTTATATATATATATATATATATATACACAGGGTGTCCCATAAGTCCGGCATCATAGGAAAAATAATAAAAAAAGGCAAAAACAAAAGCTTTTATTTACAGAACGTGCTCAGTATGTCCACCATTGTTTTCAATACAAATTCAGACGTGATACCCAGTCAGCAAGCACACGGTGAATGATGTCAGGAGTAATGGTGTTACATGCCCCAATAATGCGCTGCCGCAAATGTTCAACACTCCTAATTTTCTCTGCGTATACCAGCGCTTTCAAGTGGCCCCAGAGATAAAAATCTAGTGGCGTGAGATCCGGGCTTCTAGCTGGCCATTCCACAGGCCCTCGACGTCCTATCCAATGACCAGGGAATTGTTGGTACAGGTATTCCCTTACTTGGGTGCTGTAATGTGCAGGAGCGCCGTCTTGCTGGAACCATGTTGGGAAATTTCCTTCTTCGTTCAAGACACTGGGAAATGCTTCTTCCTTGAGCATACGCAGGTAGGTGCCTCCATTGACATGTTCATCGAAAAAGAGGGGGCCTATGATGCGATCCTTCCAAATGCCACACCATACCATCACCCGAGATGCACCTTGTTCCTTTGAAGATGTATACCAGTGAGGGTTGTTTTGAGACCAGTAGCGGGTGTTCTGTCGATTTACCTCACCATTTCCATAAAAAACAGCCTCGTCACTGAACAGAATGGTGGACGGGAAATTGGCATCCCGAGCATATTGTTCCGTAGCCCATTCACAAAATTCCATCCGCCGGTCGGGATCATCATCTTCGCTTAATTTCTGTAGGATGTGAAGTTTATATGGATGCCATTTGTGAGCCTGAAGAATGCGATGGATGCTACTTTTCGACACTCCTGTCTCGGCGGACAATCGCCGAAGAGACTTATTGGGACTTCTGTTAAAATGAGCCAGGATAGCAGTCGCTGTATCATCGTCAGTGGACCTCCTTGAAGGTCCACTGCGTGGTTTATCTTCTATGGATCCTGTTTCCTTAAACTTTGCAACAAGTCTGTTAACACAACTCTGTGTTATTGGCTCGCGGTCTGGATGCAGTCTCTCAAATTCAGCAGCGGCCTCTGACTTCGATTTCCTATGAGTAGAATTATCTGGATTCGTTCTTCCTTGCTCACAGACATTATGACCTGTAGAAAGAGAAAAATATGAATTATGGTTTGTAGAAATAGAAAAATATGAATTTCTCCTATGATGCCGGACTTAAGGGACACCCTGTATATATATATATATATATATATATATATATATATATATATATATATATATATATAGAGAGAGAGAGAGAGAGAGAGAGAGAGAGAGAGAGAGAGAGAGAGAGAGAGAGAGAGAGAGAGAGAGAGAGAGAGAGAGAGAGAGAGATTTGGTTATTTTCTTAATGTTGGATGTAATGTGAATATTAGTTACTAATTTGGCATTAGTTTTGATTTATCCTTAGCAATTTGGGTGTATATCATAACTCGTTCAAAGGAAACTACTAATTATAGTTGAAACGAACATTTCACCAATAGGAGTAGTTACAATTGGTACTATTGCTTTGAAATTAGTTTTAAACAATTTTCCGCTGTTAATCATGACTGAGTTTGCGGGTTTTGCTTTTCTCTATCGCTTCAACAACACATAAACTTCGATGTTTATAAACTTTAATATATTTCGTCCCAAATTAATTTCCCGTTACAATTCTAAAGTTACAGCGCTAATTTTAAAAGGAGAACTTCTGCTCCGAGTTATAAATACGCGTCGACAAGCCTGTCTGAGGAAATTAAACTTGTATTACAAATGGGTGGATGCGTCCATTTCACGACCTAATTGGTCTGAAGAGTCACTTTTAAAGGGGTTTTCGTGTATTCCGCGAAAAAATTCGTATTTTTTTCATTCGATTTCAGTCACGTTCTTAAGGTCGATGCGTGGACACTACCAATTTAGAAATGTTTATTGCGGTTTCTGAAGGGAGCTTCGTGGTTTAATAGTTTATCTCATATTATGGTGAGGGAGGCGTATGAAAAATTTAAGTGAAAAAAAATAGCATATATATATACACAGTATATGTATATATAGGGTGTCCATAAATTATTCACCCCATTATAAGCCTTAATAAATTCGTCATTATAGGAGCTATCTTAAAACGGTTTGCGGCAATTAATAACACAACTGAAGAAATTTTTGTTTTAATTCAGTAAACCTCCACGTGAGCCCATTGGTAGCACGCAGAACATCAAGGCGATAGATGATTTCGTTCCAAACATTAAGAAGCATGTCTTGCGTGATGGAAGCTAATGTCTCTTCAATCCGGTGTCTTAATTCTGTGATGTTACTAACCTTCTTTGCATACACTCTGTCCTTTGTGTAGCACCATAAAAAGAAATCTAGAGGCGTGATATCCAGGGAACGAGGAGGCCATGGAATAGGGCCATCTCGCCCGATCCAACGAGAAGGGAACTTTTCATTGAGGAATCTCCGCACTTCTAATCCCCAGTGTGGCGGTGCCCCATCTTGCTGAAAGAACACACGGGGCTGCATATCCTGAAGCTGAGGTGCAGCATACCATTCAAGCATATCTAGGTAATTTGTAGCCTTCACAGTGTTCTCATGGAAGAAAAATGGCCAATCACACGGTTATGGGAGATAGCACACCAAACGTTTATCTTGGGACTGTTGCGTTCGTGTTCAATAAATTTATGCGGATTTTCTGATCTCCATATACGGCAATTGTGTCTGTTGACTTTACCAGACAGATGGAATGTCGCTTCATCACTGAAAACGACATTGTTCAAAAAATGCTCATCTTCATCAATACGGTCAAGAATGTCAACAGCAAACTGTACCCGTTTGGGTTTGTCATTTGGTAGAAGTTTCTGCAAGGTTTGCAATTTGTAGGCATAAAGTTTCAGCCTCTTGTGAACCACTTTATGCACTGTTGAACGCGGTATTTGCAGTTCTCGGCTTGCTCGGCGGATGGATTTTGTAGGACTTCGGATAAACGCCTCCTGAATTCCTGCTATCTTATCTTCAGACACACTAGGCCTTCCAGCTCCTTTCTGATGTAGCACACTGCCAGTTTCTTGAAATTGTTTCAGCCATCGCTTGGTGATTGCTTTGTTGGTGGAGTTTTCTGATATTCCTCCCGGAAACGTCTCTGTACAGTAATTGGAGATTTGGTTTCCCACATCCACAGCACACACATTGCTTTCTCCTTCACTGTCGCCATTGTGCCCTTAGTGGATGTTCTGCGAAATAAAGAAAAACATTTCTTGAGTTGTGTTATTAATTGCCGCAAACCGTTTTAAGATAGCTCCTATAATAACGAATTTATTAAGGCTTATAATGGGGTGAATAATTTATGGACACCCTGTATATATATACACACACACACGCACACACACAGGGTGTCTCAGTAGTGTGGACTCCTGAGCCATTAGGGCTATTTATTAATAATTTAATTTATTTAGTTTATTAATTTAATTCGGAGAAGCCTGCGTGCAAGAATCGATATGTGTAATGGTGTATGCAAGTTAATGGCATGCACTTCGAACAATTGTTAAAATAAAAGTAACTGCGGTACTTACGGATTATCGGGACTACCAAACGTCATTTTCGTTTAAACTAACGAAAATATCACAACTTAACCTAACCAATCATCAAGGGCGTTCAGTTGACCTAACCGGCCATTCAATTAACCTAACATGTTAATATTGGTTATTTCACCTAAATATCTTCTGATCTTTTCGTATTAGGCACTCACTGACATTTCGGGCAAGTTAAGGATGAAAGACTAACGCCGTAATTGATAAAAACATTCAGTGCTTTGTCTTCATCTAGTATTATCGGGACTACCTACGAAAAACACATTTTACGTTTTAAGCGATTTTATTCATTGTGGATAATATAATATGATATGATATAAATAAAATAAGTATGATAAACACTCAATAATCAATTTCAGGTGGCCAATATTCCGTAATTGTTTCCAGTATGGCACTGAAAGGGTCCCGTCCTCCGAGATTTTGATGCCAAATAAAAAACACTAGATAGGACTCCAAGTGAGGGCAGTCCCACGGTGCTTCTTATTCCTCCATTTCACTGACCCCCAAATTCTCTCAATGCGTTGTGTGTGTGCTCCCATGTCGGGGTCAATGAAGTTGTACTTATGATTGACCTTGAAATGTTCGAAACCAGCATCATTCAGTTCCTTCGTCTTGTATGAAAATGCCCGGTTAGGTCAACTGTACTCCCTTGATGATTGGTTAGGTTAAGTTGTGATATTTTCGTTAGTTTAAACGAAAATGACGGGAGCAAAAATACATAATAAACAGTTTGGTAGTCCCGATAATACGTAAGTACCGTAACTGCGTATGAGTCTAGACTTGAGATACCCTGTATATAAGCACACCGGACAAAAAATTAGTCACCCCTAATAGCACCGATAGTAGGAAGTTCAAGGTCACACAGAGGGCGCTGATGTAGCATTGGTAAGTGACAAGTAGCGATGACGTAGCACACAGGATCAGATCTGTTTCGTGAGGTGGTGAAGAACAAAGTGTGTTGGATATAGTCTGCAAAATGGGTCGTGAGGCAGACGTTACTCAGTGGCAAAAAGGAGCCATCGTGTTTGGCAGAGCCCACGGACACAAAATGTCTGAAGTAGCCCAATTTGTTGGTGTGTCAACGCGTACTGTCCAGCGAGTTTACAAAGAGTGGTGTAGTTCGCAATCAACTGACAATCGACGGCGTAACTGTGGCCGGAAAACAATTCTCGACAATAGGGGCCTCCGCCATGTTTCTCGTCTAGTAACTGCAAATCGTTTTCAAACCAGAGAACAATTGCTCCAAGAAACCAATGAGGTTCTCCAGCGACCAATTTCCGAACGGACATTGCGACGAGAACTGCATGCGATGGACATCTGGAGCAGGGTACCACGGAAGAGGCCGCTGTTAACAGCAAGTCACAAATTGGCACGTTATAAATGGGCTCAGAGGCACAAAAACTGGACTGCGGCAGATTGGAAACGTGTAATTTGGTCCGATGAGTCCCGTTTTTGTTTTTTCCAATGATGGGAGGCGACGAGTACATCGCAGGTCCAATGAAGCCTTTAATCCTGAATGCGTCGAAGGTGTTGTTCAGGCTGGAAACAGAAAGTGAAGCGCAGGACTCTGGCGGAACTTCGGGACCGGCTGATGAACGAGTGGCAGCAAATCGATGTTCAGTACATGCACAACCTCGTAGAGTCTCTGCCTCGCCGGATTCGTGCGGTTATCAAGGCCAGAGGCGCCGTCACACGTTATTAGGTACATTCTGAGGGGTGACTAATTTTTTGTCCGGTGTGCTTATATATATATATATATATATATATATATATAAGCAAAGAACCACGGGGAAAAGGAAAAGGAAGCACGAAGTCCGAGCGCTTTCGTGATATACTCACATCTTTAGGAACAAGAAAGAAATGGAGCTATTTCTTTCTTGTCCCTGAAGATGTGAATATATCATGAAAGCGCTCGGACTTCGTGTTTCCTTTTCCTTTTCCCTGTGGTTCTTTGCTTATTAAATAAATCACGTGTTGCTTTGTGATTTCTTTGCACATATAATAATAACAATAAAGTTTGCATTTTGTTTAGTTTGTATAGGGAAATTAGGTCCTTGGTTGATAGCAAGCCTTCCGTGCATTCGTACGTCTGTTTTTGTTACATTTTGCTGCACCTAAACAAAAATGAGATAACCTCTTTTGGATGTTTTCCTTCCTGCCTCCAATACTGACTGTGAACAAAGTTGTTTTACATCAAAGGCAAGACGCTGACACGTTCACGTGACCCGAAATTTGACTGCTTGCTGTAGTCTCAAGTGTTTTTTTCCTTCATAATTAAGACAGTGTTGAATTACAGATTAATTCTTTCATTATTCCTCGAAAAAAGAAAAACCTTTAATAGATTAAGGTAGAACACTAAACACGTGAAGTTGTCCACAGGACAAAAAAGAATTGGATTACTGGTGTCTGATTGGACAGTTTTATTCCTGCTACCTTTACATTATCGACATAATTTTTTTTTTTACTTGAGAAGATCATTTTTGTCCACAGTAAGTGCTCCATTGAGCGGGTCTGGGGATGTCGCCTTATCTATCGACAAATGAAGGCAATATCGACATTCACATTGTACCATATTTGTGCTGGCGTGTTACTATCTTTTTTATTTGGAAGTTTCAAGCTTCTCTCTCTGGATTATATATATATATATATATATATATATATATATATATATATATATATATATATATATATATATATATATATATATATATATATATATATATATATATGAAAAATTATTTCACGAAAGTGACACGTGAAAAGTATTTATGATGAATAAAACCACGAAGGAAAAAAGAAACACAAAGGGGTGCTCAAGCGCTTTCGTCTAATGACATCCTCAGGAACACTGAGTTTCTTTTTTCCTTCGTGGTTTTATTCATCATATATATATATATATGGAAGGGATACAGAGAAGCTTCATAGCCAAGATCAATGGGTGCAAAGAACTAAATTACTGGGAAAGGTTACGCGAACTAGACCTATATTCACTGGAAAGGAGAAGAGAGAGAGACACCATTATTTACACTTGGAAAATAATGGAGAAACTAGTCCCTAATCTTACTCTGAACACTATAACTCCCCAAACAACGGTGGAAGGTAGAAACGGTAGACTGTGTCGTATTCCCAAATTGAAGGCGAGACAGGGAACATCCTTAACCCTGAAAGAAAATAGTTTTGTGGTGAGAGGACCAAAACTGTTTAATCAGTTGCCCAAAGACCTAAGTAACACGAAGGGAGTTGCAGTGGAAATCTTCAAAAGAAGACTAGACGCCTGGCTCAGAACAATCCCCGATGAGCCGGGCGTACCTGGCTATGTGAGGTGGAGAGCACAAGAAAACAACTCACTACTTCACCAGGCCAACTCGAGAGGAGGGGCGACAAGCTTGACCTTCACGAAATGAGGAATCATCGCGCGAAACCTTTGTAAGGTTGTACGGTAAGGTATATATATATATATATATATATATATATATATATATATTGTGTGTGTGTGTGTGTGTGTGTATATGGGATGAATTTCACAATTAAACACGTGAAATGAATGAATGATGCAAACCCACATGGAAAAAGAAAAATTATTCCAAAGCCTTTCGTGTATTCAGAAGTACACCTCGTCAGGGAATGAAGGGATAAGGTGAGATGACAAAAATATATACAGGGTGGGGCACGGGAATCAAGTGTTTTTTGAATAGCTAGTAATCGGCCATTAGGAATGGGAGGGGCGTGTGGTAGGTAGCATTCCATTCCTGGGTTCATAGCATTTAACTTTAACTAACACTCACCTTTATCTTTCTGGTGCCATCATGGAGCAGTGGACGTTAGAACACCGCATGTTCGCGTATGATCATTTTGTTAGGAGTGGCGAGTCAGTGACAGCAGTTCAGCGTGCGTTTCGCCGCAGATTCAACATTCATCGAAATGACTCTGTTCCCGCTCGTGACACAATCTTACGTTGGGTTAACAATCTTCGAACAGGAGGCTCAATAATGAAAACAAAACCGAAGGGGCCGCAACGCACTGTGCGTACTCCAGAGAACGTTGAAAGGGTCAGACAAGCGATGTTGCAAAGCCCAGGCCGCTCTGCTCGGAGACATTCAGCTGCACTCGGAATCAGCAATCGTACTGTTAGACGGATTTTGCATGAAGAATTACATTTTCACCCATACAAGTTAGCGATGGTGCAGGAATTGAATGTAAACGATTGCCCCCAACGACTGAATTTGCACAGGAAATGCTTGCACTTTATGAGCAGAATGAAAACATGATGGTGGTAATGAGTGATGAAGCCCATTTCCACCTTAATGGGGCCGTCAACAATCAAAACTGTCGGTATTGGGCTGCTGAAAATCCGCGACAACTCCATGAAAAACCGCTGCATAGCTCTAAGGTTACAGTTTGGTGCGCGGTGGGAAAGTTTGGCGTCATCGGTCCCTATTTCTTCGAACAAAATGGGGTTACCGTTACCATAACATCTGGGCGTTACATTGAGATGGTGAACACCTTTTTCATCCCTGAGTTACGAAGAAGGCGTATTGCTCGTCGACATTTGTGGTTTCAGCAAGATGGGGCCACGCCACACACCGCCAGAGCGTCAATGGCTGTTCTTCGCCCCCTGTTTCCCAACCATCTCATTTCGAGATTTGGTGACATTGCATGGCCCCCTCGGTCCCCTGACTTGTCCACATGTGACTTCTTTCTATGGGGGTACCTCAAGTCACGTGTCTACGAGGACAAGCCCCGTACATTAGATGCATTGAAGGAAGCGATCAGTAAACAAATCATCCAAATCAACAGAGACCTGCTGGGAAGAGTGGAGGCCAATTTTCGTAAACGCCTTCAACAATGCGTCGACGGCCAAGGACATCATATGCCAGATATAATTTTCGGTACATGATTATTATGACATGAAATGCTATGTTCTTACGAATGTTGTTCTACCAATATATTTTCTTTACAAAAATAAATATCATTTTCCTGATTATTCCAAAAACACTTGGTTCCCGTGCCCCACCCTATACAACGGGACAGAAAAACAAAAAGATTAGCCCATGATTAACAAGAGTTGATTAGAGGCAAAAGGTATTTTAACATGATATTGTAAATTTTATACATTCCCGCACTGTTAATGAAATTATCAGGTCATCCCATAAGTAATGTCGTTTTTTACGATAGATTAAGTTTAAACTAGTCCTACTCGGTTTAAACATAAATTTTCCGAAGGTTATATCTTAAGAGGAGCTCTATCGTGTTTCGCTACATACTTTACAGACCTTGACCAGTGAAGACGTCTGTTTTGCTTTATGTGAACCCCTCATAAACATGGCGGTATCAGAAGAACATATCAGGCATATAATGCTTTACGAGTTCAAAAAAGGAAATAGTGCTACTGAAGCAACGCGAAACATTCAGGACGTTTATGGCAACGATATTCTGCATGTGAGGAAATGTCAAAGATGGTTTCAAAAGTTTAGGAATGGTGACTGCTGTTTGACAGATGCAGCACGCTCTGGACGCTCTGCTGAGTTTGATGATGACGACCTGCTGTTAGCCGCACTTGAAGAAGACTGTTCAACAACTGTCGAAGAATTGGCCCAGAAACTCAATTCATCCCTGTCCACCATCCATCGACATTTGCAACAACTCGGGAAAGTGCCTAAGTTAGGAAAATGGGTGCCACATGAATTGTCGATCGACAATCTGAGGGTGCGGGTAAACATTAGCACAGCTCTTCATTCCCGTGAACTCCAAGATCCGTTTTTGCACCGTTTAGTGACTGGTGATGAAAAGTTGATACTGTACCAGAATGTTAAGCGCCGTCGACAGTGAGTTTGTGCCAGAGAACCAGCGACACCACAGCCAAAACCAAATCTTCACCCTCGGAAGGTGTTGCTTAGTGTTTGGTGGGATAAAGGTGGTGTAATACACTTTGAAACCTTACCACACAACCAAACAATCACCGCTCAAGTTTACTGTCAACAACTGGATCGATTGAACACTGCACTAAAAGAAAAGAGACCTTTGGTTAATCGGAAAGGAATCGTGTTCCACCAGACAACGCACGTCCTCATACTGCTCGGATCACTTCTGCAAAAATTGAGGAGCTTGGGTGGAAAAAACTTCCACATCCTCCATATTCTCCAGACCTTGCGCATTCAGATTACACTGGGTAACAAAATTTGAAAATTTTTCTGTTTATTGTGATTTTTCTGTCGTTTCTTAATGATTTCGGGGCGCTGATTCCAAAAATGATATTGGTTTTGCTCTATCGTCAACCGTTTCAAAAATATAGGTCATCACACTTTTCATATGGCAAAGTATAGGGTGTCTCAATATACATGCAACCCATGTCACTGCTAATAATTCTGCCAATATTAATGTTCTCGTTCTATTTTTTCAGATTTGAAGAGAGGAGACGATAACAACTAATAATTATCAATCAAAATGCCTTGGACAAAGGAGGAAAAATTTTTTTGCGTCACTACTTATTTGGAGACGAAATCATTGAAAACTGTGCAAGCGAAATTTCGCAGGAAGTTCAACTTCAACAATTATCCCCAGAAAAGCCAAATTTATCGTTGGGCACACAATTTCAAGCTACAGGATCAGTAAACAATCTCAACAAGAAAGCAGAAACACACAGATCTGGCAGGAAGGT
Organism: Bathynomus jamesi; assembly: GCA_023014485.1. Taxonomy (NCBI): domain Eukaryota; kingdom Metazoa; phylum Arthropoda; class Malacostraca; order Isopoda; family Cirolanidae; genus Bathynomus; species Bathynomus jamesi. Next base: position 411,453 of record JAJOZX010000579.1, on the reverse strand, counting down.
GACTGCAAGATCTCCTGACAATGTGAATGCGGTGAGAGATTCTGTCGGAAGGAGTCCGAAAAAGTCAATCCGAAGACGTTGCCAAGATCTGGGTCTTTCACGTGCGTCAGTGCAAAGAATCTTGATCAAGGATCTTCAGCTGTACCCATACAGGATCCAGATCAAACATAAACTCACACCAGCTGACATGGCAAAACGTGTTGTGATGTGCCGGTGGTTCGAGAACAAGATCGAAGAGGATCCTGACTTTCTTGATGATGTTTGGTTCAGCGACGAAGCACACTTCTTGCTCAGTGGGTATGTCAATAGCAAGAACAATGTGTTCTGGGGCACACAAGCCCCAGACGAGGTGCTTCAGAGGCCCTTGCACTCTGTGCAGGGTGTCAGGGTGATTGACAACTTCGCTCGTCGGCTTCAAGTGTGTCTGCAGCGCAACGGCGGTCATTTGGAACATGTGCTCTAATAAATGTATCCTTTGATCTAGAGACCTCAAATCTTCAGTTTTTAATTGTTATCATATCAGCTTCCAGGAAATGTAATCGTTTTTGGAGTTTATTTTCTGAGTAATAAATTATTATCATGTCAATGGGTTCCATCTATTTTGAGACACCCGGTATATAAAGAAGGCTAACATAAATATTTTCTGAAAATAAAAACACTATTGGAAATTAATGTTTATTGAGCCAAAATTGTTTGACAAACCCAAAATGGTGCAAAGGATATAATATATATCATGAGGAGAACCGATAAGAGAATAATAAGCCTAGTTATGCAGTGTGCGTTCCTTAAAAATGCACTGAAGAACGCGACTTCCGCGTATGAACATTCTTATCCTCTCTGATCAGCGACCACACGTAGTCTCCCATCATGGAAGCATCCCAATGGCCCTGGTACCTTTTCCCCATCGTTTGAATATCTTGATGGAATCTTTCGCCATGTTCTTCACTCACATCGCCCAGGTTATCACGAAAAAAGTCTAGATGTGAATGCAGATAGTGTAATTTTAAAGACATACGGCACCCCATTTTGCCATAGCACTTAATCAAGTTTGACACTAACTCCTTATAGTTTGGTGCTTTATGGTTGCCTAAAAGCCCACGAACCACATCACGGAAAGCACACCAAGCCTCTTTTTCGATCGGAGTCATCATGGCTTCAAGGTTCTTTGAATTCAACAGCGCTTTGACTTGTGACCCTACAAAGATGCCAGCCTTGACTTTGGCCTCAGAGAGTTTAGGGAACATGACCCGAATTTGTTGGAAAACTTCCCCTCCAAAATCTAACGCAGTTACAAACTGCTTAATTAGACCCAACTTAATATGGAGAGGTGGTAGCAGAACTATGTCAGGCTTCACAAGAGGTTCCCCGAGTACATTGTACTTTCCTGGTTGCAGTCCTTCACGTGGAGGCCACTGAACTGTTTTATAGTGCTCAGTTGAAGCCCTGCTATCCCACAGGCAAAGAAAACATGAATATTTAGTAAACCCTCCTTGTAAACCTAACAGGAAACCAATCATTTTGAAATCACCACACACGTCCCAGTTATATTGTTCATACCTGATTTGAGTGAGCAGTTGTTTGACTTTTTCATAGTCCTCTTTCATTTGAACAGAATGTGCAACTGGTATGGATGGATATTTGTTCCCATTGTGGAGTAGAACAGCTTTTAAACTCCGAGTTGAACTGTCAATAAACAGGCGCCACTCTGAGGGTATATGTGTTAACCCAATAGCTGTGAATAGACCATTAACCTCGCTGCAATAACAGAGAGAGCCATTGACATCGTAGAACCTTGCAAACTCTTCATGCCGCTTTCGGTATACAGTGCTCTTGCAGTCTTCTCCAAGCAAATTCCACTCTTTGAGTCTGGAGGTCAGAAGCTCAGACCCTGATTTCGTCAGACCCAAATCTCTAATTAAATCGTCCATTTCCCTCTGATTTGGAAAGTGAGGGTTTGTACTGAAAGTTACTGTATATTTTTCATCATGACTGTCTTCACCAGCCGACATCTCAGATGAGCTAGCTGCATCCTCATTTTCAACCTGCAAAGCAAAGAAACAAAATATAGGCATAGCTATATATATAGAAGAGCATCAGCACTAAGAAAAATCGACACATAATGACCAACAGTCTGTAAATACAGAAGGTAAAGTAATGGATAGATACCTGTTCTGGTGGACGTGGTATTGGAAGACCTTCGCCATGTGGTACAGGAGCTATGGACGACGCTATGCTTGGATACTGAAGAGTCTGCCTTCCTTTAACTTTCCTGTACTTAGAAACATCTACCATGCAGTAGTAGCAATCGTCATGGTGGCTCTTTGGTTCTCTCCATATTCTGGGTACTCCCCGCAGCCACCCTTCAAGTGTGGAGCGGCAGCTTCCACAGATCACATGGGGTGCCCAGGGCTTATCTTGGTCACCCATAGGCATACCAAAATAGAGCCGATACGCGATCCAGAACTTGGTGCCTTGCGATATTTGCTTGGGGCCTATGTAATACCCACAAACGTAGCAGAATATATCCGGCGAGTGTTTACAAGCTCTAGTTGCCATTCTCTTTACCAAACTGTACTACATTAATCATAACCTGCAGATATAGAGAGAAGAGTCATTAAATCTGCAACAGATTACAGATTCCAGAAAAAAAGATGCATTCACAACACTGAAATAATGTTCGCAATAAAAAAGGATCGATAACACTCAAATCGTCAGCACAGAGAAGCACAGAAACACAGTACCTCAGTGCTGGTAACCATCAGACAAACAACCTGCTTTCTTTGTGTGCTCACACTTACTGACTTCTCAGACTCTGCGCTCTTCTTTATATAGCACAGTGGAAGTTTCGGGCAATTTCTAGAGCAAGAAACTGCCAACGAACATCCGGATTGTTCTCAACAATTCCTGATTATTCTGATATTGCTGCGCCCATAATAACATTATACTGGTAAAACATGAAAAATGGATTATCTCTGAAACCATTGATGATACACACAAACCAAGACCAGATTTGGACTCAGCGCCCACAAATGCATATAAAAACAAAAAAATCTATATAAACAGAATCAGCGTTACAGAGTGTTATCATCTCTTCAGGAGTCTGCAAAACTATCTTGACGAGAAACAGTATACTTTTTAGATGACATGCACACCAGTCTTTGTACGTTTTTTGCCTCAAAACCGCATGAATTTTATAAACATGGCAGTGGAAAGCTTGTAGGACGTTGGCAGAGTGTCATTGATTCCGATGGAAAATATATACTAGATTAAAAAGTTTCAGTCGAGTTTTTTTTTGTCCTTCAAATTCCGATCAAAAAAACGACATTACCTATAGGATGACCTGATATATTTAAAATGGATAAATGCACATTCTAGAATATTCCTTTCAATTATATCTCTCTTTTGAACGAGCGCTTTAGAACAATCCCACTTGATACTATGATTACATCCATACATACCGTATGGTTAAACAATGCATCAGAATTATCTGCTGTTCTGCACGCATATTTATTATGCTATTTTACCCTAATATCTAACGTTTTACCCGTTTGGCCTATATATACTGAGTCACATTGTGTACATCCGATCGAACACACACAACCAACCACATTATCCGGGCTATTCTTTATTAGGCGTGATTTAATAGTGCAGGGTGTCCATAAATGTTTACCCTGAAAACAGTATGCTATCATGTTTTAATGACGAATCTTACACCCGTTTTCTTTTTACAGGTGATCTCGTACACGCATAGAGTTTCTGTGCTGGTGTGTTTCGTCTACCGCATTCGCCGCTAGGAACGCTGTAGTAGCTGTTCAGTTAAGATGGCGTCTGTGACAGAGAAGGCACAATGTGTGTGGCTTGCAGAAACAAAATCTCCTGTCAGTGTTCAGCGAAGGTTCAGAACAAAGTATGGAAAGAATCCACCTGATGTGAAGTTAATTAAGTCGTGGATGAAAAAATTCTTGGAAACTGGAAACGTGGGAAAGGGAAAGAGCAGTGGTAGACGATCCAGTTTCCGATGGGATGGTGGAAAACATTCAAACTGCTTTCACACGGTCACCAAGGAAATCGGTGAGACAAGCTTCATGCCAACTAAAGATACCGAAGTCTACGGTGCACAAGGTGTTACACAAACGTTTGAAGTTACACGTGCAAATTGTTCAAGAACTGAACCCTGATGACCGTCCAAAACGTGAACAATTCGCTATTGACATTTTGAACAGCATTGACGAGGATAATGACTTCTTGTTACGTGTCTGCTTTTCAGACGAGGCTACGTTTCATGTTAGTGGTAGAGTCAACAGACACAATGTGTGTATTTGGGGATCGGAAAACCCACGTGCCGTAAGGGAGCATATTCGGGGCAGGCCGAAGATCAATGTCTGGTGTGGTGTGGACTAATGCATGACCAGATAATTGTTCCTTTCTTCTTCGCTGAGATCACTGTTTCCGCAACTGTGTACCTGGATATGCTTACCAATTACGCCATCCACCAGCTGCAGGACAGGCAGCCAACTGTCATCTTCCAACAAGATGGGGCACCCCCTCATTGGGCGCATGTTGTTCGTGAAACTCTCGACGCAACATTTCCAAATCGATGGATTGGCAGGGACGGGCCAATCCCATGGCCCCCAAGATCACCAGACATTATCCCGCAGGATTTCTTTCTCTGGGGTCATGTTAAAGATTTGGTTTATGCAACAGTTGTTCCAGATATCAGGACATTGCGAGAACGCATTACGGATGCAATTGCAACAGTTAACCCACAAATGTTGGAAAATGTGTGGCGTGAGTGTGAATACCGTTTAGACATTTTACGTGCCACTGGGGTGCACATGTGGAAGCTTAAGTAGTTCATTAACTATGTATCAAAACTTTGTATGTTTATCTACTTATGATTAAAACTGTTTGAATACGAGTGTTTATTTAAAAGTTATAGCATGCTTTAATCAGGGTAATCATTTATGGACACCCTGTATTATTATACTTAAAGACTACATTGATACCAATTGCTTTAAGTAAAGTCGGAAGATATTGAAAATTTACATGGTAAGGTTGGCTAAGGATATTTTTACACAAGTTCCTTTACAGTTACACTATTATAATACCTATTCTTCGCTTTCCTAAGGCAGTTATCTAAAAGTGAACTAGGATAACATAATTTAGTACCAATATTTATGATATTGCATAACTCGGAATCTAAAAATTCAGGTCTGACAACTCTCAATGCTCTAAGAAACATAGGAGAGAAAATAGAAGATTTAATCGAGGGATGATGTCAGAATAAAAATGCACATAAGAGTTATTATTAGTAGGCTTACGATAAACTTCAAATTTGAACTGATTAAAGCATCTCTGAATTTTTAGATCCAGAAAAGATAAGCTTCCATCATTTTCTTTTTCAACCGTGAATTTAATAGATAGGACTAAATTGTTGAGCCTACCAAGAAATAAGTCAACATCCAAATTATTAGGCCAAGCATAAAATATCTATATACCTGTACCAAACAAGGTTAAAATTAACAATAGTAAGCAAAATTCTGCTTTCAAAGTTTTTGAGAGCAGAATTTTTCCTACTATTGTTAATTTTAACCTTGTTTGGTACAGGTATGTATATAGATGATATTTTATGCCTTTGGCCTAATAATTTGGATGTTGACTTATTTCTTCGTAGGCTCAATAATTTAGTCCCATCTATTGAGTTCACGGTTGAAAAAGAAAATAATGGAAGCTTATCTTTTCTGGATCTAAAAATTCGGAGATGCTTGAATCAGTTCAAATTTGAAGTTTATCGTAAGCCTACTAATAATAACTCTTATGTGCATTTTTATTCTGACCATCATCCCTCGATTAAATCTTCTATTTTCTCTGCTATGTTTCCGAGAGCATTGAGAGTTGTCAGTCCTGAATTTTTAGATTCCGAGTTATGCAATATTATGAATTTTGGTACTGAATTATGTTATCCTATTTCAATTTTAGATAACTGCCTGAGGAAAGCCAAGAATAGGTATTATAATAGTGTAACTGTAAAGGAATTTGAGGGTAAAAATATCCTTAGACTACCTTACCATGTTAATTTTCAATATCTTCCGACTTTACTTAAAGCAATTGGTATCAATGTAGTCTTTAAGTATAATAATACTATTAAATCACACCTAATAAAGAATAGCCCAATAATGTGGTTGGTTTTGTGTGTGCGATCGGATGTACACAATGTGACTCGGTATATATGGGCCAAACGGGTGAAACGTTAGATATTAGGGTAAAACAGCATAAATATGCGTGTAGAACAGCAAATAATTCGAATGCGTTGTTTAACCATATGTATAGATGTTAATCATAGTATCAAGTGGGATAGTTCTAAAGCGCTCGTTAAAAAAAAAAGAGATATAATTGAAAGAATATCCTAGAATGTGCACTTATCCATTTTAAAAATAATTTCAATAACAGTGCGGGAATGTATAAAATTGACAATATCCTGTTAAAATACCTTTTGCCTCTAATCAACTCTTGTTAATCATGTGTTAATTTTTTCGTTTTTCTGTCCCGTTGTATATATTTTTGTCATCTCGCATTCTCCCTTCATTCCCTGACGAGATGTACTTCTGAATACAGGAAAGGCCTTGGAATCATTTTATTTTTCCTTGTGGGTTTGCATCATATATATATATATATGGGATTGAACTCAGAATGATCCCCTGAGGTTTTTTCATGATACACACAGACCGTGCATGGAACAAGGAACTCTTCTGGGATAATTAATTCCACTATAGTCCGAATAAGTAATGGTAAATGACAAACGCTTTAGTTTTTTCTTTTTCATGATGTTAGCCCGACGTGGGGAACGCCCGGGTCACTCGCAAAGAGGCCCCAAAAATATAGCTTCCCTCGCCCTAGATCCTGTCCCAAAGCTGGATCCTATTTGCTTCGCAGATAGCTGGTGAGGAAAGCTATATTTTGGGGCCTCTTTGCGAGTGACCCGGTGCCCACGTCGGGTTAACATCATGAAAAAGAAAAAACTATAGCGTTTGTCATTTACTATTACTTATTCGGACTATAGTGGAATTAATTTCCCAGAAGAGTTCTTGTTCCATGCACGGTCTGTGTGTATCATACAGTGTATATATACAGTATATATATATATATATATATATATATATATATATATATGACGTACAACAATTTTCAACTAAATTTCTCTAAATAATATTTAATTAAATTAAATAAGGTTTACTTCATGTTTAGATTTGTCGATCCTAACACGTTATTTTCATTAATAAAAGCTTGATTATACTGACGAACTTGTTCATTTGGAAAAAATATTTTGGCTTAATTTGACAAATTTTCAATTTCTTTTTCAGCCGAATTTCCTAATCTGTAAAATAGAATATTTCGTAATTTTGAACTTCATAGTAGGATTTCATATTAAAAATAGGACCTTATAACAGAGTTAATAAAGAGAATGTTCCATACTGTCAATTTCACGACTGCAAAACAAAAGAATATTTTGCCCCTCGAAGGCCTGTGATTTGTATGTAAATTAGTATAGAATATTAATAAGACTTAATTGCGTTCATTCTATTTATGAAGCCGTTGCCTCGTTATAGGTTATAATGTACTTTAATATATTAAAAGATCATCGCGTACATATGCCTATCAGTTTCAGCGACCTCCAGTTTATAAGTCTGGAAGTACTAATTAAGGATTATTACTAACATCAATATAGATCTTTTCGATAATGTTAAATAGTTTCACTAAGGCCTTAGACCTCTAACTATCATTTTCGAAGTTAATAATATACCCTAGGATAGAACTAATATTTTTTGTTTGTGAAAGACCTACGAGTTCGCATCCCCCATAAACAGGTCAGAACGTCGGTGCTACTATAGCGTGCGGTCGACAAAGATATCTTTAGTCTACAAAGGAATTTGCGCTGAAGTAACCTGACCCGACTTGAATTTGTGCTGACCTGACCTGAAATGACTTGACTTTATTTTTGGGGACGAATGTGAGGTCAAGGCGGACTATAAAAGGGGGAATCATGAAGACAAATATTAGTTCAATTACATTAAAACAAAAATTTAAAGGACAAATAAAACAAACAATTCATTCTATGGGATAGAATGCCCGGTTAGGTCAACTGTATGCCCATGACAATTGGTTTGGTTAAATTGTGATACTTTCGTTAGTTTTAACAAAAATATCAAAACAACCTAACCAATCGTCAAGGGCATACACTTGACCTAACCGGGCATTATATCCCATAAAATAAAGTTTGCTTTAAATTTTTTGTTTTAACGTAATTGAATTTGTAAATATGTTGTAGCCCGCACGCTATAGTGTAAATATCTTTGTAGACCGCACGCTATAATAGCACCCAGAACGTCTTTCCTCGCGCATGTTTTCAGTTTTCACATAAATATTTTATAAAACCAATAAAGTAAAGAAGAATTTAAGAAAATAAAGGCTGGAAACGAGGTAGCGCTCATATATTATAAATAAGTGACACTTAAAAACTAAAAAAACAACTTTATATTAATTCTACTTTAAGGACGACGTCGTAAAGTTCCTCACTGTTTTGAATTTTATTTTCTTCGTTTTAAGCATAAGTCCTTTCCTGTTTACTCCAAATTAGACAATATTTTGCCCTACGCACTTCTATATATACTGTATATAATATTCTTTCCCGCTTTTATTGTTTTCTTTGTGTTGATGTTACTCGTTTTTTTAGTGCCATCTTTTCAGTATATATATATATATATATATATATATATATATATATTATATATATATATATATATATATATATATATATTTATATATATATATATATATATGCGCCTCGGTGTAGTAGTAGTTAGCATCGTTGACTACGAATCCATCGGCCCCAGGATCGAGACCTGGTGACGACAGGCGGCGCGCAGCAAAACCCAGCTGTTCATCCTTCCACATAATAAAGAAATTGGTTGGTAGATAAATGGGTACTCTGGGTAGCCTAGTGGTTAAGACGCTGGGCTGCTGGTGAGGCGTGGTTCGGATTCTACGTTAAACTGTCGGTTTTAGGTGGAGTGACAAGCTTGACCTTCGTCAGAATGAACAATTCGAGCGGAAGCCAAACCAAGTTAACCAAGATACACGGTTTTATGCGTATGTATGTAGGAATGAATGAATGAATGAGATCTTAACTTTATTAATAGGATTATTCAAGTTTATTTCGCCCTTTACTCTCTCTATTCAACTGGATTAAGATTCCTCCTGCTTTATCGGTCAATACCTTTTGTCTGTGAGACGCAAACGTTGAGCTATCCTAGCTACCCGTTATGTTGATAATGTATTTTGCATACTGAAACACCAATTCATTATTGAATTTGTAACTCATTTGAATTCGCAACTTCCTGGAATCTAATTTACATATTAGAAGTTGTTTCTCATTCTTATATATTTTATTCGACGACGAGTTTTACGAACTCTGCCAGTAAACATTTTGTTTTTTATTCTCATCTTCTCGATATTCATCAGAAAATGTCGTTTGCATTATGTTGTTTTGTTCGTAACGTTAATAAAGTTAATAAAAGGTTTTCAAATTATTAAAAATTGAAAGAAGACAAAAAGATGTGTAAGATGAAAACACGAGAAAAAAAAGGTTGATATCTGAAAGTTTGCTACATGAATATTGATTTTTGAAATATAAAGAAAATTATATTGCAGAAACTATTAAGTTTTACGTAATAAGTGAAATATGTGGAATATATGTCATCATTTAGGGGAGAAAAGACGAACGTAAACGGTAACAAGTGTAAATAAAACCCACTTATAGTGTTTAGGTACGAGGCTCTCATATTATACATATCCTGAACATAAAGAGCTAATATTAACATTTAAAGAAGGGTCCTTCAGCACAAGTCCCAATTAAAGCATATTGACGACCCTCGAATGAATGATTCAAAAACACAAATACATTCATACGTGAACCGAAAGTAACCTCTCTCTGAATTTTATAAAAAGATAAACATCTTAAAACTTGGAAAATAACGGATAACTGCAAGTTCTCTTTAACGTGTGTGTGTGTGTGTGTGTGTGTGTGTGTGTGTGTGTGTGTGTGTGTGTATTATGGATTTAAATGTGGTGAAAAGTCGATTAACGATTGCCGATTAATCTGCTTCCAGTATAAGACTAATTGCTATCGTATATAATTGTCTATATTATATTATATATATATTATATATATATATATATATATATATATATATATATATATATATATATATATATATATGCTGCAAATCCACAAGGAAAAAGAAAAACGATTCCAAGGCCTTTCGTGTATTCAGAGCTACACCTCGTCATTCCCTGACGAGGTAGCTCTGAATACACGAAAGGCCTTAGAATCGTTTTTCTTTTTCCTTGTGGGTTTGCAGCATTCATTCATTTCACGTGTTTAATTGTGAAATTCATCCCATATAATATATATATATATATATGATACACACAGACCGTGCATGGAACAAGGAACTCTTCTGGATAATTAAATCCACTATAGTCCGAATAAGTAATGGTAAATGACAAATACCATAGTTTTTCTTTTTCATGATGCAAGCCCGACGTGGGCAACGGGTCTCTCGCAAAGAGGTCCCATAAATATAGCTTCCCTCACTAGCTATCTGCAAAGCAGACAGGATCCAGCTTTGGGACATGGATCTAGGGTTTAAAGCAGCCTAGCCCCACTACATTTAGAACCTCAATATAAGTAAAAGACTCGTTGCATTCACGTCGGATTGAATAAACCAAAGAAAAAGGGGTAACTATTATATTTTTAGCCAAAACCAAAACTTAAACCTCAATTGGCAGAATTGAGCGTCCACTTTTCAAGGCACATAACATGTCCGTTTCATGATGGGAATGAACTCAGAATGGTTCCCTGAGTTTTTTATGATACACATAGACCGTGCATGGAACAAGGAACTCTTCTGGGATAATTAAATCCACTATAGTCCGAATAAGTAATGGTAAATGACAAATACCATAGTTTTTCTTTTTCATGATGCAAGCCCGACGTGGGCAACGGGTCTCTCGCAAAGAGGTCCCATAAATATAGCTTCCCTCACCAGCTATCTGCAAAGCAGACAGGAGCCAGCTTTGGGACATGGATCCTGGATCCTGTCTGCTTTGCAGATAGCTGGTGAGGGAAGCTATATTTATGGGACCTCTTTGCGAGAGACCCGTTGCCCACGTCGGGCTTGCATCATGAAAAAGAAAAACTATGGTATTTGTCATTTACCATTACTTATTCGGACTATAGTGGATTTAATTATCCCAGAAGAGTTCCTTGTTCCATGCACGGTCTGTGTGTATCATAAAAAACTCAGGGAACCATTCTGAGTTCATTCCCATATATATATAATATATATATATATATATATATATATGGGATAGAACTCGGAATAAATATATAATGTCTGACTTTTTTCGAATGAAGCCTTAGGAAGCTGGCATTTAGAATTATGTTGATAATAATTATCAACATAATTCCAAATGATTATAATCATCATTAACCTGTTATTATTAGGAAACTGTAAAACGGTGCAAGAAGACAGCATACTCGTATTTACGAGAACAAAATCTATTATGAGCATGTACCTTAATGAACGGTGAAATTCCATAAGTTGCACGGGCTTCATGGATTATTATTGTAATCTCTGATGATTACTGAAGCATAAAAAAATGTAGGATGTCTTATCATTGGATAATTAGAGTACGTGAATTTTAATGATTGCAAATAGTTAGTGTAGATATGTAAGATTTACTGCACTGCATAATTAGTTTAGGCTAAATTATGATACGACTGAACTTGGAGGGATGATAAGTAAGTCTGAAAATATCGATAAGCTGATACTAGGTGTATATATATCGACAGCGGGATGTTGGCATTCGAATTTTTTTTATATCTCTAGGCCCTTTTTTTTTTTCTATATTTCTACTCTTGAAGAAACTTCCATACCTATAAATAAAACAATGAAAGTATTAATGATACATAAAGTTTCGTTATTTGAATCATTCTCATTATTTAACTTACCACGTTTTCAGTAGTAAAATAGAACGTGGAAGAACACGCAGAAAGACGAGACCTTTTTTTTTTTTTAGGCTTTTTTTATTATTTGCATAAAAGAATATTTGCGTAATTACTCGTGGCCACACAGCAGCACACTAATTGAAAACCATGAATAATTAAACACCTACGAATATTAACATAGCTTGGATGTTCTTAGATTAAACTTATCGTACTTTATGTATACATTTTCTTCTTTGAAGACGTATATTACATTCATCTCTTAAGAGCGTGTAAAATGACCCTCTTACATAATTAACAGATCTGGTAACATTATTCATAAGAGTACAGAAATTATTGGAACTTTACTGATTTAGAAACTCAGGGCGGGGTGAAATACAGGAAAAGCCTCAAGAAATTAACAATAAAATTAATCAAACATAAAATATTAAAAAAGTGCGTAAGTTTGGGTTTAGTAATTACCACCTATTTATATGCGAAGTATTTGTGAATGACACCCAAAGGGCCCCAAAACTGAAGGAGAGACCTCCTGTAGGCAACGGATTTAAGAAAAAAAATATGCTTATAAACTTCCCCACTTCGTTGGTAAATTTATAATAAAAAAAATTTTAAACACGTTTTGGAAACGAGTTTATAAATGTGCCTAATCAAGGCTTAGCAAAGAGAAAGAGAAATTTAGCTTTGTATGGACGTTACTCAAAGTTCGGTGGAAGAGACATTTGAAGTATCATCTTGTGAGGATTTCCTCAATTAAGTTGTCGTTTTTTAAATCTCTCGTTATTGTTACCTTCCTAACTTGGGGTATGTTTGTTATGAGTAAATGATAGTAAAAAATTTCATTTTTAGAAATAGACACATAATTAACTACGATGAAAATAAATTTTTGTGTCCTCAAAACTTTAGTACCCTAATGTTTTGGGAGTATCGTCTCGATTATAATGTGTGTATTATGTAGTTAACACGTTCACTGCCAGCACTTTTTAAGAAGGTAACCAGACACCACCAGCATCTTTGCAAGTTTTTACCCAACTACATGGGCGTACGCAGCATTTCTTAAAGGGGGGATCACACACACAATATATATATATATATACACATTTATTTATTGTGTGTGTGTGTGTGTGTGTGTGTGTGAACTCAAAATTGATGATGATTGATTTGGAATCAAAATGAATTGTATTTTGGAAGGCTTCAGTTGTATTTTATTTCCAATTTATGGGCAAAGAATTAAATTTGAAAAAAATAATTGTACGTATAAAGACATATATAAACGTTCCTTAGCCAGCCAAAATAGTAGAATCATAATTATTATAGGTGACGGAGCCCTTGCACACTGCGACTCACGTACTAGTTATGTACCCAGAAGTTGGATAATCATTGCTTTTGAGTTATGAGTTAATAATATGTCCTGGTAACCATAAATAACTGAAATTCTATATATGACATCAAGATTTTGTGTGGTGAATGTTGCAAAGTTATCGATTTTTTAAACTTTCTTTTTCAAATATTTTTAACGAGTAGTAATTTTTACAATGGGGGCCTGTGCCCTCCCCCTTATGTACGCCACTGCCCAACTAACAACGTTTCACCAAAAATTTAAACAAAAATTAGAAGTAAAGATATCTCTAAACAAAATATACGAAAATAAAGCTTATAATGTATACGTTCAAGACGAGATTTCTCATCTTCAGCGGTGAATGTATTAAATTCTACGAAAAAAAATGTAGTTAGGTTGTACAGTATTGCCCCTTACTTAAAAATTATATATATACATCGTAGCAGTTCAGTGCGTTGGTCTCTCTCCACACGAAGCTCAAGCTGGTGGCCCCGCCTCTAGGCCTGGCTTGGTGGAGGAGCGAGTTTCTTTCTTGCACTCTCCATCGCACATAGTTAGGTACACCGTCTTCAGCTATGCCAATTAACCAATATATATATAAACAAAAACGAACACTATTCCGCAAGAGAAGGAGAGTAGCCACGAAGTTAATTACACAGACAACATCATCAAAAACGTGATATAAGTAAAATTGGAAAGTATAAACAGGGAAATACAAACCCTAATTAAGGGCCATTCAAAGAGAAGAGGAAGATGCGGTGAAAACAATAAAAGATAACCCCGAATACTTCTATAGCTTCGCAAAAAGAAAAACATAAACGCCGACCACTATCGCACCCTTAAGGAAAGAAAATAATGAGCTAACCGATGACCTAATAGATACATCTGAAATATTGAGAGCTCAATATGAATCGGCTTTCAGTACCCCAAATAGAGACAAAGCAGAACCTGACAGAAATACCTTTTTTGAATAGTAATTAAATGGAGAATGTATAACTAATTTTGAATTTACCGCAGAAAATATAGCGAGAGCTATAGGACAAATGAAATCGTATTCAGCTGCAGGCCCGGGCAGATGGAATGCCTTGTTGATTAAAAAACTGTAAGAACGAAATAGTTACACCATTTTATTGGATATGGAGAAGGTCCATGGACACGGGGGAAATAACGAGCATACTAAATAAAGCGAACATTCTTCCTATATAGAAACGGGGGGGTTAGACAATATTATTTTTTTTTTAGAGACGAAAGATTCAATGAAACAACACGGATTCCGATCAGGCAGACTAGATGCCTGGCTATGTGCGATGGAGATCGCAAGAACAACTCGCTCCTCCATCAGGATAGGCCTAGAGGTGGGGCCACCAGCTTAGCCTTCGTGTGAAGGGAGACCTATGCACGGAACTTTTCCCAGGTTTATATATACGTATACACACACACGGTGTCCTAGAAGTCTGGGCTCATAGGGAAAATATATTTTTAAAGTGAAACACACATTTCTAATGTCAGTTTTACATATTTCAGGAAAGAAACTCCCCTGATGGCTTAGTATACCAATCAAGAGAAGGTAGAACTGGTATTGCTACATGTTTTCGGAAAAAGCCAGAGGGAGGCATGTCAGTTATTTCACGAACATGCCTTCCTCTGGCTTTTTCTGGAAACATGTAGCAATACCAGTTCCACCTTCTCTTGATTGGTATACTGAGCCATCAGGGTATTTCTTTTTCTGAAATATGTAAAACTGACATTAGAAATGTGTTTGTTTCACTTTAAAAATTTAATGTCTATTTTCCCTATAAGTCCAGACTTCTGGAACACCATATATATATATATATATATATATATATATATATATTAGTGGTGGACCGGATGTCAGTTTTTCAACATCTGCGGATGCGGATTTTTAATATCAATATCCGCGGATGTGAATGCGGATATTTAGTTAATCTATCAATATAATATAGAATTATGAATATATGACATAATTTTTAAAATTTCATGATATTACTATTATGGCAGGCAATGCATAAGAATTAAAATTAATATTAATGTTTTCATTTTGATAAAAATAATAACTTTCTCAAGAGTTTCAGCCACAGAAAATTCAATGAAACAAGTTTCATTCAATTTTCTGTGTTACCAGCTATTTATATTTTGAGGTTTATATATTTGTTTGTTCATTAATAATTAATACTTTACATGAAATGTGAATGACTGGGCCTTATAAGCTACTTTATAAGCTAATTTAATTGTAAATTGCATAATTTCTTAGAGGTAATATCCGCATAACATCCACAGTCAGAAGTGCGGATGCTGATGTTAAAAATGATGCGGATGCGGATATCCGGTCCACCACATATATATATATATATATCGAAAAAACAGGAAAGCGAGGCATATATAATTTTATATCTTTGTGAAGGAAAAGTACTTTCAACTGACCATTCAACATTTTGATTTAGGGAATGGGTACATGTACTCTTTCTGTTTTTGTGATGGGATTTTAGTAACACTTTTCTACAATTTTTAGTTTAAAATGGTCCGTATAAATGTTATTTCCCATGAAAATTTGTGAACTAATTTTGTGATTGGCATGGTCAGTTCAGATGGTTTATACTCAATGATTTTATATTATGTACGAACAACCACCACCAAATTACACACCAACTAGTTATGATGCTGAAGAATGAGTTTCAGCGTCACGTGTTATTTTTAAAAGTACAGTATTTTGAATGTAGAAATATATATACAGGGTGTCCCGTAAGTCTGGAACCATAGGGCAAAATGATAAAAACGGCAATAAAAACGCCGAAGAGACTTTTGGGGACTGTTTGTGAAATGAGCGAGGATGGTAGCGGCTGTGTCATCGTCGGTGGATGTCCTCGGAGGTCCACTGCGTGGTTTATCTCCTATGGATCCCGTTTCCCTGAACTTTAATACAAGTTTGCCGACACAGCTGTGTGTTATCGGCAGCGGTCCGGATGCAATCTGTTAAATTCCTCAGCGACCTCCCTCTGACTCCGATTTCCTACGAGCAGGATTACCTGGATGCGTTCTTCCTTACTCAAAGACATCATGGGCACTTGCATAAACGGAAAAACATGAATTACTTATTTACCCTATAGTTCCAGACTTATGAGACGCCCTGTAGAATAGTTACCATTGATCATATGAAATGCCCATATTTTTTATTTTTTAAAATTAAAAATAGATTGTGAACTTTTTCGAGGACCGACGTGTTCTAAATTATTTGTAAGTAATTTTGTGTGTTCCAAAACATATAGGAAAGTATATAAATATTTCTATATCTATACAATTAAAAAAGTTCAAAATGCAAAAACTTTATATATTCAGAAAAAGAACACAAGTTGCCTAAAATGTACAATACTTTTCAATATTCTACTGTACACTTTAGATTTGCATATACCTTTGAAAATTTTTTTCTTTCCAGCTATACATCTATGCCTTTTTTTAAAGTATTTCCTATGCCTTCCTTATTTTTATACTGTTTATCTATATAGGTTTGCCGTCCCTAATGGACAAGCACAGTAGTCTTCGAATAAAGGACGAATCCACAGTTAAAAAATTCAAAATATACATTCATGAACATTCAAATTAATGAATAATATTTAACGGTAGACCTGTTTATCCTTGCTTAACAAATTAAATGAAAAATGTTTTGGGCAGTGATATATATATATACTGTATATATATATATATATATATATATATATATATATATATATATATATATATATATATATATATACACACACAAACTCAGAATGGTCCCCTGAGAAACTTATATGTTAAACACAGACCGTGCATGGATTTAATTTTCCCAGAAGAGTTCCTTGTTCCATGCACGGTCTGTTTTAACATATATATATATATATATATATATATGAAAATTATTTCACGAAAGTAACACGAAAGCGCTTGAGCACCATTTTGTGTTTCCTTTCCTTCGTGGTTTTATTCATCATATATATATATATATATAAATATATAAGCACACCGGACAAAAAATTAGTCACCCCTAATAGCACCGATAGTAGGAAGTTCAAGGTCACACAGAGGGCGCTGATGTAGCATTGGTAAGTGACAAGTAGCGGTGACGTAGCACACAGGATCAGATCTGTTTCGTGAGGTGGTGAAGAACAAAGTGTGTGTTGGATATAGTCTGCAAAATGGGTCGTGAGGCAGACGTTACTCAGTGGCAAAAAGGAGCCATCGTGTTTGGCAGAGCCCACGGACACAAAATGTCTGAAGTAGCCCAATTTGTTGGTGTGTCAACGAGTACTGTCCAGCGAGTTTACAAAGAGTGGTTGTTCGCAATCAACTGACAATCGACGGCGTAACTGTGGCCGGAAAACAATTCTCGACAATAGGGGCCGCCGCCATGTTTCTCGTTTAGTAACTGCAAATCGTTTTCAAACCAGAGAACAATTGCTCCAAGAAACCAATGAGGTTCTCCAGCGACCAATTTCCGAACGGACATTGCGACGAGAACTGCATGCGATGGACATCTGGAGCAGGGTACCACGGAAGAGGCCGCTGTTAACAGCAAGTCACAAATTGGCACGTTATAAATGGGCTCAGAGGCAAAAAACCGGACTGCGGCAGATTGGAAACGTGTAATTTGGTCCGATGAGTCCGTTTTGTTTGTTCTCCAATGATGGGAGGCGACGAGTACATCGCAGGTCCAATGAAGCCTTTAATCCTGAATGCGTCGAAGGTGTTGTTCAGGCTGGAAACAGAAAGTGAAGCGCAGGAATAGACACCCACGGACTCTGGCGGAACTTCGGGACCGGCGGATGAACGAGTGGCAGCAAATCGATGTTCAGTACATGCACAACCTCGTAGAGTCTCTGCCTCGCCGGATTCGTGCGGTTATCAAGGCCAGAGGCGCCGTCACACGTTATTAGGTACATTCTGAGAGGGGTGACTAATTTTTTGTCCGGTGTGCTTATATTACGAGAGCTCCTGAAGTGTGCTATCTTTTGTATAAATTTTCTCCAAAACGGAAAGTAGCTACTACTAAACCTAACTTAACCCAAAATAAAACAAAACAAAACCTGGCTGTGTAAAATCCTGAGGTAGCATGAAGTAGTAGTAATTTGATTTTGAGTTTTTTAATTAAAATCCTAGCGAGAGTGAAATTCGAAAAAATAATCTTTATATAAGATAAAAGAGCGCATTCTCTAAACTTTTTAATGGAACCCTGCCCTCCCTTTTTGCAATGTAACTGGTTATGATTTTGAAAATATAAAAGACATTACATGTAGGAGCTAATGTAACTTCAATGACCATCGACGAAAATGTAGGTGGAATTTGTACTTTCACAACTGAATATATTATATTACTTGAGTTTTGCTTGATGTCATCGAACGATGGTTCAGGGTCGACCTGCGGTCGACCACTCTGCAGCATCCCACCTCATTTGCAGGATATGGTGGAGAGATTTGGTTTCCACTCTCCTTCTGCCCTCGTAGCCAGCTACGTATGGCTGGTCAAGGACTTTGCACAAGAACCTGTCCAGTTGGTTCTTGAAATTATTTAGGTTGGTATGCTGGAGGTTCCTCACTTCTTTAGACGCCTTGTCAAAGAGTTAGTTTTGGGCCACGTATTCTAAGCGCATTTTTCATCTTCGTTTTCAAGCTTCCTGTCCTACCGCAGCTGGGACAGTACAGAATCTGCCTCTTCCCTGATTCCACTGTGTTCTTATCTCATTTCTAAAGTTTGGAACACATCCCTCGAGTATTTTCCATATGCATATTATTGTGTATAGCTGACGTCTTCTTTGCGGAAAGTAGAGTTTTAGACGTAAAAGTCCTTTATACTCGTATTGTTTCTATATTTGCAATGTCTCGTTTTTTGTATGGGCTTATGAGTACTGAGCATTACTCAGACTAGATTCTTCCATAATTTAAGTACTGTATGATGTTTGCTTTTTTGCTGCGGAAGCTCCTCCAGACAATTCCCATTATTTTTCTAGCTGTTGTAATTGTAATTATAGTGCTCTCTGAATTCTGCATCTTACGACATTATACTCCAAGATCCCTGATATATATATTATATATATATATATATATATATATATTATATATATATATATCGTAAAGAACGACGCTTGTATAGGAGAACATTCCGCGCAAGATGAAGAGGGAGAACGAACAAATGAAAAAATGAGGTTCGTTCTCCCTCATCTTGCGCGGAATGTTCTCCTATACAAGCGTCGTTCTTTACGTTAATTATACTGCGTGTTATTTGCAGTTGAAAAAAAAAAAATATATATATATATATATACTAGCTGAGGTACTCGGCGTTGCCTGGGATAAATTTCACATTAGATCCCCAGTTTAAATAAAATAAAGTTTAAGACAAAAGGCTGAAATGGATTGCTCTGGCTGTTGCATGTCGTTCACGGTCAGCTTCAAGGCGTGATTGTCTTTCTTGGGATGTTTATCTTGCTCTGGTAGCTGCTACACTTTCTTGGACAGCTTCAAGACGTGATTGTCTTTCTTGGAGGTTTTCTCTTGCTCTGGCTGTTGCATGTCGTTCACGGTCAACTTCAAGGCGTGATTGTCTTTCTTGTGAGCTTTCCTGCTTCCGGGCTTCTTTATTTTTTCTGGCTGTTGATGTAGATCTGCCCAAACTTGTCCGTTTCTTTGGTGGCATGGTAAAGTTGTTGGGATTTTCAAAAACTGCAAAAAAACATTGCCACATTAACTTCCTGTGACAACCATTACGCACTTCCTGTAACTACTCGCACAAACAGACAGGCTGACCGACTCTGTGTTGACATTCTTCATCCCATAAGAGGTTCCCGTGCCAAATTTGGTAGCTCTAGGTCAAACGGTTTGAAGTCCTAAAAAATAATTATATGTGAAGCTCAAGATTTTCATGATTGTGTTCTTTTCTATAGTTTTATTGACCAAATAATTGAACCGACAGTAACTGGAGGTTCAATTATTTGGTCAGTAAAACTATAGTCATGAAAATCTTAAGATTCACAAATCTTGACACAATGTGAAGCTCACAATTTTCACGGCTGCGTTCTTTTCTGAAGTTTAATCGCGGTGCTGGGGCTGTCGGGCCCAGTAATTTCAATTATTTAATTTATTAACACCCAGGTGCACAACCTGGGGACCTAATCAATATGTGTGTGAAGTTTCATGGTTGTAACTGCTTCCATTTTGGAGTTATGGCTGGAACACACACACGTCCTTTTGAGGTACCCGGCGTTGCCCGGGATAAATTTCATTCTGTGTTGACATTCTTCAACCCATAAGAGGTTCCCGTGCTAAATTTGGTAGCTCTAGGTCAAACGGTTTGCGCTTGCATGAAGGACAGACAGGCGAAAATATATATAAGATATATATAACCTCGTTGCTGTTCGGTGCGTTGGTCTCTCTTCACACGAAGGTCAAGCTGGTGGCCCCGCCTCTAGGTCTGGCTTGGTGGAGGAGCGAGTTGCTTTCTTGCGCTCTCCACTGCACATAGCCAGGTACTCACGGCTCATCTGGTACCGTCCTGAGCCAGGCATCCCGTCTTTTCTTGAAGACTTCAACTTTGACCCTAATAACGTTTCTGAGGTCCTTTGGAAGCTGGTTAAAGAGTCTGCCCTCCCCCCCTGACAACCAAGCTATTTTCCCTCAGTGTTGAAGAGGTCCCCTTGTCGGGCCTTTAATTTGGGAACACTACACATTCTGCCTTTCCTATTTTCCAGTGTTTGAATGGTAATTAGGTTTAGTTTTAGATTTGGTACCAGTTTTTCGATCATTTTCCACATGTAGATTATGGTGTACCTCTCTCTCCTTTCCAGGGAATAAAGATTTAGTTTGCGTAGTCTTTCCCAGTAGTTGAGTTCTTTGCAGCCATCAATCTTAGCTGTGAAATGTCTTTGTGTTTCTTCTAGTTTATTAGTTCCTTTTTTTTTGTATGGGGACGTCAAAACTGAGCAGTATTCAAGTTTTGGTATAATCAGTGTTTTTAGCAGGGGAATCATTATTGTCCTGTCCCTTCTTTTAAACGTTCTTAGTACATGTCCCGCGACTCATTTTGCTTTATTTATCGCTATCTGATTTTGTGTTTCGAATTTCGTATCATCGGTCATTATTACCCCCAGATCGATCGCTTTCGTGCTTCTCTGAATTTCTTGTCCATCTGGAGCATAATATGCAGTCTGTTTAAGTTCCTCTTTTCTACCATATCTCAAGAGCTGAAATTTCTCAGTGTTAAATGTCATGTTGTTGTCTTCTGACCATTTGTATATTTTGTTCGTGTCCCTCTGCAAGGCCTCCACTTCATTTACGTCGCTGATTTTTGTGCTGATCTTTGTATCGTCTGCAAAGGATGTTACTATACTGTTGCTGTTTACTCCGCTGTCTATGTCTGTTAGCATGATAATGAACAGGAGCGGGCCAGTACTGTTCCTCGCGGTACTGAGCTGCGTACTTCCAATTCTGATGATGATATCTCTAATTTTGACGACCTGTAGACGTTCTCTGCGGAAGTTTTAGATCCATTTTCCCACTTTGCCTGTTATTCTCATATATTTAATTTTATGTGCTATTATACCGTGATCACATTTGTCGAAAGTTTTAGCAAAATCTGTGCATCTAGGATATTGTTGTAGTATTCTATTGGTTGTGGTAGGCATGATCTACCATCGGAATCCATGCTGATTTTCGTTGAATCTTTCCAATGTCTCCAAGAAATCATAAATTTTCTCTCTTTCAAATACTTTGGTGAGGTGGGACGTCAATGACACTGGTCTATAGTTTTTTCTTTGAGATCTGTCCCCTCCTTTATATATAGGGACAGTGTTTGCTCTTTTCAAGATACTCGGTATTTCCCCAGTGTCTAGAGATTTTCTCCATATCCAGTATAAAGGTGTAGCTATTTCATTTTTACAGTTTTTAATCAATAATGCGTTCCAATTGTCCTGACCTGCAGCTGAATGTGGTTTCATTTGTCCTATAGCTCTCGCTACATCTTCTGGAGTAAAATCAAAGTCTGTTATACACTCTCCCTGCAAATTCTCTTCAAAGACTGCATCTATGTCAGGTATCGCTTTGTCACTTTTTGGGGTACTAAAAACTGATTAATACTGGGCTCTCAATGTTTCAGATATTTCTTTTGGATCGTCGGTTAGTTCATTATTTCTCTTCCTTAAGGGCCCAATAGCGGCGCGCGTTTTTGTTTTCCTTTTCGCATAGCTATAGAAGCATTTTGGATTTTCCTTTATTGCTTCTACCGCCTTTTCCTCTTCCCTCTCTGTATGGTTCTTAATCAGGGTTTGTATTTCCATATCGATACCCTCCATACTTTTATACTTTATATCATTTAACTTTTAATCTTTTAATTTAATACACATTGTAACTTGCTTTTAATTTTCGCTAATTGTAAGTAATTTTACAATTCTGTTCTACCTAAACCATTTTATATTTTACTTATTATCCATACTTTTATTCTTTATATCATTTAACTTTTAATCTTTTAATTTATTACACATTGTAACTTGTTTTTGATTCTCGCTAATTGTTGCGCCATTTTAATTTGTTGTTCGTTTATTTATTGTACATTTATTTTTACTTGTTTTAAAATTTTAGCACTGATGAGGAAATTGAATTTTCCGAAACGTCTGTTAATAAACATGTACCATCTTTTCGTCCTCCTATTCTAGCTATATATATATATATATATATATATATATATATATATATATATATATATATATATATATATATATATATATATATATATAACGTTAAATAAACCTTTTTAAAATTTTACGTGGATAAGAATATTTAAACGGAAAATTTTGCGTCGCATAATTAGATATTGTATTTCATATTGTAATTACATTTTGGAAGAATGAGAGCAGTTCTCCCTTCTTTAAACAGTTCTCTGATACCTAAAACTGCCCCTGAGGGCCTGAATCCGCTCGTATTAGTATTGAGCTCTTCTTTCGCGCATATCAAGTTTTGCTTAGTTCATCTTTTGAAATTATAAAACCTCAGTTGTGTATACCTTGAAGTAGACGGATCTCGTGTATATATATATATACATAATTGTGTGTGTGTGTGTGAACTTTAACTCTGGTAGTTTCCTGCAGTTTTGTCGCAAGGTAGCCACTGGATTTACATGTCTGCCACGTAGTGTTCTCAACTTCTAATTTTCGTGTTTATTCTCAGATTGTGATTCCTTTGATTGTCTTCCACGTCGAACTCGCATCATCAGTTGCGCCAATTTCATTGTATGTCTTCATTTGGTCTTGATCGCCCGTCTGAAAAACCTTTGTTTTTCCTCATTGATTGTAGTCTTCTTTGTATAATATTAATATAGTATGTTTTATCTCGTGCGAAATAATGTGTATTGGGGTCATATGTCATACCAGAGGCTGAAAAACCTATTACTAAAGTTCATCAGTGCAAGAAAATTGGGGGACATGTTTCAAAGAGCAAAATACTGGCTTTTATCAATATTTATCGCTTTGTTTCTATACTTTTCCCAGAGAATACTGATTAATGTATTTAAAAAAACACCTGATTTTGAACTACTCGTGCAATTCACGGTTGGCAAAAATGCGGGTTTTTCACAAAAAAAACAACCCAATTGGGTTTTTGGTTTTTTGATGGGTTGAAATTTTTTTTTATAAAGGTTCGATAATTATGTAGTGCCTAATATATCTATTATTTTACTAATTTATTTATCTAATCTACAATATATATTAAAAAGACATCTTTATTTCACAGAAAGTTCAGATATAAGAGATAATAATGACTTATTAGAATTTTCTCTATTTTAATTTTAGATCTTTCCTTTATTTCTTAACAGCAGATTTCAGCTTTATTTAGACCTAACTCACATTTAAATTTTTGAGATGCCAAACTCAAAGAGTTATAGAGGTGGAAGATCTAAAGCTAGCGAATGGGACGAGGTGACTTTATTAAGTGATCAGCCTACTAGAGTACTATGCAATTATTGCAAAGAAAATATCACTCGACAAATTGAGAGAGTGAAACATCATCAAGAGAAATGCAGTAAAAGAAAAGTGGAATGTTTTGAAAATGAGGCAAGAGGTATGCCGAGACTCGAATTTGGAGCATCAGTTCAAACCGATTCACTTCCTCCAACTTTGGCTTCTGGCAAAGATGATCCAAAGATTATAAGTGAAAATGTGCCTGAAATGAGTGACACCAGCGCAGGTTTTTCATCATCCACATTCTGTCATTCAACACCAATAAAGCATGATAAAAGGCAAAGATCAATTACGCCATTTGTGGTAAGAACGACTGTGGACCAAAAGGAAGAATTAGATTTACAAGTTGCAAGGTTCTTTTTTTCAGCTAACATACCCTTCAACGTTTTAGAAAATAAAGAATTTATAAAATTAATCAAAGTTCTAAGATCAGGATATGAACCACCAAACAGGAAAAGGTTGGCATCTGATCTGTTAATAAAAGTTAATGATTAAGTAATCCATGAAATGAAGTACCATTACCCTTATACAAGATGGCTGGAGTTCAGTAGGTAATGATCCTATTATTGCGCACAGTATTCATAATGGAAAAAAGCCATATTTGATTTCAGCAGTAGATGCTGGAAGTACAAAAAAGACAGCAGAATATTGTGCTGGGTTTTTGGGTACCAACCCTGTCGTGCATTGAACAACATAAAACCATAGAGAATGTTCGTGTACACTCCCTAAAATATGACTAACATGCGTTAAGGTATAATTACATTTTACTTGTAGAGACGTTGCTTGAAGGACATGCATAATTTGGTTATATGCATTTCAATAAGGAATGAATTGTAATTGGTAAAATTAATTTCCTGAATCCGTATCTCTATTTGTATGATAAAATGTTGGGTGGTCTCTGACTTTTGCACAGTACATATATATATATATATATATATATATATATATATATATATATATATATATATATATATATATATATATTAACTGCAAACAACACACAGTATAATTAATGTAAAGAACGACGCTTGTATAGAAGAACGTTCCGCACAAGATGAGGAGAAAGAACGAACAAATGAAAAATGAGGTAACTACCCACATTAATTATACTGTGTGTTGTTTGCAGTTAAAATGTATATATGTGCGACATGCGGGAGGTGCCCCCTCAGGGCATTGGTTTCTGCTCGTATGTAGGAGAATTACGACTTCTGATTAATCGAGGCCCATGGTGTAGTGGTTAGCATATCTGACCGGCAATCGGAAGATCCCGGGTTCGATTCCCGGGTGGCTACCTCATTTTTCATTTTCATTTTCATTTTTCATATATTATTATTATCATTATACAAGCGTCGTTCTTTACATTATATATATATATATATATATATATATATATATATATATATATATATATATTAAGAGTACGCGACTTTCAACTAAGTTTAGCTACGTACTTTGTTTTGCATGTAATTATACTTTGGTTTTGTTTTACCTTATTCTCCGGTTTTGTTTTACCTTATTCTCCGCTATAAGACCTTTAGAACTATAGATATAAATCGCTGAGATAGTTGAATTACTCTATTTTGTGAGGGTTTTTTTAGTGTCTGATCTCGCTCAGTCTTTTTTATTCCTCCGTCTTGAATAATTGGATTTGAGAAATCGTATTAGCTTCCAATTTAGAGCTGAAACCCCACACACCCTGCAAATTTGGTATAAGGGTAAGAGGGCAATCCTGCAGCATGATTCAAAGCATGACCCTGTAGTCATTCCTCCATCCGAAAAGTTTGCATTCAGGGCCGTTTCCTGGCATAAGCAGACTAAGCGGCCGCTTAGGGCCCCGCTGCTACTAGGGGGCCCCTAAACAGGCTCCCAGGTCATACCTCAGTGGGCAAGAATAGGAATATAGCTGGTTATTAATATTATTGTTATTATTATTATTATCATTATTATTATTATTACTATTATTATTATTGTCGTATTAATTAAAGTTTTTGTATGAGACAAATGTGATAAAACGGAGACACGAAACGTTTTGGTCGTTATGTGTAAATAACTATTTGTGAGATCTTATTTCTATATTATTTAACTTTATTCTTACTATATGCTTATACTTTACTAAATGCTTAATTTTTCTAGTATTGTAAAACATTACGGTATTTCACTAATTTACTAATTATTAAGAGATTTTGTAACACTTTAAAACCTAGGATTATTTTCGTTATGTTTTCAAGTTTATTAATTCTTTTCTCATCTTTTTCAGATAATGTGAATTTTGTTGGTTAAAACCTAAATGGTCTGATTATTTGAATGTATTTGATTAACGTTACAGTTATAACAATTATTATTATTATTATTATTATTATTATTATTATTATCATTATCATGATTATCATGATTATTATTATTTAGCAGATTAGTTGTGGTTAACTAGATGTGACTTCGTGCATCTTGGAAAATGAAACGACATTATCCATCAGGAGCTGAAAAACGGAAAAAGAAGAAAATAGAGGAGGAGAAGCTTTCCAGTAGCACAGGTGAGATGTACCACTTGTATATTCTTATGATTACAGTTCAGGCAACTAGGTTAGGTAGACCATCAAGCTAGGCAAGTGCTCAGGAATCGTGTAGAGTAAGCTAGTCTCTGTGATATTTATAATATTTCGAAATGTGAAATTTAATGGATCACATCACCTCAAATTCTGTTCACACAGATCAATTAATTATCAAACAAGATAAGAAAGAGTATTTTAGCAAAAATTAACAGAATATGTAATGTTATGTTCTTCTCAGGAGCACTACTGAAATATTTGGAAAAGCCATCTTCAGCAAAGCCTGATGAGCATCATGAGCCAACAGCAGGACCATCCTCTATGCAACCTCAAACACCAGTAGAAGTAGAGCCTGATGAACCAACAAGTGGCCCATCTTCTGTTCAGCTTCAAACACCACACACAGGCATTTCTACTGAGGAACAAGAACCAAGATCTGCTCCACCGCTTGATCCGTATGACTGGCCAGTTGTCCTGTCAGATGCCTTGACAGATCTGGTCACATTCTGGTGTCTCGAGGACCATTTCAAATCAGTCCAGATTCACATTCCCTAAAAGAGAGGACGCACAATGCCACAAATGGGTTAAAAAACGGTCAAAAAACAAAAATAACAAATTTAAGTAAATTCTATTAAAACCATTTCCACGTCAAAATAAAACACTTCTACTTACTGATTTAAGTATTTGAAATTTTATTCTCTTACATTAAGGCAAGAAAAATCTACGAAATAATATACATTGTCTTAAAATATCTTGGAGGGGACAAAATATGTTTGTTCTAACAACTTACTTGAAGTTACTATCACAAAAAATTGTCTGAAGTTTCATGTTCTGCTTAGTTCTATTGAAAGAATAAACAGTTTAGAACATTTTCATGCATATTTTTTTATTGAAAACTAAAAAGATAGCATTAATTAAAAAAACTATGGCAATATCATAGATTACAGATTAAATTGTTATCTAGAAAATGTGTAAAATTAGCAAAACAAAAAATGGGGGATTTTGGGGAATGTAATTTTTGTGTTAAACATTAATGCAACCTTTAAGTAAATCAAAGAAAGAAAACTTTTTTGCGACTATTTGCGACTTTTTCGTGTTAGAACATGTTTTTCATGTATTAACTAACTAAGTCTGCAAGAAGAGTGATGCTTATAAAATTCCTGCTTCAGTACACAAAGTACTTCTACATGGAGGTTTGGTGATGAAAAATCATCTATATCCAATTGGTTCTTATTCAGAAGAATGCCAAGAATGTCTACATAAAGTAATAAGAAATGTTCGTCTCCATCATTCCAGAAAAACATCTCGACTGAATACTATGCAAGATCAAATTCATTATCTTTTAGTATCAAGCGATCCAGTCATTAGTACAGTTCGAAAAAAGAATAGAAACCCCAAATTGAGAGAGATGTCAGAAGAGGTACGTTCACTTTTAAAAGAGAGTGAAATATTAGAGAATTTAAATATTAGTTCTGATGAGGAAGATACAGTATGTTCTAAATATGAAGTTTTTGTAATTTTGTTTACACTATTTACACTTTTTTTCATATCAGTTGTCACACTTATTTTGGGGGAATTAATTTCATAAACTTTAAGAGGTATTACGATGTTTTTTATTTACCCCTTCTGATATAGTGGCTGGTTATCAAATAATGTTTTAAACAATAGATGTGTATAGTGATTAAAATGAAACCATACTTATTTTAGTATGTCATTTGACAAAATCTGCAAAACATAGGCCTAATTAACGATTATCTGTTTAGTATATTTTTAGTAATTTGAGAAATTTAAGAAACTACAGTAGGTCATAACCTATTGATTTCGAATATTATTATTATTTATAGAAAAATCACTCAATATGTCACCATTACATATATACAAAAGGTACTAAACATAATTTTTTATTAAAATAAATCATAATTAAACATTTCAACTACATAAAACTAAGTACAATTGAAAAAAATAATTTTGGCCGTTTTTTAACCCATTTGTGGCACTGTGGGACGGTAGAAGCGTTCATCACCATTACATGTACAGAACATTAATTAATGGGGAAAAAATAAAGCGAAGCTGGCTGATGTACTCTAGAAGGAATGATGATCTTTATTGCTTCTGCTACAAGTTGTTTTCAAGGAAGTCGTACAAACTAATTATGGATGGACTTTCAGACTGGATAAACGTTGGTTCGCTTCTGAAAGGCCATGAAAATAGTTCAGAACATGCAGATAACATGGCAATATGGAAGGATCTGGAACTGCGGCTAAAAACTGGCAGAGAGAAACCTTGCTTTCAGGCGGTCTTCCTCTACATTGTACCATCGAGGCAATGGCAACTTCTTGAAGGAGATTGAGCTGCTTGCCAAATTTGATCCAGTGATGAAACAACACATCAGCAGAGTCGAAAGTGGCCAATATAGTCATTCAAGTTACCTAGGAAACATCATTCAAAATGAGCTCACTGGGTCCATTAGTGGGAAGATCTTGGATGCCATTGTTGCAGAAATAAAACAAGCTAAATATTACACACTCATTTTAGACAGCACTCCAGACATAAGCCACCAAGAACAGATGTCGATTATTATCAGAACTGTTAAAATGGGTGAAGTACCAGAAATAAAAGAATACTTCTTGGGCTTTCTTGAGGCTTCAGAAAGTACAGGCCTGGGTTTATCAGTTTTGATTCTGAAGAGACTAGATGAACTGAATATTCACTTTGATGACTGCAGAGGACAGTCATATGACAACGGAGCGAACATGAAGGGCAAGAACGAAGCTGTTCAGGCAAGGTTATTAGAGAAGAACTGTCGTGCGCTCTATGTTCCATGTGGGGCTTACACTTTGAATCTTGTAGTGGCTGATGCAGCTAAAGCTTTCACAGATGCCATCAGCTTCTTTGGCAACGTACAAAAATTGTACAACCTTTTTGCAGCAGCTACACAGATATGGACAATCCTAAAGAAGCACGTGAACATAACACTCAAGTCTTGGAGTGAAACCAGGTGGGAGAGCCGGCTTAAGAGCATTGAGGCTGTGCGATAGCAGAGCCACAACATCAGAGAGGCCCTGTTGGAAGTCAGAAACAATGCCACAGATGCCATAGCCAGGACTGAAGCACAAGCACTTGCAGAGGAGGTAGGGTCTTATCGCTTTCAGATTTGCACAGTAGTATGGTATGACATTCTTCATGCAGTTAACCATATGAGCAAACTTCTGCAGTCTCCTACAATGCAGTTTGATGTGGCAGTCAACCTCCTCACAAAAACAAAAGACTCACTCACCAGCTACAGAAACACAGGTTTTGTTGCAGCACAAGTCGTAGCTAGGAACATAATATGTGAGGAAATGAATGTGGAGGCTGTGCTGAAGGAGAAGCTCCTGACGAACCATTTACAGAAGCCTTAAAGAGGCTGGAAGTCAAATTTTTCAATGTGGTGGTGGATTGTGCCATCGGGTCAATAAATGAGAGATTCAAAACATTAGATGATGTGAGGGACATCTTTGGGGTTCTCCTAAATTTCACCACAATGAACAAGGAAGACTTGTCCTGCAAGTGTGAAAAGCTCTCTAAGATACTGAGCTCTGGAGCTGACTGACATTGATGGAAGAGAACTGGCCCTCGAAATTAAGAACTTGCCGACTTTACCTCCACACAACATGACTGCATTGGAGCTTCTCTCCTTCATTCATCAGAAGCAACTGGAGGAACTATACCTCAATCTCTGGGTTGCACTAAGAATTGCCTGCACTCTACCTGTGACAGTAGCGTCAGCCGAGAGGAGCTTCTCTAAGATGAAGCTAATCAAGAACTACCTCAGATCATCAATGGGGCAGGATCGCCTCAGTGGCCTTGGCATTATAAGCATCAACCAGGACGTTGGCAGGGAGATTTCATATGATGATGTTATTGATGATTTCGCCCAGAAAAAATCTAGGAGGCAAAAATTTTTAAGATACAAACTGTTCTGTATAACTGTTAGCTATTACACGATTGTATCGTATAGTTAGTAATTGTTTGGTAGTTGATAATTGCATTATTTTTTTATACATAGTTCTGTCATTTATTCTAAATAATGTATAAGCTAATTTTCAGGAATTTCAAGAAGAGTATTTTTTGTGTTTGTCTTCTGAAAGTACATATTTGTTGTTTTAGACATAAATGTTTCATTAAAATTGTTTCATAATTGTTTTTTATTAACAGCCATTTTTTGTATGTGTGTGCTGAGGTGATGTAGTAAGGCGTGAGTTGGTGGATGGAGGGGTGGGCCTCAAATGGGTATACTGCTTAGGGCCCCCTAATGGCTAGAAACGGCCCTGAATGCATTTACAGGGGAACTTTGTAAGGTCTTTAAACCTCTAATTCTGTAGGATTCATTTTGGAAAATATAATATAGCTTCGTATACTGCATCCAAATAGCTAATGATCCTGTAAGTTTGGTGTACATAGCTTGAGTTAGGGAACATATCATCGTGGATCTTCTATAAAAAATATTTAATTATTTAACGCTCCGGAAGGAGAAGGTTCATCGAGGAAATTTAATTTTGCAGAGCTTAAATCCCAAAAATGTACCGACCCTGCAATTTTGGTGGAAATTGTCCTGAAAATTTAATTGTTCCTATAGTTACCCCAAACAGATGTATATGGTACAATAGGTAGGTAGACAATAGTTTCCCTTGCGTTTGGAGTGTCAAATTCGTAGCTCTTATTCCCACGAGTTTTTTCTTATATTTTTACATGTCCTACAAATTGGGCGACACACAGTTGAGAAGAGAGCCCGGTACTCTGGTCAATATTTAAAAACAAAATAAAACGAAAATATACAGAGGGTTGACAGAAGTAAATAGACACCTTTTTTTTTAGTGTTTGATCTGATAATAAAAGCCAATAAATAATAAATTTATTTAATCAGTGTATTTACCTTTACCTTCTGTAAAACTGACACGTTCTGGGTTTAATTGGCAATGTATGGAAGATGTTCAATTCGAGCGGTACGAGCGGTATGACATGGGGCACCTTTTTGCCATGAATACACTTGGGTGTGGAGGTACATTTTCATTGGAATAATAGGTTGCAGCCCCTCTTCCTGGATCTTTACGCATTTTGTACCCCACACCATTAGAAACAACCCTCATGTTTTACCGAAGCTTGGAGATGCCTCGGGGAAAATTCTTGGGATGGACGTTTCCAGTTACAATTTGATTTCAGCTGATTATATTCTGTTTTTAAAAAGTTTGAGGGCAATCTGTTTACTTTTGTAAACCTCTGTACTTAAAAAATATTAACCTCTCGGGAATAATAATAATAATGAATGGTTGAAGTTTGAAAATTTTTAATGTTGAAGATATTGAGATTTGATTTTCCTCTAAAATAGACCGAAATGGAAAAGAGAAAAAAATCTCAGTATCTACAACCTTAATAATAATAATGATTTAATATTGTATATAATTTTATAAATACTTATTATTTAATGTCCTGAATAATGGTGAAAAAAAATATATAATAAAGAATCATATAGCTGATATAATTAAACCATACCGTAATTAATAAAAGCTTATAAACGAACGGCAAAAGTATCTTAATAATTTAATAATTTGTAACTGATAATGTAATTACTGAATAAAACAAAACAGTACAGAAAAGTTGGTAACATGAAACGCTGAACACCAACAGTTTCAGCTAATCAAATAAATAATAGAAGGGGAAACTTTAAACAAATAAAAGGGGAACTTTGATGTAGGTGCTCTTATTTAAAATTCAGCTACATTTTTGCTTCCTTTTCAGCACTCGTTTAATATTTAATATTAGGTTATTCTGTCTTTCTTTTATGTTTCATGTTCATGCGTTCATTAAACTTCTGCAGGTGTGTTTTGGATGAGTGTTTATTCATAAAGTGGCGAAATGGGTAGTTTCGATGCTTTGAAAGTGACTGCGAATTATTGTGGTTCTATTATGGGTGTATAAAGCGTTGTTTTTATTAGATGAAGTTATTTTGTATTTGTGGAACGTAATATTTAGTAGTTTCACGTTTTTCCAATTTTATGTTTATCACACTGAGAATGGAAAAAGGTAGATTGGGTGGGTCGGTGCGAATAGGGTCTGCTGTAATTGCTATGTTAAAAGATGTTTGTATATCGTTTCATGAAGTTAGGTTCAAAATATTAAACTAATTGCTTTTTTTCCGCAGGTGATCTGTGAACTTAGATTACTTTATAACGCGATAAAATAAACCTCAGGAACGCCTCTGGTGTAACTATTTGTTCATTCAACGCGTTTTGAAGGATGTCGGTGATTGACGCACGACGCAAATGACTAAGTATACACGCGCACACACACACACACACACACACACACACACACACACACACACACACACACGAGGGCCACTTAATATATTTTGCCCCCACCTTTTTTTTTCTTTCCAAGTTTCCTTGTAAGTTCCAGAAATTTTGTACACAAGTAGTTACATACCTTTTCCACAAGTTTTTATTTTTCCACATAGTCTCCATCCTTTTCTACGGCTTTCCTCCACCTCGAAACAGGAGCCTTTATTCCTTGCTGGTAAAAGTCCGCTGGGTTCCGCTGGAGCCACCTCTTAACCTCCTCAACAACCTCATCGTCACTATGAAACTTTCTTCCACCAATAGCATCCTTCATTGGCCCAAGCAAATGGAAGTCTGAAGGTGCCAGATCCGGGCTGTATGGAGGGTGGGGTATCACAGTCAAGCGCATTTTTATGATGGCCTCTCTTGTTTGCAAACTGTTGTGTGGTCTTGCGTTATCGTGCAAAAGAAGGACGTCTTCCAGTTTTTTCTCCGGTCGAACTCGCTTTATACGTCTCTGGAGTCTCTGTAGGGTAGCAATATATGCCTCTGAGTTGATTGTTTGTCCTTTCGTCATAATGTCTACCAGAATCACCCCTTTCATGTCCCAGAAGATGGTAGCCATAACCTTTCTTGCAGAGGGAACCATTTTGAACTTTTTCTTGCGTGGCGAGTCTGCGTGATGCCACTCCATGGGTTGGAGTTTTGTTTCAGGTTCAGAGTGGTGTACCCAAGTCTCATCCCCAGTCACAGTTCGTGAAAGGAAGTCATCCCCTTCTGTCTCGTATCGAACCAATGACTCTCAGAAGCAATTTCTTTTCTTTGGGCTTTGTGATGTTCAGTCATTTCGCGAGGAACAAACCGTGAACACACTTTTGAGTAACCCAGTTGCTGAATTATCGTATTCACACTTCCTTCACTAATTCCTAGCTCCAGTGATAGCTCCTTGTATGTGACGCGCCGATTTGATCGAATGATGCTATTAGCACGTTGCACAGTGTGAGATGTCACAGCCGATGCCTGGCGGCCGCTGCGTGGCTCATCACCGAGACTGGCTCTCCCTCTTTCCGATGATCTCACGTTTAGATCAGCGTCCTAACTGTGCTTCGATCAACAACAGCATCTCCGTAAACCTTTTGTAGACGTTTGAGAGTATTTCCAACGGTTTCCTTCTCTGCGGTTAAGAACTCGATAACAGCTCTCTGTTTACGACGCACATCACTGTCAGACGCCATTTTCGAAACTGCGTTAAACATCGGTTTTATATAAGGCGTTTAAAAGGGGTTTTATACAAGGAGGGGAGGTTTATATATATATATATATATATATATATATATTGTGCAGGAAGGAGGGGCCAAAGGCGAATGCTTGCAAAAACACCCCCTCCCCCATAGAGGAAGAAGAGAGCCGAAATCAAGGTCCAAGGTTGTCGAGATGCTTGGACACTGTGCTCTTGAAAGATATAGAAACGGGGAAAAGATGGATTGAGGAAGATTGTTCCAGAGTTGACCGGTTGAGTAGATGAAAGGCTAAAAATACCGATTAACTCTTGCGTTAGATAGTTGGACAGAAAAGGAATGAGAAAGTGTCAAAAGTCCGATATTGCGCGTGCTCTTTAAAGGAGGGGGCATGCAGCTAGAGGGTTCCAAAAAGCAGTATCTGTTATAATAACGACTGTAAAGAGACACTGAGGCAACATTGCTGCGAAGAGAGAGGGGTTGAAGACAGTTAAAAGGCGGAGATTTGATGAGATTAAAAGCATTTGATTCAGCCCGATTAAGTACAACTATGTGGGTTGAGCCACCCCACATATTAGAAGCGTACTCCATACAGGGGCAGACAAGACCCCTGTACAGAGACAGCAACTGAGTGAGAGTGAAGAAACTGCAGAAACGGTACAGCACACTTAACCTCTTAGAAGCTTAACACACAAACACCACACACAGAAGCCATAAAACAACAGATACAACGGCTCAACACAGAAATAAACAACAAACTCAAAGAAAAACAAACATAAATATTTAGGGAATTCATAACAACACTAAAACACTCCACAGATACATCCAGGCTATACAAGACTATAAATAGCATTACCCACTTAACAGCGGCATTCACACCTCACACGCGGCTATCTGTCGCAGCCAAAATAATATCCCAACATACACACAAGCTAACATTCTAGTTAATCACTACGCAAAGATAAGTCACTTAAACAGAGACAACAACGAGAAACACGCAGACAGATAAACAGCCAGACACAAGAAAACCTACAGACTCGACACGACCATTACACCCTTCAATACGGACCATCAAGATCATCAAAAACATTAAGAATTCGAAGGCTACTGGACCAGACAGCATATCTAACATACACCTTAAACACTTGGGCCCACAGGGAATACCAGCTCTCACAAATATCAGAAGATATTCATACCAAAACTGTATTATTCCTGACATATGGAAACAAGGTAAAATTATTATACTACTTAAACCAAACAAAAATCCAACAGAACCAGCTTCCTATAGACCCATTACTTTACTATGCACACCTTCCAAAGTAACAGAAAGAGTATCTTACAAATCACCAACCCACACATACCACTATCGCCTACTCAACATGGATTCAGACCTCACCTCTCAACCACGAAATTACTTACTAACCCCACGCAGCACATCATGGATGGCATCAACTCCAGACGACCAGCTCAACGTACACTTTTAGCAACAATAGACATTAGTAAAGCATTTGATGCTATCCCTCGCTTCCCCCTCATAAGGGTCATTCCATGTCAGTTCAACGGCGAAAAACGTGACCGTCACCGATGTTTTTGAAAATTGGCACACTTATAGATCTCTGTGAGGAAAATAGAATGACGCTTGTCTCAACACTCTAGGTCATATGGTCCCTGAGATATGGCCCTTCGAATTTTGTAAAAAAAAGGTCAATTTCCAAGGTCATACCCTATTTCAACATGAAATATCTCGGCTCCTATTGCACTTACAGAGACCATTTAAACACTATTTTAAAGGTTTTAAGCAGATCTACAACTTTGTTTCTATTCATATTTTACCTCAGTGGTAAAAAAAAAAAGTTGATCTTATTTTTGACCTTTGACCTTGTGTAAGTCATTTGATCTCACAACCGATTTTTTTTCTCCTTTCACCCAATTTTAGGTACACATGTCTACCTTAACCGAAAACAAGATTTTTAATGTTGATTAAGTTAGTATAGACGCTAAGGCCATCTCAGCGACCATACCCACCTCCATTTTGACAAGTACCTTTTTCCACCAAACTTTGGAGCACCGTATCTTTGGAACTGTTTGAGCTAGAGTGTTGAGAAAAATACCATTAGATTTTTCTTACTGAGATATATAATGTCTGCTAATTTTAAAAAAAATCGGTAATATTCTAACCTAACCTAACCCAGTTATTTGGTCGAATAAGTATCCGGCCCCGTTATAAAATTTAATTTTTTTTTGTATATTTCAGAGAAATATATAATATAGGTAATTTAAATTACATAATTAATTAATTTATATGGACATTCAAAAGTGTGAAGAACTTCGAACCTGCTATCCTGTTTAACCTTTTAAGGACTGAAGGTACAAATTGCTAACGTTTCAAATACAAGCATTCATAACTTAACCCTACAAAAATGCCAATTTTCAAAAAAATCGGTGATGGTCACGTTTTTTCGACCCAAAATTCCGTTGAACTGACATGGAATGACCCATAAACAAAACACTCAACACAAACATGCACAATAACACCAAAAGGTCGCTGAGCAACTATCTTTCAGGAAGATACTCGCATGTCACATTTAATGACAAGTCATCCAAAAACAAGCTTTTTCCGAACGGGGTTCCTCAAGGCTCTGTTCTCTCACCAACACTGTTCAACTTATACATGCATGACATTCCAACACCCATAGATAACAAGCTTTCCTTATCATCATTTGCAGATGACATCACTCTAACATCCACCCACAACAACATCGACACTGCTACAAATAACCTACAAACATACATAAACAGTATACAAGACTGGCTCACACACAATAGACTCAAAGTAGCGCCAACAAAATCAACCATCACCTTGCTTACAAGCAACACAAAAGAACACCAGGTAACTCCACAGCTTACACTAAACAACACCAACATTCCACACACTCACAGGACCAAAATACTCGGGGTCACATACAACACATCATTATCTTTTGCAAGCCACATTCAGGACATTAAAAACAAATGTACGTCAAGACTTAACACGCTTAGGGTACTAACAGGCACAAACTTTGGACACCAGCAGGAACCATCACTCATATACAAACAATATATTCGCTCAGTTATGGACTATGCTAGCCCATGCTGGGCACCCATTATCTCAAACACACACACACAAACACCTTACAGACAATACAAAACAACGCACTTCGTATCATTACAGGATGCACTCAAACACCAATAATAGAACACCACACAGAAACAAAAATAGTGAAAGTTAGGGAACATTTAGACATGAGGGGAACACAATTCATGGCAGCAGCGACAACTAACCCACAACACCCTTGCCACTACATGTGCAATCATGCACCGACACCTCGCACCATTAAGGTAACACCAGAGAGACATTATAACCAAATACTCCATTCCATACCACGCCCCACAGACATCGCACAGTACAGAAAACACACACACACACACCTAACCCACAAAGCACTGACACGACTCGGTCCGAATGCGGTCCTAGGTGCGAAGCCGCCACTCATTAACAGGTCAGAGATCAGCCTGAGCAGATCGGATCGAGTTAACTTACCACGATTCCGATGTGGACATTAACCCAACTTACGGACATATAAACGCAGACTAGACAACTCCACAGACGACACCCGCCACCTGTGCCAGGACACACCACAAACAATTGAACACATTGTGACAGACTGTACCGCTCTAGCACAACAACGAACACAACACAACACATCACTAGTGCGCTGAACCTCTGGTCCACTCCGGAGAGGGCGATCGGTTACCTGCGTGCCGCCGGCTTGCTCGATCAGGGTGGGCTGATCGGCTAAACAACAACAATCATCTTAGAAGCTGTTTTAGAAACAGTATATGTGATCTGTTCAAGAAAGATAACGAGAAAAGGAAACGCCAAGACTGTTAAGAGAAGAGGAGGGATTGAGTTGTCTATTGTTGAAGGTAAGGGGATAGTCGTGTGGAAGATTGTGACGAGTAGACAGATGGAGGAACTGAGTTTTTGAGGCATTGAAAGCTACAAGGTTTTCTCTGCCCCAATCAAAGATAGCAGAAAGATCAGCGGTCAGGTGTTCCATAGCCGTCCCTCGCGAAGCATGGGGTGACTGTTGAGAGGGACGCTTTGGGAAGCGGGTGGAGAAGTGAGGAGTGGAATCATCGACATAGGAGTGAATAGGGCAGGAAGTACGACTTAATGGATTATTGATAAATTAAAGGAAAAGAGTGGGTGACAGGACAGAACCGTGAGGAACACCGCTGTTGATAGCTTTAGGAGAAGAACAGTGGCCATCTACAACCGCAGCTATAGATCGGCCAAAAAGAAAATTTGAGATGAAGGCACAGATAGGAGGATAGAAACCGAAGGAGTGCAGTTTGAAAATTAAAAATTTGTGCCAGACTCCATCAAAAGCTTTTGATATTTCTAGCACAATAGCAAATCTTTTGCCGAAATCTCGAAAGGAGGATGACCAAGAGTCGGAGAGAACTGCAAGAAGATTGCCAGTGGAGTGTCCCTTGCAAAACTCATACTGACGATCTGAAAGAAGACTGAGAATAGAGGTGTTTAAGAATCTTTCTATTAAGGATGGATTAAAAAACTTTAGAAAGTCACTAAATTAAAGCAGTTGGAGGGTTGAGAGCGGTCATCCTTCTTTGGGACAGGCTGAATGAGAGCGAACTTCCAGCAGGAAGGAAAAGTACCAGATGAAAGACAAAGACGAGTTTGCCGAAGTACGGTGTCAGCACAGAAGCACAGTTCTTGAGTTGAGTTCAGGTAGGACAGAAAAGACATCTTTGGAAGAGATTGTAATTTAAGACATAATTAAGTCAGAGGGAGTTGGAAATGGACAAACAGTACCGGAATCGTCCAGGATTGAGTTGGAGGCGAAAGTTTGAGCGAAGAGTTCAGCTTTATCATTTGAAGAGACGCAACTGGACCTTCGGAATGGAAAAGAGGAGTG
Source organism: Bathynomus jamesi (assembly GCA_023014485.1). NCBI lineage: Eukaryota > Metazoa > Arthropoda > Malacostraca > Isopoda > Cirolanidae > Bathynomus > Bathynomus jamesi. Next base: position 371,977 of record JAJOZX010000579.1, on the reverse strand, counting down.
AAAGAAGTAGTAAAGTTATTGGAGAGGTTTTTAGCTTGGTGCCAAAAAGAGCGAGAAAAATTAGAATATGATAATTTTTCACATTTTTGTTTGATGAAGGAATTTTGGCGAGTGGAAGAACAGATTTTGCACGATTCCGGGCAGAAATATAAGCTGAGTGAGAGTCAGGAGTTGGATGGCGTCGGTACCTTCTTAAAGCCTCCTTTCTTTTGCGGATAACATTAGAACAAGCAAAGTTAAACCAAGGTGTTTTTACATTAGTAGTAAGAATAGAATATAGAATGTATGCCTCCATGCTGGAAAGTATCACCGTGACACGCTCAGCGCACTCAGAGGGATCCCGGTCACGGAAGCAGTAATCATTCAATAGGAAATCAGAGAAGTACTGCCTAAGGGCCTCCCAATCAGCGGCGCCAAAGTGCCAAAGTCGTCGTCTCGTGGGAGGATCCAAAGGCCGAACTGGAGCGATAGGATAGGAAACAGATACAAGATTGTTGTCGGAGGAGCCCAACGGAGAAAAAGGTTTGACAGAGTCAGGAGGAAGATGATGAGTAATGAGAAATAAATCCAGAATGTTCGGCCTGTCTCCAAGGCGAGCGGGGATACAAATTTTATTTTATATATATATATACAGGGCGTCCCAAAAAAATGTATACACACTTTAACAGCTGATAGCTCAATTGATGTTTCTTTCTTTCCAAGTTAAACCCATTAGAATTAATAATGGCAGTCAGACTAAGCTTTGAACAAAGGAATTCATTCTAAAATGCTACTGGAAGTGTGAAAACGCAGTTGAAGTGCAAAGACAGTTTAGGAGGGAGTTTCAAACAGATCCACCAACGCGACTTACCATCACTCGAATTAGAGATAAGTTTGAAGCCGATGGAACTGTTCAGAATGTCCACAAGAAGCGTTCCGGAAGACCACGGACATCGACAAGCCCCACAAAGCAAGAAAGAGTACTGGAAACGTATCACCAAAGTCCAAGAAAATCTGTGCGGCAAGCGAGTCGTGAGGTAGGAATTTCAGAATCGTCTGTCCAACGCATTTTGAAGCGCTGTCAATGGAAAAGTTACATTCCAAGATTAGTCCATGCTATTAATGAAGATGATGATGATCCGGACCGAAGAGTGGAGTATTGCGAGTGGTACTTGGCACGATGTGGATGTGGATTGGACGAAGGGGTTTCGTAGAATACCCTCCGCGTTCACCAGACCTCACACCACTAGATTTTTTTTATGGGGATACTTAAAAGACAAAGTCTACGCTATAAAACCTGCAACAGTCGCTGAATTGAGAGCAGCCATTGAACGAGAATGCACACAAATACCAAACGAAATGTTTCGTGATGTTTACGATTCCATTGCTTCGCGTTATCAGCAGTGCCTGGACCAGAACGGACGTCAGTTTGAAAACAGGCGTTGACAAAACAATTAAATAATGTCTGTAGATTCTATTACATTTTGAAAATGAAATGTATTTTAATAAACACTGCCTTTATAAGTATTTAAAGTGTGTATACATTTTTTTGGGACGCCCTGTATATATATATATATATATATATATATTATATATATATATATATATTATATATATATATATATATATATACAAAGTATATATATATATATATATATATATAATCATCGGTGCAGTCACAGTTTAAGTGGAGGTGTGAAGAGTTAAGCATCTTTTTACAGAGAGCAACATTCCGGCCATAACCCCACTTCAGGGTACGAGCATCTTGGAGCAGCATTGCCAAGCAAATACGGGGGGGGTCAAAGTACTGACGAGGCTTTCGTACGTGATTTATCGCCACTGAAAGTAACAATGCTCTGTGTTAGTCTAGTCCAAAGAACATCCATATCCGTATTCAATTTATTTCAATTTTCTTAGGTTTATCGCAGACACCTCCAGTTATTGTCAGTCTTGGCGCATGATTCTTTAGGAGCAAGATACACCCCAAGCTTGTTTTTCATCCATATACTGTACTGTATATATGGAACTTGTTGGTTTCATCTGCTGCTGATTTAAATTGTTTTTGTTTTCTAGGTAATTTTATGCGCAGAATTAAATTTTGGCCATAAATACGAAAATTAACCAAAACTAAGATATATAAACCTAACCTAACAACTAAAATAGAGAGTAAATTATGGCCACGTATAGCCTAAATAACGCAGTATCTTCTACAAAAATTATACGATATCTTGCTTCGAAAGTATACAATACCCTTTACATAAGCTGCTCGGCTGGGGCTCACGTTAAGCAGTTAAGATATAGGTTGACTTACTCTAAAGATGGATGAAGAATTTAATTTAATAAAGTTGCTTGATAGATTGCAGACAGAAGATGCAGTCCATTTTTTTACAAGAGTGGAACATAATACCAAAAGAGAATGAGTGTCGTAGAAAACAAAATGGTGATCAAAATCGTTCATAATTGCGTGTGTATGGAGGTGCCAAAAAAGTGGATGTAATAAAACAGTTTTGGCGCGCAATGAAATATGTTTCAAAGACACCCATATTCCATTATCGAAGATTATTACAGTATGTTTATTTATTACTGGGCAAAAGAATACATCAATATAAAATTTTGTGATCATACAGCTCGGAATTAAAACTGACGCAGTAATAGACCATAACAACTATTTAAGAGAGGTGAGTTGCACTATCCGAACCTAACTTAGAAAATGCATCCTTTCAGGTTTGTGCTGATGCAATATTGAAAAACATCGTGAAAGTAGGGCGACCAGGTACTATACTACGGTCGAAATTGACGAAACGATGTTTTCTGGAAGATAGTATCAGCGTGGGCGACTTCTTCCTGAGCAGTGAGTCTTCGTGGGTATATGCAGAGAAACAGGAGAATGTTTCCTGTATACTGTTCCTCGTCGTGACCGGGAGACGTCAACATCATGTATAAAGGAAAACATAAAGAGAGGAACTACAATAATAAGCGACAACTGAAAAGCATATGATGGACTACAGAACTTAGAAGAAATGTATATAAACATTTACCAGTTGATCATTCAAAAAATTTTGATTCAGACAGTGGCGCGCGCGCGTACAGAAAATTGAAAGCGCATGGCATATAATAAAGCACAGAAACAATCGCCATTGTGGCACTCTTCAACAAATGATTGTCATACTTGCGTGAATTTATGTGTCGAAAAAGAAATAAAAATAATGATTTATTTAAGACGATGTTAAACGACATTTCAAACTTCTCTTTAAATGCTAGACTAACCGGATACATATAGTTTACTTTCTATTTCAGTTTGGCTTCGGTTTATATATATCAGTTTTGATTAATTTCTTCATTTAAGAAGGGCCAAAATTGAATTCTGCGCATAAAATTGCCTAAAGAAAAAATATGCCGTTTTATTAAAAATGAGTAGTTAATGAAACCGAGAAGACCCATATATATATATATATATATATATATATATATATATATATATATATGCATTTAACTGCAATGACCACGCAGTATATAAATGAATAGAAACGACATAAGTATTAAGGAACGTTTCTGCACACGAGGAAGAGAAATCACGAATAAATGAAAAATGAGGCGAACCGCCCGGGAATCGAACCCAGGGCCTTCCAATTGCCGGTTGGATGCGCTACCATTACACTACGGACCTCGATCATTCACAAATCGAAATTCTCCTACATAGGGCAGAAACCAATGCCCTGAGAGGGCACCCTCGCAAATCGTGAATATGTGCATTTAACTGCAATGACCACGCTATATATAAATGAATAGAAACGACATAAGTATTAAGGAACGTTTCTGCACACGAGGAAGAGAAATCACGAATAAATGAAAAATGAGGCGAATCGCCCGGGAATCGAACCCAGGGCCTTCCAATTGCCGGTTGGATGCGCTACCATTACACTACGGACCTCGATCATTCACAAATCGAAATTCTCCTACATAGGGCAGAAACCAATGCCCTGAGAGGGCACCCTCGCAAATCGTGAATATGTGCATTTAACTGCAATGACCACGCAGTATATAAATGAATAGAAACGACATAAGTATTAAGGAACGTTTCTGCACACGAGGAAGAGAAATCAGGAATAAATGAAAAATGAGGCGAACCGCCCTGGAATCGAACCCGGGCCTTCCAATTGCCGGTTGGATGCGCTACCATTACACTCATTTTTCATTTATTCGTGATTTCTCTTCCTCGTGTGCAGAAACGTTCCTTAATACTTATGTCGTTTCTATTCATTTATATACTGCGTGGTCATTGCAGTTAAATGCACATATTCACGATTTGCGAGGGTGCCCTCTCAGGGCATTGGTTTCTGCCCTATGTAGGAGAATTTCGATTTGTGAATGATCGAGGTCCGTAGTGTAATGGTAGCGCATCCAACCGGCAATTGGAAGGCCCTGGGTTCGATTCCCGGGCGGTTCGCCTCATTTTTCATTTATTCGTGATTTCTCTTCCTCGTGTGCAGAAACGTTCCTTAATACTTATGTCGTTTCTATTCATTTATATACTGCGTGGTCATTGCAGTTAAATGCACATATTCACGATTTGCGAGGGTGCCCTCTCAGGGCATTGGTTTCTGCCCTATGTCGGAGAATTTCGATTTGTGAATGATCGAGGTCCGTAGTGTAATGGTAGCGCATTCAACCGGCAATTGGAAGGCCCTGGGTTCGATTCCCGGGCGGTTCGCCTCATTTTTCATTTCGTGATTTCTCTTCCTCGTGTGCAGAAACGTTCCTTAATACTTATGTCGTTTCTATTCATTTATATACTGCGTGGTCATTGCAGTTAAATGCACATATTCACGATTTGCGAGGGTGCCCTCTCAGGGCATTGGTTTCTGCCCTATGTAGGAGAATTTCGATTTGTGAATGATCGAGGTCCGTAGTGTAATGGTAGCGCATCCAACCGGCAATTGGAAGGCCCTGGGTTCGATTCCCCGGCGGTTCGCCTCATTTTTCATTTATTCGTGATTTATCTTCCTCGTGTGCAGAAACGTTCCTTAATACTTATGTCGTTTCTATTCATTTATATACTGCGTGGTCATTGCAGTTAAATGCACATATTCACGATTTGCGAGGGTGCCCTCTCAGGGCATTGGTTTCTGCCCTATGTAGGAGAATTTCGATTTGTGAATGATCGAGGTCCGTAGTGTAATGGTAGCGCATCCAACCGGCAATTGGAAGGCCCTGGGTTCGATTCCCGGGCGGTTCGCCTCATTTTTCATTTATTCGTGATTTCTCTTCCTCGTGTGCAGAAACGTTCCTTAATACTTATGTCGTTTCTATTCATTTATATACTGCGTGGTCATTGCAGTTAAATGCACATATTCACGATATGGGATTGAACAGAATGGTCCCCTGAGGTTCTTTCATGATACACACAGAGCGTGCATGCGAGTGACCCGTTGCCCACGTCGGGATAACATCATAAAAAAAGAAAAACTAGTGTGTTTATCATTCACTATTACTTATTCGGACTATAGTGAATTTAATTTTCCCAGAAGAGTTCCTTGTTCCATGCACGGTCTGTGTGTATCATATATATATATACACACACACACACACACACACACACACACACACACATATATACTGACATCCGATAAAACGTGTCTGAAAGAGTGGAGAATCTGTATTTTTTGGTGGGCAAGGAGAATTACATTACATTATATTTATTGTACATGGATTAAATTATCTGCGGGAAAATAGGCAAGAATTTTAATATTTTTGCAAGATACAGCTTTCACCCGTTAAATTTCCAATGGAAAGTGGAAATAAAATGTTGTTTCATTGATATTCTATTATTTAGTTACTGTGACTCTATTAAAATAGATATGCATTTTTTGTAAAGTTTAGATGGAATCGAATACTACGAGGGGTGGTCAGAAAATAAGTTTACACGGCGTATAATTTCGTAACTAAAGGACCTACATTGATTATGTTTGTATCAGGTGAATTCGTTAATCATTGTTGGCAACACTGCACGTCGATTCGGCTGCCATCTACCGTACATTGGTTATACGAGTTGAACATGGCGGCTCGACTGGAACAGTGCCCTACCCTACGGAGCAGTCCAGGACGTTTACGTTTAATGGCCGCTCGTAAACGTTCCAGTGTTGAACAATATGCAGCTGCATTGATTGTTGTGCCTTTTCGCATGAAGTCTGCGAGCAAAACGCCTTTGTGGTCCCAAAACACGGTAACCATCACTGCCAGCGGACCTCACAATCTTGAACTTCTTTGGTCGCGGGGACCCAGGGCAGTGCCGTAACAAGGGCGAAGCGAGTGAGGCACTTGCCTCGGGTGCGCAAAGCTAAGGGGCGCAGAAAAACTATATAAAATATGTATCTACTATCCCAAGCACGCCATGCCATTAGGGAAAGGGCGCATTTCTATAAATTTTCAGTACTTTATTTTCTGTTTTCCATGCATATTATTCGATCAGCGCTTTTCCGAACCGAATATTGCAAATCAGAAAACAGGATCTAATGACTGGAAAAATTTAAACCGTATTGTAGAAAATGAAAATTCAACTAATCATCGTGAAAATTTATGTAAATGGAAATCCCTACAAAAAAAACTATTGTGCGGACAATGTATCGATGATGCACTACAGAAATTTACCACTTAGAGCAGCGTTTCTTAACCTTTTTCGACATCAGCACCCCCTGTAGTTAGGTCTAGGCAGTCCAGCACCCCCTTCACCTGGTTAGTAGCAAAAAGTTAGCAAAAAGCACCACGCACATACAAAACAAATAAGAATATGAGTACAATTTATAGTTGACCATAATATTTTCAATAAAAAGATATCAAGTTAAAGCAAAGTGAACATACATTTAAAAGCAGCACATTTAGAGTAAAAATTAAACGAGGAAAATTTTAAAACGATATTAAGACAAGACACACACAAAATTATATTTACAAATTCAAACCTAAATACTTTCTTGAATATAACAATATAATAAAATACTTGTTCTTGAATATAACAATAGATCAAGCGGCAAAAGAAATGTTAAGAATAACAATCAAGGAGAATTACTTACCCCCTAATCTTGGGGTCAAAATCATGCAAAAAAAGTAAATTTCTTGTGACACAGAGTCATCGTTTCCCTTCTTAATATTAATGGTGATAATGTAAACGTGCAATAAATCTTTCGTAATTAAATATATATTCAAATTCTCATACAATAATATCTGTTAATAAAATAGAAAAGATTAGGAGTTTGTGAAGAAGTTTGGTTAACGGACCTAACGTATGACAGAAGCCCTTTTCCAGCATCCCCTAAAATCGATTTCAGGACCCCCTGGGGGTGCTAGCACCCCAGGTTAAGAAACGCTGACTTAGAGGAACGTGTAGTGTTATAGGAATAGGGAGCGCAATTTTATGATCTTGCCTCGGGCGCAAAATTAGCTAGTTACGGGTCTGACCCAGGATGTTTCCATTCCATGTTGGCACGTTTTGTTTCCGGAGTACAGTGATGAACCCATGTCTCGTCTCCTGTGACAATGCGCTCGAGATATCCTTGACCATTGACAAACTCGGAATATCGTTGCAGAAATGACAGGGCACTGTTCCAGTCGAGCCGCCATATTCAACTAACTCATATAACCAATGTACGGTAGATGGCAGCCGAATCGACGTGTAGTGTTGCCAACAATGATTAACGAATTCACCTGATACAAACATAATCAATGCAGGTCCTTTAGTTACGAAATTATACGCCGTGTAAACTTATTTTCTGACCACCCCTCGTATGTTAACGAACTAAGGACTTTGGTATTTGAATGTTCTGATAAGGATGAAGAAACAACAAACATTTTGTTGTGGTGGGTTGATTTGTGAGATAATGAGTGTGGAAGTTTGTTCATTTGCGTGTTAATTGTATAATTCGTTTCTTGAAAAGTTAAGTAGGCGAAAAAGTTTTGATGAATCGTTTTGCCACTCATGTTAATTATCTGGTTTCTGATAGTTCATTGATGTTGGCGAATTCTTGGAACTTGTTATCAGGCCACAAAGGAGAAATAAGTTATCTGCATATGTATATGCTGAAGTTTAAAACAGGGATACTCAATTTTTTGCCCGGGCGATTCGCATGTACGATTTTGTAGCCCAAGGGCAAGATTTCAGTAAAGTAACACAAACAAAAAAAATACAGTGTACGAAATAAGGGCTGTGATTTAAAAGGCTTATTTTAATTGCTCCTCTTCGAAGTAGGGTAAGTTTTGCTGGGTATATGTTCACGTTGGTGTTCGAAGCAACGAAAATGCAGATCAAGTGGCAAAGTCTGCTACATTCCTTCCCAGTATGATTGACCGCTTTCTTCCATATCGTGATTTTCTTCTACGGATCTGCGGTTTGCACTCGCTGGCAATAATATTGGTGTGCCATTAGGGGGCAATTTGTCTCTGGACCTATCCCACAATGTCACGACGGTGGGAGACATCTCTTGGCCGCCTTCGAATATAATGTTACAATGTTTCAGACCAACAAAGACCCTAGGATCCACTCATGGCTGGTCTACCTAACTGTGTTCGTAATTGTGTATTGTGCATGTCCTCCGTGGTGGCGGAGAGGACCTACAATTTTACGTGGGTTCCGAACCACAAAGCCTTAATTTTACTACCTTAAACTATACCCAATCTATCAACATATGCGTCTAATCGATTTTTAAACATGTTTATAGACGTACTACTAATTTCTTCTACCGGCAAACTATTCCACCTATTTACTATTCTATGCATAAAAAAGTTTTTGGCAACTGCTGTCTCGAACCTTCTACTTGTCAACTTACACCCGTTATTTCTAATCGTATTATATTGAGATATTTCGAAAAAGCTATCTCTATCTACGTTATCGAACCCATTCACAATTTTGTAAACCTGGATTAGCTCACCCCTTAGCCTCCTGGTCTCGAGTGTAGTCAATTTTTACTTACTCCTTAAGCCTATCCTCGTATGACTTCGATCTAAGCGACGGAATCATCTTAGTTGCTCGTCTTTGAACTCTTTCGATTTTGTCAATATCTTTTCGCATATGCGGATTCCAAAATTGGATCGCGTACTCCAAATGGGGTCTAACTAATGATTTATAAAGAGGAACAATAATATCGCGCTATTTGTACTAAAAAATCTGAGCTGTAAAACCTAGCACTTTGTTCGCTTTATTGACCGCTGCTCTACTTTGTTTCGCTACTTTTAAATCACCAGTGACTATAACTCCTAAATCTTTTTCCTGTTCAACGCTTGCTAACTCCTTCCCTGACATACTATACGCAAAATTACCGTTACGCGAACCTATATGTAAAATTTTTCACTTATCGACGTTAAATCTCATTTGCCATGTGACTGACCAATCAACGATTTTATTCAGATATTCCTAGATTTTACCTCTATCTTCATTAATCGCCCTACCACCCAACTTCGTGTCATCCGCAAACTTTGAAACTGTACTGACTAGGCCGACATCTAAATCGTTAATATATAAGAAAAAGCAAATGGCCCAATACAGAACCATGAGGAACGCCGCTCGCTACATTAGCCCAAGACGACTCGGCTCTATCAACGACCAACCTCTGTTTCCTACCTCGCAACCACTCTTCAATCTAATTTATTACTACACCCCTGATTCCGTGAGCCTTAGTTTTTTCAATGAGTCTTTTGTGCGGTACGGTGTCAAACGCAAGGGGCCCAATACAGAACCCTGAGGAACGCCGCTCGCTACATTAGCCCAAGACGACTCGGCCCCATCAACGACCAACCTCTGTTTCCTACCTCGCAACCACTCTTCTATCTAATTTATTACTACACCCCTGATTCCACGAGCCTTAGTTTTTTCAATGAGTCTTTTGTGCGGTACGGTGTCAGACGCTTTTTGAAGATCTAAATACACTACATCAACCGCCCAATGACTATCGTGAACTTCAACCACGCTTTGAAAAAATTCTAAAAGATTAGTTAAGCAAGATTTGTTTCGTCTAAAACCGTGCTGCGTATTTCTAACCAAGTTATGCAATTCTAAGTGTTTGACTGTACGATCCCTAATTATTGATTCCAGTAGTTTACCTACAACAGACGTTAAACTGATTGGCCTATAATTTCCCGCCGTACCTTTATCGCCCAAGTTCTTAAAGATAGGTGTTACATTTGCTAACTTGAAATTATCTGGTACGCACCCCTCAGAAATAAACGCATTAAAAATCTTTGTTAGTGGCACAACAATGCTTTCTTTTAATTCTTTTAGTTGTATGGGATATATGGAATCCGACCCCGGTGATTTAACCATTTTCATTTTATCAATATAGCGCATTACCTCCCTTTCACTCTTCACAATATTATCCGAAATATTACCATTATCAAAAGGTATTATGTCTATGACCGTAGGGATATTCGTTACATCTTCTGTAGTAAATACTGACGTAAAAAATTCGTTTAGCAAGGTAGCCATTTGCTTGTTTTCAGAAACTAGCTCTCCGTTAAAATTTTTCAACGGCCCCAAGACACTCTTTACTGGATTCCTATTGTTGACGTATTGAAAGAATCGCTTGGGGTTTTCTTTGCCGTCACGAGCTATGGAGATTTCAAATTCGCGCTTGGACTTTTTTATTACACTTTTCGCTTCACGCCTTAGAGATATGTAGTTGTTTCGTAACCACAAATTGTCTTTATCGCACTTATGTAGCCTATAAGCCCTATCTCTACTCTTTATGATATCTACTCTAGAAGTAAACCACAAGGGCTTGTTTACTTTGGCACGCTTAATTTTGTACGGTATACATTCCTCATTTATAGTCCTAAATACTGTTTCAAACGATTCCCACATTAGTTTTGCGTTGGAGATCCCCATTACGTTTTCCCAATTGACGTGTGACAATTCATTTAGAAATTTACAGAAGTCTGCGTGCTGGAAGTTAGGAATTTTAGTCGAGTTAGCTGGTTTTGACTTTCGAGTGACTTACTGAGAGGACAAACTCTACCATATTATGATCGCTATTGCTTAACGGTTCTATTACTTGAAGATCCGTGATTAGCCTATCACCCGTAGTTATTACTAAATCTAAAATACTGTCCAACCTCGTAGGTTCCCCAACCTTTTGAATAAGAAAATTAACTAAACGATTACCTTCCGCGCCTCCCTGCATTCATTGTATCGTTATTCACGTTGGCGCAATTAAAGTCACCCATAACTAAAGCCTGTTCACTACCTATTATTCTCTTTAGTTCACGATATAACGCTTCGTCTGTATCAGCTGTTTGATTAGGGGGCCTATATATAACCACAAGAAGAAGTTTGAAATCGTTCAATTTAAGTTCTGCTATAGTCGAATCTATCGGTTCTGGAATTGTGTGCTTTACTTCTATAACGTCGCAATATTATCTTTGATATACAACATAACACCGCCTCCTCGCCTACCTATTCTGTTTTTAACAAAAAGTCTATAACCTCTAATTTGATACTCCCCTACAAAGTCACGTGTTTCAGTGCTAAGCCACGATTCATTTATCGCAATTAAATCAGTCTTTATAAGCAACTCCAACGTCATTAAGATGAAGTCCATCTCCGAGGAACAAGTCCCTCCTGCCGTAGAAACTGTTCCAAAAATTCGCAAAATGCACTCCTTCCTGTTGGCAAAGAGACTAGGTTATTGTTGATATTGGTCGCCTTGCTGTAGAAATCGCTACGTTGGATAATTCGAAGTATACCTGTTAAAACAATCTTATTAGTTTTTCCTTTAGTCGCTCCAGTAAGTTCCTGTAATAGGTCATACTCGTTTTATTCACGAGTATTTGATAAAGCGGGACCCTCAGCGACAACCGTCTTGTTCCCGTGAAAGTATACGTCACTCGCTAGTCGAGTGTCCAAGTCTTGGGGATCTCCGACGGTGCAATCTCCCCGAGCACTTTTCCGATAGTGGTTGGTACTTACTCTTCAGTCCCCCCGGTGTGAGTGCTTGCTACCCTAGAAGTGGGGTTTTTAAATTTGTTGAGGAGGATGGCTTCCTCACTTCCTTGAATCCTTCTAACTCTTAATTGTTTAGCTTATTGCGTTTTCATTCCACTCATTCATTACTTTCGTTGCTTTAATTTTTATGTAAATTCTTCATTTGTATTTCACTCCCTGGTTCTATTACTTATTTTTAAAACCTTACATAATTATTTTTTACATTTTCGGCGGCAATGACCTTGATGTTGCCACGCAAGATGATTAACCTCGCTCACTCACCCACCTGTTCAGGTACATTCCCTGCGCAGATCATCATCACAGAGAATAACGATTAAAGCGGCAATAGAACGTTTACATTTGCACGCTAGAAGGCATTTAAAAGAAGAGAAGAGTTTTTGATAAGGGATTTTTTTTTTTAGAGTTTTGATTCTCCTTAAACATTGACTGGCAACTCTCGTATTTATATTATTCATTGAGACAAAGACTGAAATAAAGATAATATAAATACAATCAATGGAGTTAAAGGCACTAAATTATAGTATTGTAATATTACAGTATTATACGAGTATTATAAATATTATAATACCAAAAACGACGTTTAGGTCAATTAACAAGTTATGATCTGGTCAGTAAAAAATAAAAATCCAAAGAAACAGAGAAATTGAAAAAGTTAAAAACACGAACACTCGAAGGTTAAGCCAATCTAATTGCTCGAACTCTCAGTTTCCTTTTCGTGGTTTTAAATTAATATAAATATATAATATTTTATTATAAAACAATTTATTATATCTTTATTAACCTATTCAACAGACACTCTTTTTTTTTTAACACTGACTGCCGCGTTTATTTCATACGCATTATTTATCGGGCCAAATCTTCAAATCAAGATCTTTTTTATATTTGTATTTTTATGTATTTTGACAAATTTCGCATTTTAGGACGTTGTGACATAGTTTCTAAACTTTTTTTATGTTGAATATACGTATCCTACACGGTATACAAGTAATAATTTTGCATTTTAGGCCACATTAGAAATCCATTCCATTGTTGTTGCAAATGCTTTAAAGAGTGTCATTAGAAATGAAAAAACATACATTTCATTTGTTGCATATGAGGAACGTTTTTGTTTTTATCTGCTGTATACAAATAAGTCGAGTAAAAATAAAATAATCTTGAATAACAAAACCCTCTTTACTTATTCATGTTTCCTTACAAATACATATAATAAAGTCATGGGCCATGTTGGTCCCATGTGATCAATACACATGAACCATATATGAAAAACTTGAGATGTTTGGTAGGCCACGTGCATATTTGTAATGGTTTAACCGCCACAAGGAACAGAGCCTTTATATATTATATACTAGCTAAAGTGGGCCCTACGGGCCCATTTAACTAGACTTGCGGTGCTGGGGCCTTTGGCCTCCTTAATGAAAATCTTAAGCTTCACAAATCTTGATACAGTGGGTTCGGATGTGAAGCTTAAGATTTTCTTTGCTGCGTTCTTTTCTATCGTCTTATTAACCGAATAATTGAACCCCCAGTAATTAGTTGGGAGGTCAGTTATTCGATCAATAAAACTAACGCATTAAGATTTTTATTGCTTCGTTGTTTTATATAGAGTAAAAAGTTGAAACAAAGCAAAGCGCATTTATTTCTATGTTCAGAATCGCTTAATAGTAAATACATAGTGTCTACAGACATACAGGACTGCCTTTTTATAGTGTAGATAAGCATCCCTGTTGGACACGTGTGACTAACATGGCAGTAAAAGTGTTAAACTATAACAGCACGAAGAAGGCAGTATTGTGACTGAATGACGTACACAAGCCTCCTTAACTTTTAATTTTGGGCAGACTATGTTTAATTACGTCACGGTGAAATGGTTAATAACTATATAATGCGTTACGCAAAATCAGTATCAAGTTCATGGACCTCTTCATTATATTTTCTTTTACGTATACGTTTGTATACGTACAAGTATCATGCAGAATATTCACCCAGCAAGTAGACTACGGATAGTAGGGTAGGCACCCTTAAATTAAAATTATGTTGGATGATGACAGTTATTGTTAATAATAATGGAGAGGAATGGAATACATTTATTCACAAGTTGTAATTGGCCAGAAACACCACCACTAACACCAGTTTCTGTGATGCCCAATTTAATTTTACATAGGTTGTGTGATGGGATTGTTTAACCTCCTTTGCAACATCTAAGGTCATATGACGGAGGGGGCCTACAGCTTTAAATGGGATCCGAACCACGAATCGTTACATAATCTAGACGCAGAAGACTCTTCCATCCAACTACTGAACAGGCCCAATGTCGCTTACCTTTACTAATCTATGGAAATCGATGTTACGACAGTGTCTATGACGTAGCCCTTTAATACTACATTCTGATTACATCATACTCTGCTGTCATTTTGTTAGCGATTTTGTCAGTTTCTGGATGGGACATTTTCCCTTACACTTACAGACAGCGGTTGCGATATCCGGGGTGGGAAAAATTCTGCTCAAAAATATTTCTTTTTAAATAAAAAAAATTTAGTTTTACGTTTGGTTTTATTACTTTCAACCATCAAAGTTAGGAAAATAGAGAATAAGTATATTAATTTTCCATCCTAAAATTCTACTAGCATATAGAAAGTTAATTTCAAAATGTAATACTTGAAGTCCTTTTGGAATTTTATAGTTTGTCACTTCATTGCAATGCTGAAATTAAGCTCTTGTACTAAAAACTGTATATAATAGTAAAGTATTGTAATAGACTTGCAGTCGCTCTCAAAATGATATATTTATCTTCAATAAATGAATACTTGAGTAAATCTGAGGTCATTATGCGAGTGTAACTTAAGAGTTTGAATAAAATAAGAAGAAAAGACCTCTGATTATGGGGGTTTTGCTGAGATTCATGCACCATTTGAACATTTTAACGTAAAAACAGGTTTATTTTTATTTGTAGCTGCACCTGCAAGGAATTATACTTGAAGGAAAGGACTACAAACTTAACTGCTACCACCCTAGAATATAATTAAAACCTAAATACCTAATTAACAAAATTATTAAAATATATTTTAGACCATTTGCTAACTTTGCTTAATATGCGTTTAATATTTTTATAATTTCCATAATTTTTCTTTCCTCCTCCACCAACCCACTTTGGCAATACTCTTTCTTAGAGATGCGGAATGCCAGTTCATAAGTTTGGGATGCCTCAGGGAGTGTCAGCGTCTATACAGGCCATCATTACCTTTGATCCAGCCCTAGCTAGTTGAAAAAGGAAATGGTCTGGGAAACGTGCGTGTCCGTAGACACGACCACCTGTATATGCTTTTCGAGAGCGGTACGAATTGTACGGAATTATTTTTAGAATAAAGAATGCCCCACATAACAATACTCAAACCAGTGCGGGTGTTTGTTCGAACCAGGGGCGTATATTCAGGGTGTACTAGGTGTGCGGCGCACACCCACAAAAGCTGTAAAATAATTTTTTAAAAAATTTATAAATAAATGATTAAATCGTTTATACTAAATAATATTTAATAAGAATAAAAGGTCATGATAATTTTGCATGCATTAATATTTGGTATTAACCTTCATTGTTGCTTCTAGTACTTTCTGTTCGCTGTTCATATCTGCGGTCGAGCTAAACCTTTCTCGCACACTTTAGAGAGGAGGGCTAGTAGTGAGGGCAGGCAGGAGATGGGGGAGATGAAAGGGAGTGTTAGGGAATAGTGGGGGATATTACTAGCTGAAGTCGAGCGGAGCGGCAGTCCTACGCCGCAGTAGCACACACAGCTTGCTGTTTGGTGTGGATCTCTCGCGCAGTGTCGTTCGATAATATAGGCTATATAGCCTACTTTTGTTACTTATGCACCGCATAAAAATAAGTACGAGGTTCAAAGATATATTTATGAAACATATACAAGGTGGCCAGTAAGTCCCAATCAGTTATAATTAAAGCGAAAATACAAAATAATCAAACACAGTAAAAAGTTCAAAAGTTTAGTCAGAGCATGGAATATCAGAAGGGCACGTGATTTCTCTGGCTATAAAGAGGTAGCTATCTCACGGGCCGCCAAGAAGTTGAAACTTTCTCATGAAATAACACAGTAGAGTTCCTGTGAAGGTGTCTCACCTACGTGTGTGTGTGGTGGAATGATGAAATAGTCTATCTTATAAAGAAGAATGAAAGCATTCACAGGAGGCTATTCGCAGAGGACGAGAAAAGAGCGAAATGGTATTAAAAGTTATAAAGAAAAGTTGAGTAATAAAACGTAATGAAAGAGAGTACATAAATGTAAGATAGCTATTCATTTGGTGGAGAAGAAGAAAAGCCGTTATTGGAAGACGAAAGAAACTGTCCAAGTCTGCCTTTGCCCTAACGTTGAATACAGTAGATATGAAGGCTGATACGTTAATGCAAGAGAGATGGAAAAACTTTTGTAGCGAGTTAGCGGTGAATAGAGGGAAAGCTAATGAAAAGTCCATTAAATGCGATGCATTTTGTGTAGGGACTTAAATGAATGTGTAAAATATATTTCTGAAGAAAAGTCGAAGGACCGAGACAGTGTATATACTCCACAAGGTCTTGCCTTGGTTTCAGTAATATCGGGCGAAATAAGGATGAGAGTCAAAGATATATTTACTGTACAGGATGGCCCATAAGTCCCACTCGGTTATAATTAAAGCGAAAATCCATCTAGCTGATTTTTAAAATTAAAAAATATATATATAATATTTTAATTTATTAAAATAGTCAATAAATATTTCTAAACTTTTGAACTTTTTACTGTGTTTGATTATTTTGTATTTTCGCTTTAATTATAACTGATTGGGACTTACTGGCCACCTTGTATATGTTTCATAAATATATCTTTGAACCTCGTACTTATTTTTACTTGATATTAATGAAAACTGTTATGAATAGCTGGGCAAGTGCTTACACATCAGTCAGTTTCGTTTTCCTTAGAAATGAAATTTAATTTACCCCTTTACTCGGTAATGATGTCAAATAAATAAGTACACTATAATTTGGTAGCAGATAGGATGGCGACTACATACTAGGAAAGTTTCCTTTAAAATTTTACAGTGTTTGGAAGAGTGAAATGTTTGCGAATAACAAAATTTTAACCTAAAAAAAAAGTAAAGATACTCATTTGACGAAGAAAGAATTTACTCAATACAAAACTGCATCAGAGCAACGTGTAAGAGATGTAAAAGATGTTGTGTGTGTGTATATATATATATATATATATATATATATATATATTATATATATATATATATATATATATATATATATATATATATATATATATATAAACACGCTCGATTTTTCATGATGAAAACATCGTCCCCATCAGGGTTCGAAACAACCACCTCTTGAGTAGAAGGTTAGGTAACCTTTTATCCCGAGAAGTACAAGGAGTTACAGGAGAGTTACAGAGTTACAGGCTCACAAATACTTGAGGATAACCGGAGAAATTAGGGAGAAAAAATTAAATGAAAATAAAGAATGCTGAAAACTTGTACCATGCTTTCACTTACAGATGTGTAAAGCTTTCACACAGGAATAGTGATAATAGTAAAGTATATAATAGAGAGAGAGAGAGAGAAAGAGGCCAAAAAAATTTTTTCCACTTTTAAATGCAAATTATTAGAATAATGGGTACACATTTTTGGGCCATTCTGTATATGAATCCTTAACATTAAGAAATAATGTGAAAAATCGGTATGGTAGGAATACAGTGGTTAAATTTAATAATTGACATTTGTCGGGGAGCAGTAGTTAGCACTTAGCAGTAAATAAATCCCAGTGGAAGTACGTATCAGTATACAGTACTTATGTTTTAATAATTGCCCAATATGGCTCTTGACCCAGACCGCGATATCGGATCTTGCCTTCCGTTATAAAATGAATTTGACATCTCTGAATGAAAGGGAAAATAGCTATTAATAATATTAATGAACTTATGAAAAAAAACTGGTGGCAAATAGTAGTTCAGATTTATGAACGTTTCATTTTACAATTTCTGACAGCATATTTTGAGCGAGTTTAAAAAAAAAATCATATTTCTTCATGGTTGAAGGATGAACAACGGTGTTTGGACCAGGAATGAAGGTCGTTCCGTCCTAATTTTCGTTGGTGGAGGCTTCTTTAAAACCCTCCCCCACCACCTTCCACACCCCTTCCCCTCTCTCCAAAACTTCTAAAATGCGTTCCTGCCTCGCTGTTTTTTCATTCTTCATCTAGATATGGAAAAGGACTAGAAAGGATCAGATGGCGTCTCGCTGATTACAATTTTATAGGCAACACCCAGAACCCAAATTAGACCATACAACATCTCTTTTGGTGGGGAGGGAGACGGTTGAATGAACGGTTGGGTTCCATACATTAATTTATTGTTAACACGAGAGAGAGGTTGAAAATGTTGATAAATGTTGTAGAAATGCTTAAAGCCAGACTTATAATAATAATAGTTATACTTTAAAAGAATTTAAATGGAATTTAGCGAGTGCATGCGTATTTGTGCATCTAGAACGCGGGAAAGCAAGTTTGTTAACACTTTTCTTCTGAATCAATTCTTCTCAGTGATAAAATAAAGATTAACGTGATAAAATAATGATTTCAATTAATAACTTTAGTTCATTATATTGAGAATTGTTTTAAATATTAATTAATTCTTTACAGTCGCACAATGAGGCCAACTTCTGAAGTGAAACTATGAGTTAATGTATGTTAATTTGAATTAATGAGATACATATTAAATAAATGTATGAGACTGTAATGAGGACCAATTTTCCATTGAAAAACTTTTGCATGATGAGTTTACATAATTTAAAATCTTACCAAATTTACTACGTAGTCTTTCACCAAGAAAATCCTTAGTTACACCAACCAAAGACCAGACATGGGCAGTAAATACTTTAGACGTATTTAAATAATAAATACATTACTTGAAAATAAAAGTAATTAAATACTAAATAAAATTAAGGTTTTCAGAAAGTATTTAAGTACTAAATACATTACTCCTAAATTGTATTTAAATACATTTTAAATACAATTTAGATACTTTTCAAAAAGCACACAAAATCACTATCACCTTAGAGTCAAATAAAATCGAGAAGTAGCAGAAGTAGACGCTGCAATTGTTTTGTGACACAGAAGACATAGTCTTCACTTTACTACCATCTTTGGAAGTTATTCGGAAATATTTTCCATCAAAAAGTGGGTGCAGGTGTGATTCGCTATTTTTATTTTCACTTCCACCATCAACTTCTATTTTACCATCTTTTCCACCACTTCCACTTGCTGCAGCCATGTTACAAATGTTGTCCTCGTCCAATATGAGCAACAGGCTAATGCTAATTGCACAGTTAGCACTGAACTTTACACAACCACATATGACGATGCCTCAGGATAGACTGCCAGCTGCCGCACTGCAGCTGTCAGTCTGTGACAATCGCCACTAGAGCAGGCTGGAAGTTCCATTTTTCAAGGTGCTTCCATAAAGTTCCAGCCTGCTGAGCCTGGAACTTTCTGGAAGCACAAGCACCTTGAAAAATGTTTTACTGTGTTCTGTGGTACCAGTTAAATACTGGGTGGTTAGTACTGTACATCCTCGCAAAATTGAACAGTTCACAAAAAAGTATTTTAAAAATGTATTTAAAAACAGGTATTTACAAATACTAAATACTTTTCGAAAGTATTTAAATATGTAATTAAGTATACTTTCCAAAAAGTATTTATAAATACTGACTATTTCCCAACCGGTTTCATCTTCTTTGACAGTTACTCTAAACCTGAATTAAAAACTGCATTAAAAAGTGTCGTTAAAATTTCAAGAAAGCTTCATTTGTCATTTAGAGATAAGAATAATTTAAATGTAAATTTTGAAGTTTCATTTAAGACTTTGAACATTTTTACTTTTATTTTCTACTCACTTCCATCTTACAAATTTGGTTCGTACAGTTATGTTTGATGTGTGCCGTAATTTATTTTCTAGAATTCCTCACTTCTAAATCCAGAGTTCTAGAGTTAATCGAATTCCTTTGAAATATGAAGCTTCGCTTCCTCCAGCCTCAATTTAACTTCATTTTTAGGAATGAATTAATTTTTTTTTTCGTTTTATAATCTCAGAAGTCTAAACTTTACGTTCCTTTATCATTATTTTTTAGATGATTTTCCTTTGTGATAATTTGTTCGTATACTGACTGCGTATATTTGTTTGCGAGTCTCCGAGAATGTTGTATTTCTTTTGCTTGTCACAGATGTAAATTCGGGGGATGATTTATCACGTATAAAACTATTCCATCGGTCGAACGTGAGACAAAATAGAATCGAAGGTCTGTTCGGAATGTCATGCAACGTGCAAAAATACGTCACAGCAGGAAGAATTATAGATTTGTTGGAGATAAACTTATTTAGAAGTTTGAATCCAGACTCGATATCCTAATTGAGGCGAAGAACTGACATCATGATATCACGACGTCATTGTAGTCTTTGAATGTGTTTTAAGTGCACTACCCCACCTTTCCTTTTCATCATTGTAGTCTGCAGAGACGAACCGGACCAGGAACTTACCAGGATTTTCGGTATCGAGTCGTTTATTATTACGAGAGAAGTACTTAGAGCTTGTAATATAGTATATAATACATTAATACAATATTTTGAAATCTTAAGGTTGAAAGTTAACCATCATTGATGTGTAGAAGGTTACATATACACGGAGTCTACAGTTTTTAATAATAATTATAATTATTCTTAATTAATAATAATTTACCGCCTCCCTCTCTTCTTCCTCCCCTCCTTCCAGGCCCAAACGGCTGGACTGATCATGCATGACACTTGGTGACAACACCCTTTGAGATTCGTGGGGTGTCTTTTAGCAATTTTTTTGCTTTTTCAGATGGGGTGTCTAAAAATAAATTATCCCAGTTTATCCCCCCCAAAAATTATATGCTAAAACATGAAGCACTTAAATTTTAAGATTTTGGCCCATTGGTCTTGGGATGCGAAACTAAAAAATTTGATGGTTGCTTTCTTTTGTGAATTTGTTGATCTGTTGGCTTTTCTGGTTATTAGAAAAATATAAAATTTTATACAAGCGTGGACTGGTTTGGCAGCCTTCCCTATCATTAAAGTTCTACAAGTAAACCAAGCTCCGACACGCTTCTACAGAGCTTCATACACTTTCGTGGAATGAAGAAAATCAAGTTCGTCAATAAATTTAGAAAAGATTGTAGCCATCAAAATTTTTAGCTACGCATCGGAAGTAGGTAAAAAATGGGTAAAAAAAATGTGACGTATTTGAAATTTAGGTTTTTCTTGAGTTTCAAGTAAAATCTGTAAAGCTGCATTTAAAATTTAAGTGATTCGTGAGCTAATTGTAAATGTATCACTTTCATTCCTTTGGTCGCGGAAACGTTTGGCGGATGGACTCCACTCACCCTAAAAACAATCCAGGTTCCAGCATTTGCTCGCTTGATCCTGCGGATCAGGACACGTTTCCGGTGCAGAGCCTCTACACTGGATCTCCTATTACGTACTTATACCTTATCTGTCTAACAGAGTCTCCTTTTAATTTCCATTACTTTTACTATATAATTTTTGATACTTTCTGGTTTATTTATATTCTCTACTCCCATCATCTCCCCCACTATGTTTCTTAGTTTTTCACAATGAAACAAGTGTCCTGTGGTATCATTCTCTTTCCTGCATATTTCACACTTCATGTCCTTATATTTTCCTTTATAGTTTTCTTTCACCTCAACCATATTTAATCGGATTTCCATTATAATCTTCATATCCTTTTCTTTCATGTTTTCAATATATGATTTTCTTTTAAATTCATCAATGAATCTTAGTTTTTCATTTTTGTTTTTCTTTTTCTTATTCTTCTGGAAATATTCATTTTTTTGTCGTACACTTTTCCTTAATTCACTTTTTTTCCATCATTTTCAAACCTTCTAATGTTACTTTATATAATTTGCACATTTCTGCAACTTCCTCTGCCCAACATCTTGGGTATGAATTTTCCAACTGATCTTTAGTTATCATTTTAATTAATCTATCTTCATTTAAGTTTAATATATTGTTCATTAGCATTATCTTTTTGTATCCAATTTTTTCTTTGACTGGCCACACTCCTAATTCGGCTAATAATCCCCAATAAGGGGTACTACATTTCATTCTTGTTATTTTCCTTAGAATTCTTCCCTGCATTTGTTCCACTTCTTCAATATCCTTTGTACTTGTTCTCGTCCATGTTTCCGTTCCATAAAATATTGTAGGTACTATTATGGTTTATACAATTTTAGTTTCACCTTCATTGCCCAATGGCCCACTTTAGCTGGATCTCCATATATCTTTAGATCTGCTATCATGAAATTTATCTTATTTTCTTTTTTTCTGTGTGTGTTTGGTGATCACCTCTGCTATTGAACCATTGTCCCAAATACTTGTATTCTTGCACTTGTTCTATACTTCCCATTTTCACTTTAATTGTTCTCATTTCAGGTACTTTTCTTCTCGATCACATTTATTGTCATTACTGCTGATTTCTCTCTTTTATTATCAAATGGAAGTTGTTTTAGTATTTCCATGTTACTTGATGCCTGCATTGTATCATCCATAAATATACATGATTGAATTTCTATAGCGAGGCGGTGAGCAGATCGTAAGGGTCAGGATCGTGAGAGAACCTGGGATGGATACATCAAAGGCTCAGCATCGCACTACAGCGAGCCAATGCTGAGCTGGTGCTCACCAGATCGCCAATCGACAGCGATTTTGACATACGATCATTCGTGGGCGTCCAGAATATAGTGCAATGATTATTCCATGTACTTGGTGTTCAATAACTGATTTAATTTTGTTTCATAATAATGATGGTAATGATTTTGTACAAATATAAAGTGAACGATATATATATATATATATTTTATTATTTTTTTTTTTAAGTTCGGGAAGAACCGATTCGCCTCTATTTAAAAGGGCATATCTCGGCGGAATAACAAAGAAAAAGTGAGAGGAAAGACAGAGGAAAAAGAAAGGGTGGAGGGGACAGTCGAAGTGGAAAAAGACCAAGGACTGCAAGGTCGAGCCCCATCATCCTTGGGTGCTAGGGCCGGGAGGGCGCACGTGAAACCTCCTGGAACAAGCACGTACAAACGAACACAAAGAGCACTCAAGCGCACGAGCTTAGAACCCCCTTGCGGGGATATATATATATATATAATATATATATATATATATATATATATATATATACATTAGACATTAGACAGCTGGAAGGGATCCAGAGAAGCTTCACAGCCAAGATCAACGGGTGCAAAGAACTAAATTACTGGGAATGGTTACGCGAACTAAACCTATATTCACTGGAAAGGAGAAGAGAGAGATACACCATTATTTACACTTGGAAAATAATGGAGAAACTAGTCCCTAATCTTACTCTAAACCCTATAACTCCCCAAACAACGGTGGAAAGTAGAAACGGTAGACTGTGTCGTATTCCCAAATTGAAGGCGAGACAGGGAACATCCTTAAACCTGAAAGAAAATAGTTTTGTGGTGAGAGGACTAAAACTGTTTAATCAGCTGCCCAAAGACCTAAGAAACACGAGGGGAGTTGCAGTGGACATCTTCAAAAGAAGACTAGACGCCTGACTCAGAACAATCTCCGATGAGCCAGGCGTACCTGTCTATGTGAGGTGGAGAGCACAAGAAACAAACTCACTACTTCACCAGGCCAACTCGAGAGGAGGGGCGACAAGCCTGACCTTCGCGAAATGAGGACTCATCGCGCGGAACCTTTGTAAGGTTGTAAGGTATATATATATATATACACGAGGGTGGGCTGAAAAGTAATGCCTCCACTCAAATAAATTTTAAACGGGTTGAAGGATTTTATCGAAACAAAAGCAGATATGTACCTTAGAGTTTATTCTTCAAAACGATATATTTACTTTTCTATAAAATCACTCTCTACCTCGATACATTTACGCCAACGATAAATGAGTTTTTGAAATACATCTTGGTAAAACTCGGAGCTTTGACTACGAAACCAAAATTTCACAGCGGGCTCAACGTCTTCGTCAGACTCGTGGCGATTTCCACGATGTTCTTTAACCCTTTAAGGACTGAAGATGCCAATTGCTAACGTTTCAAATACACGCATTCATAACTTAACCCTACAAAAAATTCAGGGCTGTAAGGGTTAAGTTTAGGAAAGAGGTGAAAATCGCATGGTGCTAAATCGGGGCTATATGGTGGACGCGGCAAGACGGTGAATTGCAAATCCTCAATTGCTTCTTACGTTTGAACACTGGTGTGAGGCCGTGCGTTGTCATGGTGAACAATGACTGCGTTTTTGTGGGTGCGAACCCTCCTGATTCGTTTTTTCAACTACTTCAGAGTTTCAATATACTGTAACGTGCGGAGTTGATTGCTGTCCCTCTTTCCATAAAGTCTTCGAGAACAACACCATTGATATCCCAAAAAACAGTCATCATCACTTTTCCAGTCGATTTTTGAACTTTAAATTCTTTTGGTTGCGGTGAATTTTTGTGCCGATATTTCATGGATTGCCGTTTATTTTCAGGGTCATAATGGTGGACCCACGTCTCGTCTCTTGTCACACTGCTGTGCAGAAATTCATCTTCATTTTCGAAGCGCTGCGGATTTTCTTGGCAAATGCGTAGTCTCTCAGTTTTCATCTCGGCAGTGAGCATGCGAGGCACCCATCTGGCGCAGACCTTTCAGTAACCGAAAATACTGATTGTGTCCCACTCGCTCTTTGGAGATATCGAGCATTGCAGCAATTTCATTTTGTTTAATGCGACGATTTCCACGAATCAATTCGTCAACGTAGTTCCGATGAGACTCGTCGGTTGCCGTTACAGACCTTCCACTTCGCGGTTTGTCTCGCAAATCTTCTTGCCCTGCTTCTCTTATTTACACTGCCTCGCCCAACGTCGAACGGCAGTCACATCAACACACTGTTTGCCGGACACAGCTTGCCTTCGCCGATAAATGTCTATGGGAGCAACACTCCGCGGTCAAAAATTCAATTACGGCACGTTGCTTGAAGCGAACGTCTTTACACCTTTCCATTGTAATCGACACTAAACCAACGTGTTTATTAGGCTATAACACAAAACCACAACCGGTTTTATCTGGTTACCTCTACACAATCTGGAATGGAGTTGGAATATCAAGTTACAGCACAAAACCGGTTTTATCTGGCTACCTCTACACAATCCAGAATTATTCAAGTGGAGGCATTACTTTTCAGCCCACCCTCATATATATA
The DNA here is from genome assembly GCA_023014485.1 of Bathynomus jamesi. Lineage (NCBI taxonomy): Eukaryota > Metazoa > Arthropoda > Malacostraca > Isopoda > Cirolanidae > Bathynomus > Bathynomus jamesi. The sequence goes on along the minus strand of JAJOZX010000579.1, from coordinate 346,709 downwards.
TATGGTGACTTTAAATCATATAAAAATTTCATACCAAAGATTTTGGAAATAAAATTTAGGTCAGACAAAAAAAAAAATTGCAAATGTTAAACTCTAACTCGCTTATAATTTTAATTACATTTTATTGCTTGAGGAGGAGGAGGAGGAGGAGAGGGCAACAAGTCTGACCTCCGTGAAATGAGAAATCATCGCACGGAACATCTGAAAGGAAAGGTTGACTATCGTATAAAAATAAATTTGGGAATATTTTGAAACCTTAATTTTTATATTCACGTCACATTCTTCTTTGTCAAGAATAAAACATGTTTCCTAAACAATATTCTGTATTATAATAGGAACACACATTATTAGTACCACGATTGTACAGTAAATATGTATTGCCCGAAGGATAATAACAGCCTTCCGCAGGAACTAGCAAAAATATTCCCGCCCGTAGGACTGTTTTTTATTTTCCACCAGTAATAATAAAACTTGACGGAACATTTTATGGACGGATCCGTATTCATTTTATCGACAACTCTTTCATCCGATATAGTCCATTCTGACCTTAGTTAATATAACCCGAAGAAACTGTCTATAAAATGTCCCGTAGATGAAACGAAGGTTATCGTGAACTAAAATAGAGACGCAGAAGGTTATTATAAAGGGATTTTATGCTGTCGATTTTGGAATTACGAGCGAAATATGTAGAAAAGCGAACCGTTAATTAAAACCGTAGATCTTGTCGTTCAACTTCTTTTTCCTTTCTCCTTTTCCTACCTTCAGTGACTCTTCTCAATTATAAATGCGAATCCATTAACATAATTTTTCTCCGCCAAATCCTCTTTCCCAGGTGAGAGAGATGATGTGCCATTTTAAATGCAATAATAAATACAACCTTTCTCTATAGGATAGCGCATATTTTTGGACCTTAGCGAGACATTCTCGCGGCACTTAAATAGATACGAGGTCGCGCGTTGTTCGAAATAAGAGAAACTATTTGTCCTTTCGGCTTGTCAGCCATTTTTTTAAGGTGGAATTGGGGTGGGATGGGGGAGAAATATTTCAGCTGCTGTAAAAATGTATCGCTGTGGTGTTAGGGGAATAATGGAAACGTACCCTAACTATTTTATTACAATTAATATTTTTCTTCATTTAAATAACGCATCCAATGTTGGTCTTTTTCTCGTTTCCCTTAATTGAAGTATTAATTAAAATCAATACTGTATTTACTCACCGCATGCTCGCTCCGTTAATAAAATTTTATTCTCGTATGTAATTGCTGTAATGCAAAAGTTTGTTTTAATATGAATTAATTTGAACTTAATTGACGTACGCTTCTCATGAAGTGCATATTAAAGCCGCATAAAACTTTAAGTATATATATATATATATATATATATATATATATATATATATATATATATATATGTATATACCGTATATATAGGGTGGGAGGAAAGTGTGTAAGGATTTTATACATACAGTTAATTTGTTAATAATAAATAAATTCCAATGATATCACTGCAGTGTATGCGATACTTTTCAGAGCAACGATACGATACAAGGCCAGGAATGATGTTAGGTCCTAGCCCCCAGTCAGCGCTATGTCAGTAAGGATGGAATTAGGGTTTCTCATTTCCCGGCCTTTTGCTTATCCCGGGATTCCGGGATAAAAATGATTCCCTTCCCGGGATCCCGGGAAATCCCGGGATATAATTAATTATATTTAAAATATATTATAAAATAAATTAACCTAGAAAAGAGGGGGTATAATTATTTTTTATTTTTTTTTATAGTCATTTAATAAGTTCTGCAATCTCCATGATGGGCAAAATAAAATAATATTGCTGTGAAAAATATGTATTAAAAAATACTTTTGAATTACATAGAAAATTTTCACAAATAAAAAAATTGCTCCGTTTCATTGAAAACTTAATGAATACAACGAAAAAAAATTGCCTTTGAATTGCTTAGAAAATTTAAAGAAAAAATAAAAATTACCTTCAAATTGCAAAGAACTTCAATGAATTCAACCAAAAAAATTATCACTGTGAATTTTTATAGTACGATTTCAAAAAACAAAGATGGTCAATACTTCGATCACTCAATCTTGTTCTCATTTTAGTCACGAAAAGTCCTGCTGCTGAGAATGCCCTTTCCGATTCTATTGACGTGGGTGGAATCGTCTTTAATGCATTCAGGAGAAGAGAGATGTTCTGCGTTTTTTCGCCAGTAGCCTCGAAGATCTCTAGTTCCTTTTTAAGGTGCTTTGCAGCGCTTGCTTTGCTGTCTAGTGTTCTTGATTTCTCTACCTCGGCTGCTTTAATAGCTGCATCAAGCCTTTCAGCTAGAGTCATCGAAGATGACTGAGGGACAGCTGATTCTTGCACATCATTATCTTCATCTGTCTCACTAGAGGTAGAATCAGCAGGTACTCCAAAAAGGCGATCTAACATCTGCTTTGCTGATGAAATTAACATAGACTTGGTTGGTAAGGCTGGCAAACTTCTGTCACTTGCGAAAGTTGCGACCTTTTTATAATTCTTTCCACTATTGAGGTATTGTATGAGGCCAGTCAAGTTCTCATTTCTTCTCTCTGTTATGCGTCGAATGAACGACTCCTTTAGTTTTTTTGAAAAAGGTGTGTTTAGTTGATTTAGTTCGTTCAAAATGAAAGAAAAAAACACCTTCTGATGAAAGTAAAGTCGATTCTCTGTTGCCCAGCTTTTCTGCTCCAACTTTTAATGGCTCCAGCGATGCCACAATGTCACGAATTACAGCAACTTCTTGTTTGTCAAGGTCAAAATTGTCTATATCTTTATTGCAGTCGATGAGAGCTTTCGATACGGATGACCTTATTTTGATAAATCGCTCCAGCATGGCTAAAAGACTATTCCATCTGGTTTTGGAATCCAGCAATAGATGCAAACTTTTTCCTTGTTCCTGTTGAACATATCCTTGTAAGATGTTATTCTTTAAAGGTGATTTGCGAAATTTTTGTGCTATTTTTCTGACTTTATTGATGATTTGAGACACGTTGATTTCTTTACCTACAGTGTCGTGCGATCCAAATGAAATATCTATCTCGAACGGATCCTCATCAAAGCGCTCACACAAAACACTTTCAAAATCAATACTATGATTGAAATCTTCTCCATCTTCATCTATGTTGTCATTATGTTCGTCATCTTCAGTTTGAATTTCTTCAGAAAGAGTGATTGCAATATCCCGGGATTTCCCGGGACAGGGAGAATTTCCCGGGAAATTTAAATTAGCTAAAAATCTACCGGGATCCCGGGATCCCGGGATCCCGGTAAAGAAACCCTAGATGGAATACAGCAGTGAAGAAAAAGTGTATCTTGTATCGTGAGCTTATTTCGTATAATAATTGTGAAGAAATTTCACATTTATTTCAAGAAAAATATAATAAACCCCCACCAAATGCAACCACTCTTCGATACTGGAAGCTCAAACTTTTGGAAACAGGGAGCCTGATAAAAGATTGTCCAAGAAGCGGAAGGCCAGTAACGGCGACAGGAGACAACAACAAAGAAAATGTCCTCGCCACTTTTCAAGTCGATTCAAGAACTTCATCGAGAAAAGTCGCACAGGGATTTGGTATTTCCAAATTTTTAGTAGCAAAAATATTGAAATCACAAGGGTACCACGATTACAAACCCATTTACTCTCAGCTCATATACGACGATGATTCTGATAGATGGCTGCAGTTTGCTGAAACCATTAGACAAAATAAATGCAAAAAACTTCACTTTTTTCTACGTGAAAGTCAAAATATGAAAATAAAAACCCATTCTAATAGACAGAGTTTATTTCCACAACAGTTTCGACGCCCACTGGGCGTCGAAACTGTTGTGGAAATAAACTCTGTCTATTAGAATGGGTTTTTATTTTCACATTAGACAAAAGTTCAACAGTGATCCAGATTTCCTTAGAAAGATCAAATTAGCGGATGAATGTGTCTGGTTTAACGAGTAAAGGAAACAAACAACAACGTTCACTACTGGGCGAAAAAAAATCCCAAAATACGATTGGATAAATCCGTTAAAACGGCTACACTAACAATTTGGGCACACATGGGTTATTCAGGACTTGTTTCCTTTGACATATTGAGAGAGACGATGGATGGAAAACGCTATTACCAGGTTTTGAGAGACAAAATTTTGCCACAGTTTACTAATGGCGTCGGCAGGAATTGGCTTTATCAACATGATGGAGCGCCGCCACATTATTCTGTAGCTGCCCATGAAATTCTGGATACGAACCTTGAAGGAAGATGGGTTGGGCGGCGAGGTCCCATCGAGTGGCCAGCCAGATCACCTGATTTAACCCCATACGATTTCTGGCTTTGGGCTTATTTGCGTGACAAACTCTCCACTCTGGTTTTATCTATCCAAGTGCGAGTGCCCTTGGCCACAGAATAGATGAAACTCTGAAAAGGATCCTGTTCGATATGTTCAGAAGAACAATGAAGAGTTTCAGAGAGAATCCATAAATGTATCGTAGCGGATGGAGAACTCTGAAGATTAAATCACAATTTAATATATTTATAAGCACACCGGACAAAAAATTAGTCACCCCTCTCAGAATGTACCTAATAACGTGTGACGGCGCCTCTGGCCTTGATAACCGCACGAATCCGGCGAGGCAGAGACTCTACGAGGTTGTGCATGTACTGAACATCGATTTGCTGCCTCTCGTTCATCAGCCGGTCCCGAAGTTCCGCCAGAGTCCGTGGGTGTCTATTCCTGCGCTTCACTTTCTGTTTCCAGCCTGAACAACACCTTCGACGCATTCAGGATTAAAGGCTTCATTGGACCTGCGATGTACTCGTCGCCTCCCATCATTGGAAAAAACAAAAACGGGACTCATCGGACCAAATTACACGTTTCCAATCTGCCGCAGTCCAGTTTTTGTGCCTCTGAGCCCATTTATAACGTGCCAATTTGTGACTTGCTGTTAACAGCGGCCTCTTCCGTGGTACCCTGCTCCAGATGTCCGTCGCATGCAGTTCTCGTCGCAATGTCCGTTCGGAAATTGGTCGCTGGAGAACCTCATTGGTTTCTTGGAGCAATTGTTCTCTGGTTTGAAAACGATTTGCAGTTACTAGACGAGAAACATGGCGGCGGCCCCTATTGTCGAGAATTGTTTTCCGGCCACAGTTACGCCGTCGATTGTCAGTTGATTGCGAACTACACCACTCTTTGTAAACTCGCTGGACAGTACGCGTTGACACACCAACAAATTGGGCTACTTCAGACATTTTGTGTCCGTGGGCTCTGCCAAACACGATGGCTCCTTTTTGCCACTGAGTAACGTCTGCCTCACGACCCATTTTGCAGACTATATCCAACACACACTTTGTTCTTCACCACCTCACGAAACAGATCTGATCCTGTGTGCTACGTCACCGCTACTTGTCACTTACCAATGCTACATCAGCGCCCTCTGTGTGACCTTGAACTTCCTACTATCGGTGCTATTAGGGGTGACTAATTTTTTGTCCGGTGTGCTTATGAATAAAATTCTTATAGACTTTTTGTTTGATTTGTTTCATCATTTAAACACTTAACATCATTATTATACAGATAACTAAATAGTTGTATGTATAAAATCCTTAAATACTTTTCTCCCACCCTGTATATGGGATGATGATGATAATGATATCTGTTTGTTCGTTTATACACGCCTAAACGGCACCAAATTTGGTATACATATTAAGGGAGAACCAGGAAAGCTTTTATTAACCTCCCAGTCCCCCTCTAGGTTGTTTCGGGGGGCTTTTGTTGCGCAGGGCGCAGCGGGCATTTTAATATATATACATTATACAGTATATATGAGCGTTGATGTGAATGGTATAATTGTACTAAATTCGTTAATATTTTATGATGGTACGCTTCTGTTTCATGTACGAATACGGACATGTTTAATTGTGTATTTCTCAATTCCCCGCTTTGATGCGATACATTTTCCGTGCTTAATCTGAATGGACGAGAAATACGGGAAAAAACAAAGGGCAGTTATTAACTACTGCTTGCGTAAAGACCTTTTGATAAATGGTTGGGACTCGGTGCATATATGAAAAGTGCCATGCATAAATAAAGGGTAAAGCTCAGTGTTTTCTTTCGACAGCGGTGGAAAATTTGTTTATTTTTTGTGATTTTGAATGGATATGTACTTGACGGTGAATCTAGTCGCTCTAAATCAAGTTTTTATTTAAAAAACTCGTGAGTCATGAAGGGAAGTAGGAATGGTTTGATTGTGTAGTGTTGCACGGAACACTAATTTAAATCAAAATCCAGGTATTAGGGGAAGGGTGTTATGCTCAAACTCAAGCTTATAGCACGTAAAAAAACGTTATGTACGTTTACTCGAGTCACTCGTATGCGCACACTGTAATTTACGCTCACACTTTTTCCCACATTTCCATTTATTGTCACCAGGGGTGAGAAACAGATAGGTTCGAATTTTTATTTGTTTTTTCCTAAAGCAAAATTTTTATTCCGATATCAGTTATTCAATTTTTTTTTTTTTCAGTTTCAATTTTTTCGATTTTCAGTTTTTCCCGATTTCATTTTTTTCGATTTCAATTTTTTCGCAGTTTGTGTTATATCGACATCTTTGCTACAGTAAACTCAGGTATTTATTATATATAAAATGTGTGTGTGTATGTATAAAATTGACAATATCCTGTTTAAATTCCTTCTGCCTCTCATTAAGTCTTGTCAATTATGTGCTAATCTTTTTGTTTCCGCCCGTTATATACATATTTTGGGCTTCTTGCCTGCCCCCATCATTCCCTGACAAGGTGTACTTGTGAATACACGAAAGGCCTTGGAATCATTTTTCTTTTTCCTTGTGGGTATATATATATATATATATATATTATATATATATATATTGTCTGTTTTTTTTCTTGCTTCTTATCTTGACCAGGTCAAAATCCCTTCTTTTTTAACCTTAATTCCTAATTCTTTAAAAATCTTTTTTTTTCTTTTAAAGAATTAAGAATTAACTTTAGATTAAAAAAGAAAGGATTTTTTTTTAAAAGTATTTCACAAATGGTTTTTTTTTTATTTTATAAAACTTAAATAAACAATATCGATTTCGATTTGTTTTTTCCGGTTTCATTTTTTTTTAAATATCAGTTTTTTTTTTTAGTTTATCGATTCCCGTTCGTATCGATTCCCCAACCTTGATTATGACACACACAAAAAAAGTTTGAAATAAGGTGATGACACAGCGCTTAGTGAGATAAATTATACGAATTTGAGGTCTGACATCTTCAATAGATCATAGGAAATTTGTTAATTTTATTCTTTAATGCGATGCCCAAATCCTATCGAATGATTCGTCGATATTTAGCTTTGAAAAACGGGTTCTCGAAAGCGAGAAATTGCTTTCGTATCCTTTCATGTCACTGCGATCATTCGTGGCATCGAGATAAGAGCAAAATTTACAGAATTATCGTTTAATTGTACGTGACAAATGCAAAGTTTTAATTGTGTATCTTGACATTTCTAAAATAAATATAAAACAACGTAATCACTCAAGGGTTGAATTAATTCCTTCGCATCTCCTTCACATCTCGTTAATAATAATAACAATATGACGTTAATTTTATATGGTATAATCATTACTATGAAGTGTGTGGCTGTTCCTTATTAACTGTCATACCATTCTGATCAACGTAAAGATAAAGGAGTTTGTGTAAAAAGAAAAAAAACAATTGAGGAGTGGATGGAGAAGGGAAGAAATTCGATTTTTTTAAAATTTTTATTCAACCTTTTTGCGTCAGACTTCCAATAACGTCAATGAATTCTCTTTATTTGAGTTTAACATTCCATTTCCTTTTTATTCCGTCCTTGTTTTCGTCCTTCATTCTCTCTTCATCCTTTCCCTCCAGCAAACAAAAAATCGTTAAGTCCCCTTCATTAGTTAGAATGAAGAAAGGAACAACCTCTAATGCGATTTTTATTGAAAAATGTTGAAAATAAAACCAGCAGTTTTCCTAAGGGAATATATTATATTCCCATTTAATTCACCATTTATTTATCTATCTATCAATCTATCTGTATGTCTTGCGTGTTTTTATATATATATATATATATATATATATATATATATATATATATATATATATATATATATATATATATATATATAATTTACTTTGATTTCGTGCTATCTGTACAACCAATACTCAGAGAAAATTAATAATCCGGACAGGGTGCCCGTTTACCCGGGAACGTGGGAACCACGACCGGGTACAATTTCGGGCGAGGCATGATCTTAACCTTTCGAAATCTTAATTTTTGCATATAAAGACAAGTGCAATTTTGAAATGTATAGTCAATGAAAAACAATTGTCCAAGATAGCTTCAATTGTTAAATACGACATGATTGTGGTCAGACACCTTGCATTATTATCTAAACCAGTGGTGCACAAACTTTTTTGATGTGAGGGCCAAGCGAAGAAAATAACTAAATGTATTAGCCTACTTACTTTCCATCTAAGTCATAAATTGGGTCACTTTTATATTCTAACTTTTTCATTGAATTAAAAAGACCCGTGGGGCCACTGAAAAGACCCGTGGGGGACACATTTGGCCCGCGGCCCAGGGTTTGTGCATCACTGATCTAAACCTTAAAGGGTGGTGAGCTTTGCCCGGGTCTACCCCATTGCATTCAAGACAGTTGGAATAATTACTATACCATGGAGTACAATTACAAGTACAAGTTAGAATTATAAGTACACTAAAGCCCCGCTATTTCGTGATTCATAATTCGTTTTGTCGGGCTATTTCGTGATTTTTTGCACCGTCGTGATTTTCAATAATTCGATTAGGCCCGAGCTGCAAGGGTCGCGAGTTAGCGGGGGTTCAGTGTACTTATTCTAACTTGTACTTGTAATTGTACTCCATGATATGGCAATTTTATTCCAACTGCCTTGGGCATGTTCTTTGTACCATACTTAGAAACACTGTTGATATTAGCAAGAATTTCCGTACTATACTTAGTCATTTTGCCTACTACCAACTTTAGCTGAAGTGTTAGCCTATTTATACATTTTGTGCTATTTCCTATTTGGGTTTAACGCATTCATTAGTGGCACATTAATCACGTATAACACTTATCAAATTAATAATGAATGACGACGCATTCTTTATCGGACTTATCAGAAATGGTTTAAATAGCGTCAAAAAGTCTACCGGACTTAATAAAACCGCTTCTTAAAATGCACTGCAGAACCTCACTTTGCTCAACCCCTAGGTACACCTCCAGCTGCGGATCCCCGGTTCCAGTACAGCTGAGGTATAAACGGGCACCCTGATCCCGGATTTTCTTATCAGAGTTATTTTTTTAGGTTAAATTAGATTACATCAACCTAATCTGAAACAAGTAACTCTATGCGTAAAAACGCGAGTACAATATTATTCGAGTTATTTGAACGTCGATATTTTGGATTAAAACCCGAACGCGAGTGAAATTCGAGAAAATAATAATTTTATAGGATAAAGAACAGATTTCTCTAAAAAAAATTAATTCTTTGCAAGAATATGGTGCGAACTGCGAATTTTAGCCAAACTACTTGCTTTATTATGTAACAAAAATAAAGCTCGAATAAAACGTTTATGGCGCAATTTGTAGAGACGAGGAGGTTGCGCGGTCAGCTTATTCAAGTCTTCAAGATGCTCAATGGAATAGACAGGGTAGACTACAGGAACGTATTCTCACTTAATGCAAATCCGACAAGAAATAATGGGTTTAAACTGGAACTAAAGACATTTAGGACCTCTGTCTGCGGCAATTTCTTTTCCTATAAAATAGTTAATATCTGGAACCAACTTCCCTCAGAGGTTGTTTCAAGCCAAAGTGTAAATGTGTTTAAAAATAGGCTAGACAAAGTACTGAATACTCTCATGATTTAAGACTAAAACAACGTAACTCTGCAGGAGTTCGCCTGCGCGGTGTCTATGTGGGCATGTGTAATTATAGAACTATCTTATATATTCTCTACTTTCCTGTAAAATTTCCTTGGCTACTTTTCCAGGGTCATAGTATTTTCTTCAACCTTTTTCCGTACCTGGTTCTGGCAGAGAGGGAGCGGAAGGTCGGGAGAGAGCCTTATACTTTTGTATCCAGTTTTCTACTACTGCTAGAATAGTTGAAAGAAAAATAAACTTTAATAACAGGAATCTCCCAGAGTAGACCGGAAGGTCTTTGAGTCTTCCTCTTGTCCTTATAAATCTCTCTCTCTCTCTCTCTCTTCTCTCTCTATATATATATATATATATATATATATATATATATATATATATATATATATATATACACAGTAGATATATGAAAAAAATCACTCCACCAGGGTTTGAACCCAACGTCTTTAGTAGAAGATGAGGGCCACTGCACTATGACAGGATAAAAGTTAACACAGCCTGTCATGTATTTAGACAACTGAGAAAACGCATAACGCTTTCGTGTCCAGAGGCATTTTACATGTTAATCCTTCTGCACTCAAGTAATGACCAGAATTTTCTTCAAAACTATCTTGTGTAATCCTGTTTTAGTGTAGTGGCTAGCGCCCTCACCTTTTGTTCAAGAGTTGGTAGGTTCGAACCCTGGTAGGGGCAATGTTTTCATATACATATAGTACATAGTACATACACTGTATTCAATTCCAAATACCCTCTTTTGTGAATACATTTGGGTAAATACGTTGTACAATGTCTGTAACAGTTTTTACCAGTTTCATGTATAGCTTCTGAGATTTCTCGATGCAAATGATTTTTCCCTCCATTGAATGATTGTCATTCCGACCTCTCTCGCCCCTCTCTTTGGTCATGACATCTTGGAGATCGCAATCGGCCTTACATATGATCGACTTTACATTCTATCGACAAGTTATTAGATTTGTTAAGATACTGTAAGTTAGGTTTAGTTACTTTTATAGTGTCGATGTTTTGGTCTTGTCAACGAAATGGGTCATAGGTTCGTCACAAAGCCTTCTTTTCAGCATTCCCTTCAGTGCACTGAAGACCTTTTCTATAGGTTTTACTCAAAGGGAATGGGGAGGCAAGTGTTTTTTTATCTGATAGAAATTTTGAGGCTTGACATCATTGTAACAGAAGGCATTGGTCAGAATTATTACGCGAGTTTCGTCCCCTATAATGGCCAGGAGGGACTGGAGGAAATTAGCAAATACACATTTGTTCATGCGACCAAACGTTACACTAGTATTTCATGGAACATAGTTGGTTGGTAGAAGATTATTATAGTCGTCTTTAAAAAATAATGCAACACTTTTGAGTTACAAAGTTATTTCATTAATGTCAAACACGTAATTGTTAAATAAATAACGCTGTCATTCAGTTGGGCATTGTCGAAGCAGTTCGATTTTTCTGTCAAAAACATCGATGCTTTAACGAAATCAAATGAATGTTGTCGAAAGCATTTAAAGTTTGTTCATTCGCATTTGCAAGCACTGCATTACCATATGTTTGTCAAGACGGAATTAATCACCGTTTTGGGGTGTATAAAACTATAATTAAAATTATTTTAATAAATGTGAATGTTACTTGCCGTTTGTTAAATAATATGTTTAAAAAATTATCAGATTGCTGAATTCAAAATGTAATAGCGTTACCTCTTCTGAAATTCATAAAATTAAGAGGAATTTTCATATCAGTTACTCAGTAAAGTCACAGTGCTTATAAATGAGACGAGGTATGTTAAGCTATAGGTTCCTCTAAGTTTCTAGCGCACTAAGCTTAGAAGGGGAGGAGCTACGAAGCTGAAATGCGTGCTAGAATTCGAAAATAGATTAGGAGGGAAGCATTCTCATTCCTTGGAATTCCCCATTTTTGGGTGGTTGTGGTTGTTTGGGGGAGGGGGGGGGGGTACTCGATCGTGGTTTTTATCAAACATTTAGATGTTGGAGAGGAATATTTTTCAAAAATTTATGAGCAGAAATTTTTATGGAAATGCGTTGAAAGCATTTTCTTAAAAAATGAAAATTTTGTTTGAATTTTGTGTTTTACTGTTGAACATTCTGTATTTAATTATAAATTACTTGAACAGTATTGGGACGTAATTAATTTTTCTCTATACAGTATATAACGCAATGTAATACAAACATAAAGAAAATTGATTGACTTATCACTTTATTTTTGTTAATAATGCGTGTATGCCGTTTTATTTTTTAGGTTTACCTCAAATTGTCTTTGGTGTGTCTTTAGGCTTTATGAAAATTCAATTTAAGCGTATGGAATGAAGTAAATTGAAATACTCTAACCATATAATCTGCATCTGACCTTTTGCATGATCAACCTCATCAGTAGTCAGCAGAAGATATATTCTCCTTTCCTACATGTAATTTTAAGATAGATTTAAAAAGAAATAATTACGTAGGGTGGTATTAAAGACCTATTTGATTAATATTATTGCCTTCTTAGTTCTTCATCCTGTACGTTAAATTAAGCTTTATTAGTTTTATTATACCCTGTTAAACCCTCAGATCACACAGGTTGGGACTTAGGGATTGTCGTTTTGAGTCATTTTGTTTATCCCGGGATTCCGGGATAAAATCTGTCTGTCCCGGGATTTTTATTTTATATGTATCTAAATTTTTTATACTTTTAAAAAGGAATTAATATAAAAATTATAAAGATTTCATCATTATTATTTATTTAAACATATTCCATTAGGTAACTATGAGTGTGAAATAACTAGCTTAAAAGACAGTTGAGTGCAACAGGACAGCTATTTGTAAGAAAATCAACACTTGTAAAGAATAATATCCTTGTAAAGAATAAGCATGCTCGTAAAAACACAAAAACAACTAAACATATGAAAATGCAAAACATAGCGCATTTAAAAGAACTAATTTGACTTATAATACGAACGGAGAAAACATAGACAATTCACACAGTTATCACTCAGCCGAGTTCTAAGTTTAGTTATAAACAGTCCTGCAGCTGACTGCAGCTGATGCGAAACTAAGTGTACGGCCACACTGGCGGCGTGCGCGCGTCTTCAGTGAAAACGCTTACACGCCGTATGTAAACGCCAGCTTCGTATGGACACACTGGCGTCTTCACGCTGTGACGCAAGACGTGCGCACGCCGCCAGTGTGGCCGCACACTAAGGGTGTGTGACGACACTTGCGATTACTGTATGATCATGATACAACATGTATGATCGTGTAAACAGGGTATTTATACTATATATACTAATTATTATGTAAGTAATTAGCACCGGGATATCCCGGGATGAACGAAAAAATCCCGGGATATATCCCGCACATAAAATCTCCCGGGATCCCGGGAAACAATCCCTAGGTTGGGTCACTGTTGAGATTTCCTCCCATTCTTACCCTCGGTATTCCTACTTCATTCATAGGTTAGGTTAACGATCTCACGTTCAGATATATTATGTAATTATGTGGCGACGAATTATGATGAAGAAAATCACTCTTCAGGAAGACTTAAATTTTTATTTTTTTAACACCAATATAGTTTCGACTCCTCGCGAGCCATGTCAATTGGTAATGATTGCATAAACGGAGAACAGAGTTTATATACACCTGGAAGTTAATTATCTGGGATTATCTGACTGAACCTTTCCATCCTCTTATCATGGGATAGTTAAGTGACCCTTCCGACCCAGCTTTGACATGATGGATGTACCTGTGTTGCCTGGGGATCGGATAGATTAAAATTTTGTATAGAGCCTATAAGACTAGATTCAACAATTCTACGCTTAATATAATTATTAGATTTGAAAACAAAGTTGCAATTATTGAAATCTATTACATGGTTATCGACAAGGGCTCGCGAGGAGCTGAACTGTATTGGTGTTAAAGAAATAAAAATTTAAGTCTTCCTGAAGAATGGTTTCCTTCATATATATAAATTATATACAGGGTGTCCCATAAGTCCGGCATCATAGGAAAAATAATAAAAAAAGGCAAAACAAAAGCTTTTATTTACAGAACGTGCTCAATATGTCCACCATTGTTTTCAATACACAAATTCAGACCTGATACCCAGTCAGCAAGCACACGGTGAATGATGTCAGGAGTAATGGTGTAACATGCCCCAATAATGCGCTGCTGCAAATGTTCAACACTCCTAATTTTCTCTGCGTATATCAGCGCTTTCAAGTGGCCCCAGAGATAAAAATCTAGTGGCGTGAGATCCGGGCTTCTACCTGGCCATTCCACAGGCCCTCGACGTCCTTTCCAATGACCAGGGAATTGTTGGTACAGGTATTCCCTTACTTGGGTGCTGTAATGTGCAGGAGCGCCGTCTTGCTGGAACCATGTTGAGAAATTTCCTTCTTCGTTCAAGACACTGGGAAATGCTTCTTCCTTGAGCATACGTAGGTAGGTGCCTCCAGTGACATGTTCATCGAAAAAGAGGGGGCCTATGATACGATCTTTCCAAATGCCACACCATACCATCACCCGAGATGCACCTTGTTCCTTTGAAGAGGTATACCAGTGAGAGTTGTTTCGAGACCAGTAGCGGGTGTTCTGTCGATTTACCTCACCATTTCCATAAAAAACAGCCTCGTCACTGAACAGAATGGTGGACGGGAAATTGGCATCCCGAGCATATTGTTCCGTAGCCCATTCACAAAATTCCATCCGCCGGTCAGGATCATCATCTTCGCTTAATTTCTGTAGGATCTGAAGTATATATGGATGCCATTTGTGAGCCTGAAGAATGCGATGGATGCTACTTTTCGACACTCCTCTCTCGGCGGACAATCGCCGAAGAGACTTATTGGGACTTCTGTTAAAATGAGCCAGGATAGCAGTCGCTGTATCATCGTCAGTGGACCTCCTTGAAGGTCCACTGCGTGGTTTATCTTCTATGGATCCTGTTTCCTTAAACTTTGCAACAAGTCTGCTAACACAACTCTGTGTTATTGGCTCGCGGTGTGGATGCAGTCTGTTAAATTCAGCAGCGGCCTCTCTTTGACTTCGATTTCCTATGAGTAGAATTATCTGGATTCGTTCTTCCTTGCTCACAGACATTATGGCCTGTAGAAAGAGAAAACTATGAATTATGGTTTGTAGAAATAGAAAAATACGAATTTCTCCTATGATGCCGGACTTATGGGACACCCTGTATATATGTATGTATGTTACAGTCAAAGTGTGTAACCAGCTATTTCGCATAATGGCTGAAACATTTAGTCATTTTACGAAATGGCTGTTTCACTTGGTCATTTCGCGAAATGACTAAAAATCTTCAGCCATTACGCGAAATGGCTGAAATTCCACCTTGGTCATTTCGTGAAATTGCTAAAGTGACTTTTGTCATGAATTCATAGAAATAAGAAACATCACAATAAAATTGGAAACCTTTATTTAACTAACTAAATCTGCTAAAACATACATACCATCCACAGGTCTGTTCAAATAAGTGAGAAACGCTCTTCAAATACACATTTGAACACATCTGAATACATCTGAATTTTCAATATAGGGGTTTTCAAATACTAACCGGGCCTTCAATGTTATTCAGATGTCCGCCATTGAAGCCCCGGTTAGGTCAACTGTATGCCCTTGACAGTTGGTTAGGTTAAGTCGTGTTATTTTCGTTAAAACTAACGAAAATAACACAACACAACACAACACAACACAACTTAACCTAACCGAGCATACAGTTGACCTAACCGGGCAAATGATCTTGTACGAAATGACAAGGTGGAATTTCAGCCATTTCGCGTAATGGCTGAAGATTTTAGTCATTTCGTGAAATGACCAAGTGAAACAGCCATTTCGTGAAATGACTAAAAGTTTCAGCCATTACGCGAAATGGCTAGTTACACACTTTGACTGTAACATATATATATATTATATATATATATATATATATATAATATATATATATATATGTTACAGTGGTGGACCGGATATCCGCATCATTTTTAACATCCGCACCTCTGACTGCGGATGTTATGCAGATATTACATATAATAAATTATGCAATTTACAATTAAATTAGCTTATAAAGTATTAAAATTATTAATGAACAAACAAATATATAAACCTGAAAATATAAATACCTGGTAACACAGAAAATTGAATGAAACTTGTTTCATTGAATTTTCTGTGGCTGAAACGCTTGAGAATGTTATTATTTTTATCATAATGAAAACATTAATATTAATTTTAATTCTTATGCATTGCCTGCCATAATAGTAATATCACGAAATTTGAAAAATTATGTCATATATTCATAATTCTATATTATATTGATAGATTAACTAAATATCCGCATCCGCGGACATTGAAATTAAAGATCCGCATCCGCAGATGTTGAAAAACTGACATCCGGTCCATCACTAATATACAGGGTGTCCGAGAATTATCTGTACAATTTTTGGCTGTTATTAAAAGTCAACCATGAAGTGTAGAAATTCCAGTGTTGTCCCATTTTACAGAGAATCTCATTAAGTTTTTTCTGATACCACGTTTTGAGAAGTTTTTTAGAAATGTACGCGGGTGACAGACATTGATGATTTAAAAGCAAGAATCACAGCTGCTATTGAGCGAATTGATGTGGATATGCTGCAGCGTACATGGCAACATTTGGAGTATCGATTGGATGTTTTGCGAATCACTAATGGTGCACATATCGAATGTTTGTAACAACGTTACTTTAATAAAAGAAACTTTCGAAAATACAGATTCTAAATAATCTTGTTTAAGAATTTTACGTGTGTTATCAAGAATTTTATTAAAAGATGAAATTGTACAGATAATTTTCGGACACACTGGAATTTCTAAAAAACTTGTCAAAACTTGGTATCAGAAAAAACTTAATGAGATTCTCTGTAAAATGGGACAACACTGGAATTTCTACACTTCATGGTTGACTTTTAATAACAGCCAAAAATTGTACAGATAATTCTCGGACCCCCTGTGTGTGTATATATATATATATATATACAGTATATATATATATATATTGAGCGCCTCGGTGGTGTAGTGGTTAGCGTCGCTGACTACGAATCCATCGGCCCCTGGTTCGAGACCCGACGGCAGCCGGCGCACAGCAAAACCCAGCTGTTCATCCTTCCACACAATAAAGAAAGTGGTTGGTAGATAAATGGGTACCCTAGGTGGCCTAGTGGTTAAGACGCTTGGCTGCTGATGGGGCGTGGTTCGGATTCCACGTTAAACTGTAGGTCTAAGGTGGAGTGAAAAGCTTGACCTTCGTCAGAATGAACAATTCGGGCGGAAGCTAACCAAGGGTTACCAAAGGTATATATATATATATATATATGTGGGGCGACAAGCTTGACCTTCGTGAAATGAGGAATCATCGCACGGAACATTTGAAAGATATATATATATATATATATATACACACACACACACACACACACACACACGTGGCCAAAGGTTTAGAATCAGACATAGTTTATAAGAATTCTTTTTAATTTTTATTTTAATATTTAGTGGGTCCTTCCTTGGTATCAATGATTTCTTTGATCGTGTTGGGCATGGATGGACATAGCTTTGGCACAATTCCACGGCCATTTCGGACGGCCAAAGTGTTTTTATATCAGAACAGAGATCTTCGACGGATGATGGTTTTTTTTCCTTCAGAAGTTGCCAAAGTTTCTTATTGAGATTGAGGTCAGGAGAATTACTGTGCAGGCCATTCCGAAGTTGAAAAGTCGATTTTTTTAACAATTTTAACTCTGTAATAAGAGCACTATCATGTTCGAGCCAGAGACATGCTCCTTCTGTATTTTTTCAGAACATTTAAGTATAGATACGGGGATTCACGGTCGTATTTTTTGGACAAAATCAGAACCAGTACAGTGGGCGCCAAAACTCCCCGAACCTGTGGAGGTGATTTGAGAGTGGTAGTATAGTATAAGGTATGGAATGATTTCGTTAATTTGACGGATGCCTGATGTACAGGTAACCCTGCCCAAATTCCATAATATTGCTCTCGTCCCTGAACAAAGCCCTGACCGCCCCATTGTTAAGCAGTCCAATCTGTATATTTCTTTGCAAAATGGAGACACTTCTGCTTTTTATTTAGGATCGATTATTTTTCGGTGCTTTTCTCGCAACTAAATTACTGTCATTTTGAAGGCTCCGTCCGTAGGAAGCGCCTCCCGCTTCTGGGTACTGATGATAAAGGGCTTTCCTCGTGATTGCTTTATCAGTGCGTTGCATCTTTGTCCGCGTGATTTATTCGATCTTAATTTTGACTTTTACTTTCAATTCTCGAAAATTTTCTTCTAGATCTCTTTTTACTGCCGACGAAGATATTTCAAGTCAAGAGACTTCCTGCCTTTGACTTTAGCCTTCTGAGAAAATTTGCGGTTTTCTGTCCATTTATAGCCTGTGTAAATTCGGAATTCACTTGGTAGTGCACACGAGGTAAAACAGTAATTATGAATTTACACTTTTTTCCGGACGAAACCAGCAAAAGTAATGTTAAAATCGTTGCGGTATTAAATAAAAAAATTAACTATTAATTCAAATTGTGATTCCATTAGTCTAAACTGCAATAAATGTAAAGAATATTTTGCTCCAGACTCCGATATTGTTAAAAATATATACACGAAGTTAATGCTTAAATGAAAATAATAAATTATTTATATTATTGTAAAAATGAATTTCATACAGGATGAAATGCATAAGCTTTGTAGTTTATATCATTATTAAAAACTGCCCTCGAAAAGAATAATGCCTAAATTCTACCTTTTCAAATCGGCTTCCATTCCTTGACACTTTTGTTTACATCACTCTGAGGATAAAAATTGTTCACATAGTATGTTACCTTGTATTTTCACATATTTTAGCATGTGCTTCAAATTTTCAATTCATGAGGTGAGGTTCATTTTATGACAAGTGTCATTTTCTAACTCGTAAAGCATGTTCAGTGCAGATTTGTGACACAGCAGGGACATATTCCAGAAAGTTACGTGATCCTAAACTTTGTACCAATATATATATATATTATATATATATATATATATATTACAAGTCAAGTTTAAATTAAATGGATAAGAAATATTAAAAACATAAAACGCGAATAAAAATGACATCAGATATCCTCTTTCCACATGACACCTAAGTTGGTGACCTAGTTGAAACTTTATCGCGCTACCGCTGATTATGTTATAAGTCATTCTCTAAATCTTTCAGTAATTTGTTTTAAAATGTTCTGTCAAACCATAAAATTCCTTATCTGATTTAAGATTTTGTGTAAAACTATTCTCTTCAGGAACCAACCCTCTTCGAGGGAAAAACCAGTCACTGTAAACGTAGCGATCCGGTTAGTTGATGATTGGTTAATTTGAGGGGAAACCACCACTTTTAAGGCAGTCAGATTTGATTAACTCCACTCAAAATTTTTTTGGATATAAAAGCTCTTTCACAGTTTGATTGGCGAGGAATCTTGTGTTCAAAGTATCGTCGGCCTGACACGCTCTTTCTGTACATCGTGCTACTCGCTTGAATAGTTTTTTTTTTTTTTTTTTTTTTTTTTTTTTTTGTGTAACTTCGAAATTTTGATTAAGCTTGTTTGAACACCATTTGTTCTTTAGCTGTGAATTTATGAAAGGAGTTTTTAGTGACCTTTTTCTTTTTTTAAGGAAATTCTGAAATGTTGGTTTGTCTTTTTTTTTTTTTTTAAATTCCAGCCGTCGCATTTTCGTGGTATATGTGTGAATCAAACCTAAAACTTAAAGACATTTCCTTTCAGTAAATAAACAGTATAGCTTGGAACCAAACTCGTCTGAATTACCCTTCGCTCCCTTATTTGAATGTATTTTGTTTTTAAACCTGAAAAACTGAATGCGGAGTATAAAAGTCATCGAGGTCTGAATAAAGTTTTTTCTACAAGAATTTATACTTTGAAGGACAATTACTAAACATAAATGCACTTAAATTGAAGAAGGGTAAGTGACATAGCAACCGTACCGTGATAAAGTGAGTGCATACTGACAAATTATACCGATTCAGGGAGACAAACTGAAAGGGTTTTGGTTGGTTGAAGAGAAACGCTGATTGTGGTACACATCTCCATTCTCCACTTTGGAGGACAAGCGCTGACTAAAAATAATTGTTGCACATAAAAGACATATTAACTAGTATGGTCCCTGAGGTATCGGTATTACTGGTATTATTATTATTATTATTATAATAATAATAATAATAATAATAATAAGTGAGGTGGTTTAATCTTCGTAACAACAGAGGTCATGTGACGAAGGGAACTTACAGCTGTACGTGGAATCCGGATCACGGATCGCTACATCATCTGAACGCAGATGACCATCACCCATTATCTGACTTGAAGCGGTGTTGTGACGTGGCATCGAAGTAGCCCAGAAAATTAAAAAAATGAATATACAATCAACTTTGAAAGAGAGAAAGTGTGTGTGCGTGTGTGTGTGTGTGTGTGTGTGTGCGCGCGACTCCGCACGTTTAAGCCAATTGAAAACTTTCCTTTGCATTTATTAACGAAGTGAGTTTGTTTTCAGTGTTTTGTGTAAATTTCAAAGAGGGAAAATATATATATATATATATATATATATATATATATATATATATATATATATATATAGTGGTGGACCGGATGTCAGTTTTTCAATATCTGCGGATGAGGATGCGGATATTTAGTTAATCTATCAATATAATATAGAATTATGAATATATGACATAATTTTTCAAATTTCGTGATATTACTATTATGGCAGGCAATGCATAAGAATTAAAATTAATATTAATGTTTTCATTATGATAAAAATAACTTTCTCAAGCGTTTCAGCCACAGAAAATTCAATGAAACAAGTTTCATTCAATTTTCTGTGTTACCAGATATTTATATTTTCAGGTTTATATATTTGTTTGTTCATTAATAATTAATACTTTACATGAAATGTGCGTGACTGGGCCTTATAAGCTACTTTATAAACTAATTTAATTGTAAATTGCATAATTTATTAGAGGTAACAACCGCAGTCAGAAGTGCGGATGCGGATGTTAAAAATGACGCGGATATCCGGTCCACCACTAATATATATATATATATATATATATATATATATATTATATGCAGCGAAATTGGTAGGCATTGGCATTTTAATGCCGTATAGCAGTTATTGTTCTTCCGTTGAGTTTAAATTTGTATTCCTTTGGGAATATATTCAAGTGCAGTTTAAATTCCACGAATTTCTTGGAGGGATGGTTTCGGAGTTACGTGTATGGAGGAATAGAGATCTCGATTTGGGAAGCGTGGAACGAACGATTTTAGGTTTTTGTATTGATATATTTATTGTACTGCCTTTTGCTCTGTTTATATCATCATTTTATTCAAGTAAACCAGATATTCAGGTTTTTATGTACGTTCTTTCAAAATTGTTTCCCGTGGAGATGCAGCTTCTCACAGAAGCCAAGCCCGTAAACCCACATTTGGAATTGTCTTGATAGGGGAGAGAGTTGGTACTCTCGTGAAGCGCAACCACCTCATCTGAGGTCGTCCACAGACAGGTTTTCTATTGGAAACGTTCATATCAGCACAAATTACACTTCAGTTGATAGGATTTGTTGCATTATAGTTGTAATGTTTGTTCGGAGGTAAACCGTTTGCAATAAGAGGTTTCGTGATGGTTTAGATCTTTGAAAAAGTTTTCCAATTTTCTAGAAATAAAGTGTCCCTCATTTTTCTTTGTTCTAAGCAATTTTTTAATTTGAGATGGCCGAATTCAAGTAATTCAAGTAGTTCAAGTAGTAGAACGAGCCAAAGAAATATCTAATCAGTCGCACGAATAGATGTGAGCGCAGCATGAGATACTGTTAGGCTTCGTACGGATGGAAGTAAAGGCATTTTGGCGGGTACAGAACGGAAATTCACTTTAACCTATTTTGAGATTTTTTTATATCTGCACACACACACACACACACACACACACACACAACACACACACACACACACACATATATATAGTCTATATATATATATTTTTTTTTTAAAGTTCGGGAAGAACCGATTCGCCTCTATTTAAAAGGGCATATCTCGGCGGAAAAACAAAGAAAAAGTGAGAGGAAAGACAGGAAAAAAAAAGGGTGGAGGGGACAGTCGAAGTGGAAAAAGACCAAGGACTGCAGGGTCGAACCCCATCATCCTTGGGTGCTAGGGCCGGGAGGGCGCACGTGAAACCTCCAGGAACAAGCGCGTACAAACGAGCACAAAGAGCACTCAAGAGCACAAGCTTAGAACCCCCTTGCGAGGAACATATATATATATATATATATATATATATTAAATGCAGAAAGGAGAGGCCAAGGGCGGGTGCCTGCAAAAATCCCCCATTTATAAGGAAGAGAGCCAAAATCAAGGCCTCTGAGGCTCATGATGCCATTTTCTTTTAAATTTTTGAAAAGATTGTGTAGTGTGTAATGCATGTATGTGTAGTGAAAAATAGAGGGAGAAGTATGTGTTTGAGAGCATGCTGGGCTGCTCACAGGGTAGATAAGACAGAAAAAGATCAGCTAAAGAGGACAAACAATATACACAGGTATACCCCGTTTAGCGCTGATTCGTTATCGCGGTTTGTCCTGGAGGCGAAATTTTTTTAATGTTCATAAAAAATTTTTAAAAAATGTGTATATTATAGCAGTACATAACAGCTTAGCACCTCTCACAACACTGCTCGACTCCGACATCAGCCGCGTACCTTGTCCATGACCTACCTATACGGAAGCTGAGAGAGAATGCACTAGTGACTTATTTCATGTTTTCAATATTTTTTGTTAATGATAAATAATTATTATTTTTATGTATAAATTACGTGTTTATTATTCTTAGCGCTATCACCAGTACCCCGATGTAACGCTCATATCCCGGAAATAGCGCTGTCAGGGAACGCATCTCAATGTACATAATGATATAACTACCCCGTTTAGCGCTGATTCACTTAGCACTCACTTTTTCAGGAACGTATCCTGAGCACTAAGCGGGGTATACCTGTATATATATATAAGAATAAAGAATAAACGTAAATATTATTATGAATATTTGTCTTTCAGTACAACAATTGTGTTGCAATGTCAATAAAGCTTTTATTTATAAATTGAAGTTGTGTGAAGATCTCTGGACGAAAATCTTTCCAGATTTTAATGCACTTCATATTGGAAATTGACAGTATCGTGCGCGAGTGAAATATTTGTATATCGAATTAAATTAATTATAAATATAATTATTTCGCCATAGATTTAAAAATCCTTTAAAACTGTCATAAAATTATTATCGGACAACAAATTCAGCGTGTCCAAAAAATAATATTGGGGTTTTAAGCAACACGATGACTAAAACGCAGATATTATTTTCTGAAAATCCCGTAAATCATACTTGTGAACGGAAGAAATTAATGACAAATTCTAAAAATAGTGCAGACGGAAACATTATAATTGCGCATCGTTATGATCTCGTGTAATGATGGCGGAGGAGTGTCTTAATTTCGAAACAGAATATTATAATAATTTCCTCGTAATTACGGTTAGTGATTTTTTTTAAATCCCTTCGTTCGTTCTTCACTGTTGCCGACTCCGTGCAGTGAATGGTGTTTAAGAGTGAAATAACTTTACGGTTTACGAAACAAGCAACAGACGATGATCTAAATTCCGATTTCGGGGATAATATCATATTTTCAGTGTTTAATGAGGAACGTTTAATTGCATGGGCTCCGTTTTAATGAACGTCACGTTTTTCAGTCCTTCTTGTGGCCTAACAAAAGGCATCAAAATTATTAGACTTTTAAAACTGACGCTTTCAATTTCAAACGTTTTTGCTTTTTGTTGTTGTATTATTCCACGCGTGAATTATTTTTATTACCTTATTTGGATTCCGAGATGTAATAAAAAGGTTTCCTCTTTTTTACTTTTTTAATTCTCTCTCTCTCTCTCTCTCTCTCTCTCTCTCTCTCTCTCTCTCTCTCTCTCTCTCTTTTCAATTTGTATATGCTCGAAACGCGACGTTTAAGAGGTGAATTAATTCAAGTGTTTCAAAATTTTAAATCGTTTTGATAACATAAAGTATAAGAATTTCTTTAACATGGACGATAGAAACATTTTAAAATAAGAATTAAAAGATTTGAGACAAACGTTGCGAGGAGCTTCTCCACCTATAGGATAGTCAAGAGGTGGAATAGCCTACCCTCAGTGTTCGTGGCAAGCACTTCAGTTAATATGTTTAAAAATAGTTCGATAGTTATTTTAGTAGCATTGCTTTGAATTAAAGGGTGGGTAGTTTCAAGAGTTAAGAATGGAATTTCGGGCGGACCACCTCTGACTTCCCCTCACCCCTTCTTCCAGGTCTGCTCGAAAACTGAGTATAGTTAATTAAGTATAAAGAATGGCTACTCTTTAAGTACATAGTGTTTATTCATTGAAATAGAAGCAGTAATTTCTCTTAAGATGTAAATGTAGTAGGAGGCGCTGGTATGGTGTGGGTACAGAGTACTGGGTGTTGTCATTGTGAGAACGCTCGGGAGTCAAAACCTCCAAATAAGCGTACAAAGAGGGGTTATAAGGTTAGTTGGTTGGGGCGGAGTTCGGGGTGGTGATGTTCCCTTTTGTTCGTAAATGTAGGAGAAGCTGGTCGGGACTGGTATCAGAGCACTGGGAGTTCTCAAATGATAGCCCTTTTTTACTTTTTTATTTTTATTTACGTGTTTCTAATAGATGGGAATTCTCGAGAGTCAAAACCTTCGAATAGCTAATGAAATTATTTTTGGAAGCCACTCCTCTCTCCCCTTCTTTCTTCATTTTGTTCCTTTATTTTTATTATTAAAAGGGTGCTGCTTGAGGGAGGGCTACTTAAGATAAGGTAGTAGTAGTAATGGTAATGTTCCCCTTGTCAATAAATGTAGTAGGAGGCGCTGGTCGGGTCAGGTTTCAGAGCACTGGGAGTTCTCAGATGATACCCCATTGGTAGAATAGGGAAGCTTGATAAGATCTCTCGGAAGCCTAAACCTCCGAATAGATGTTTTCAATTTTAGGGATGCTACTTGGGTTCACAGTGTAGGAATGTTAGTACTTTTTAGGTAAATCGCGGAATATCTAACTTAGCTAGCTAGAGAAAGCCTTATAGTTTTATGTAGAAGTAGCGATGTTCTCTTTTGCAATAAATGTAGTAAGAAGTGCTGGTCGGATCTGGTTTCAGAGCACTGGGAGTTCTCATGATGGGAAGCTTCATGAGATCTCTTGGGAGTCAAAACCTCTGAACAGTCATACTTATCTTCAGAGAAGCTACTTAGAGTGGAACTTTAGTTTTAAATATTGTACGTCAAAATTTCGCAAAAAAAACAAAAAACAAAAAAGCAGATTATGCCTTATTATTGCCCATTATGCATGGGGAATTCTTAAATTGTAGGTCTGGCCAGCTGGAAGTGCCTTCTGGACCAGTGCTCTTTTAGGTAATTCCTATGTGAAGGACGCAATATAAATTACTACATGATAAATGATAAAGGAATGTCAAAAGGAGAACTTGTGATTTATACCCTCCGAGAGAGGCACTCTATCCTCATAACGCGGTGTCGCATTATTGTTACTCGGATGCCCTACGGCTAAGGCCGAGCGTAACCAACCAGGACCACCTTCGTCGGATTGTCTAAAGTGCATTTCAGCTTAAAAGTCGCCAGCGGCAGTGGCCGCCAAGACCGCGCGACCGAGAGGCGGGGCCACCAGCTTGACCTCCGTGTGAAGAGACCAACGCACGAAACAACATAAGGTTCATAAATCTTCGGTACGGTGGCTTTGGCAGACTACGGAGAAATGATGCAACGATGAAATGTTGACTTCTTGTACATAATAAATAAATAAATAATTACATAAATTTTTTTTAAAAAAATGCATGGTGTAGATTAGATTCAGTAGTTCATGTTATCCTTTATTTTTCGCTGTCTTCAATGCGTAACTTAGTACGCGAGATAAATGTATTCTTCTCCCCCTCCCCCCTCGAGAATAATAATGCAATTATACAAAACAAATATTAAATTCAGAAAACGGTTTAGCTAGAAACAAATCGCGAGAAAATACCGCATCAATCACTCATAAAATACAGAATTAAACAGTACCTCTCACGTATACGTCAAAACCACGGTGGAGAAACGACCTTCGCACGGACAAAAATTCAACATTCCAATCCGGGTCGACGTTGACTACGCAACAACACTTTAACCAACAACGCGTATGAATTGCATCAATTTTCAATCGTTCGTACTCGCGAGATCGCAAAATAAAGCACACAGATACACGCAGTTAATCGCCAAACTTTTCGCTTGACAAGAAGACCTCTCGGACGGCCGAAATTCTTCTTTATACGAGTATAAGGTCAAAGAACTTTCGTCGTGTTTCCAGGTTGTTCTGCTAAATTACAGTCTTTTACTGCGCACCGCAGAAACACGACTAGATGACGTAAAAACCTGGCTTGACCTATGACGATTCTCCTCAAAAGCACCAAATGGATTCGGGGCACGGGTCCCATAAGTACGTATACAGTAGAACAGACAAGGCTCTCTCGCTCCTCCGCCAGCCAGTGCTGACAGAAAATAGTGGTGAAAGAAGAGTGATAGGAAAGTAGGAAAAAGTATAATGAAGAATGGGCTCGAGCCCCGAATCTTTTAAGTGCCTAGCGACGTCTCTGAGCGTAAGCATGGTATAAGTTTTAGTATTCTTTTTGTTTCATTGCTAATTCTAACTTTCTACTTCCTTCTTGGATTAGCCTAAAGTGGATCATACGGTTTTTGTTTGCCTGTAACTCCGTAACTCGCGCATACACAAGAAAAAAAATTGGGAATACTACTGTTGCAAGGGTTAGTAAAGTTATAAAATGCTTCGCATTAATTTAGACGAAAAACTAAATTTAAAAATCGTGTACAACATATCGGATCCAAAATATCAAGATTTCTAGTCATATTATTTAAACTAAAAAAAAGAATCTTCCTCAAAACGCATTCCTTCAATCACCTACATTTATTGCATTACTTTACAACATGGGATAACTCAAAGAAATATATAAATAATATATATATATCCTTCGGAAATCACTCCTAAAAAATGTTCGCGAACCCTCTCAAATAAGGATAACAAAATCATACTTCCCACTGTTTAAAGAGTTTAATATTTTAAGAGTAAATGACTCGTATAAATTCGATGTTTCTCTCGATACGTTCAAAATTATCAATAAAAATGAACGTACCTCACCCATTCATAAAGCAGTCACTCCCTATCAAATGCATCATTTTATAACACCAGACTCCCCACAGATTTTAAACTCAAACTATACAATGAAAACTGCAGGAAATGTACCCCCCCCCCCCCCCCACTCCTCACCCCCCGAAAGGAACAGATGTATGAAGTGCAATTCCCATAAATATCAGATAGGCTTCATCATTAAATGTATTTGCAAATCACTTAAAAAGTACTTCATTAGCTCCTACTAATGTCATTATTATCATAGTAATTAAGTTTCCATTTTATAATTAATGACGTAAAAAGTGGTAATTTTACTGCTGTCATTATTATCATAGTAATTAAGTTCCCTTTTTATAATAATTACATACAATGTAATAATTTCATTAAGCACTTTTAATTTCATAATTTATCCTCCTTTTATTTTTTTATTACGCATCATTTATTTTCTACTAAATATACAGTTGATAACTATTCAAAATTGTGTAAAATAATTAAACTACTTTTTGTAAAATTTTACATTTAGTTTATTATTATTATTATTATTATTAATATTAGATAAATTTATTATTATTATTATTATTATTATTATTATTAATATTAGATAAATTTGGTATTATTATTATTATTATTAGATAAATTTGGTATTATTATTATTATTATTATTATTATTAATATTAGATAAATTTGGTATTATTATTTATTATTATTATTAGATAAATTTGGTATTATTATTATTATTATTATTATTATTATTAGATAAATTTGGTATTATTATTATTATTATTATTATTATTATTATTATTATTATTATTATGACTTGCCATTTTCCCTTTTCACTGTAATAAATAAACTGGATCCCATTACTTTTGCCTAAAAATCTTCCTTGCTTCCAACACTATATTCAGATGAGAATAGCGTGAATATATTAAT
This sequence comes from Bathynomus jamesi, assembly GCA_023014485.1. NCBI lineage: Eukaryota > Metazoa > Arthropoda > Malacostraca > Isopoda > Cirolanidae > Bathynomus > Bathynomus jamesi. Next base: position 318,535 of record JAJOZX010000579.1, on the reverse strand, counting down.
GCCATATCAGATATGCAAACTGTATATAAAAATATTGAAAAGATATTGTAAAACTTTATGTAACTTGTATTCTTTTTCTGAATAAAAGTTTTTACTTCTTTTGTTTTGAATTCTTTATTCGTCAAATTTAAGTTTTCTTCGTATTTTGTGTAAACGAGTAGTTGAGGGAGTGAGTAAATGAGTACGCGTATAAGATAATAATTAGATCTTACTGATTGAAGATGCGAATATATAATTTGTGAAGCACTTCTTTTTATGTACGGTACCTTTATCGAAGTATTCAATAGGCTGACATCTTTTCCTAGCTTGTTCTTGGAGCGGTGCTTGACGTGAGAAGAAGGAAGGTTTTAGGACTTCCCTGGTTTTTTTTTAATTTTTAATGAATGTGTTACGTGCGTCTACTAGCTCATTGTGTACTTGTTCCTGTCATATTCTCATTATTTGCTTTTATGTTAGTTTAAACAGCGGGTATTATAAGATTTTCCTTGCTTTACCTCAAGGGGATAGTGTGTTGTTTCTCTCTCTCTCTCTCTCTCTCTCTCATATATATATATATATATATATATATTATATATATAATATATATGTAATTTGTATGAGAGAAAAAACAGCACGTTCGACCAAATATGCAAAGAGGATTTTTGTTTCCTTTCGCCTCCGTTTGCTCCATGCGTATTATTGGGAAAGCATCTTACGTAGTTTATTCTTCTCTGCATTAAAGTCGTAAAAGATTCAGACTTGGTCGAGTAATGTAGCAAACGTTCATAAAGTCGTGCTCGGCCAAGTAAACATCCGATCAGACGCAATATCAGGTATACACTCCTCCCCTTAACTTGCGTAATTCTTTGGAGAAAAAATATTTTAAGTTGAAAAATGCATGAAAAAGCTTTAAAGTAAGTTTACTTTTGTAAAAGAAATTTAGAATAAAATTGCTTTTTATATACATTTTTTAAGGAAAGTAATTTGTTTGTTTATTGCATATTACATAAGATATACAAAGTTTTTTAATCTTCAAATAGACTGTAATTTAATCGAGAAGACTACCTCGATTCTAACAATTTCCGATCACAAAAAGCTTTACTGAGCATTCAAACCGGAAAATTTGGAAAGAAGCAACATAAATAATATGCCTTTTATCCGTCTAATGTTGTTCTATTTTACATTTTTCATATTTGCTAATATTTGCTATAATTATGCCACACTTTCAAAGAATAATAAAAAGTTAACGGATTAACGTACAACCTCTGACTTTAGCACGTTTTATTTTTTGTGGAAGTCTGAGAGTTTTTTTTTTTTTTGCTAGGCATGTATGTTGAAAGCATCCATCATCTTCGAAAAATTACTTGATGAATCCAGCAGCTACTGTACTGTAATTTCTCATCACGATTCCTGCCGTTTCGGTAGAAGAGAGTTTCGCGTTCAGTCGCTGCATTTAAAACTTCGATGTTCTGGGTTTGTCTTTGAAAGCCCTGTTCTTTAGATATCTTCATAAGAAGAAATCAAATGGATTAAGTCAGGAGACAGGAGGAATTTCGCTTTTTTTAAGTTTTTGCATGAAACTTTTGAACCTAGAGTTCTTTCTAACAGTCCTCCCCCTTCACATCGAACTTCACGACTTAGTTTTACTTGACCTTCTTATGAAGATATCTGATTGACAGTCTTCGAAGAAAATCACAGGATTGTGAAAGTTGTAAAACCAGCGGTTGAACGTAAAATCAACTCCGTCTCTGCCGAAACGGAGGAATCCGCAATAAGAAATTACACTGGTCGGATTTGTTACGTAGTTTTGCTGAAGGAAGGACACTCAAAATGTTGGAGGATTATTTAAAAAAAACTCTCTTCTACAGTAATCGCGTTTAGTTTTATGAACTAAACACTAATCATGTCCCCGACCAAGTAAATTTGGAGGGGCTGAACTGAATTGCACTTGTCTGCCAGTTCGTCACACTTTCGTGTCCATACTATAACATTTGAACCCTGGAACGTAAGTTGATGAAACTTCACACATGGATTATCACCAGATGTTGTGTCACGAGCAAGAATCAGGTTTCTGCATCATATGATCAAGGTCACAACTAGAAGGCAAAGGTCAAAGGGAGGTCCACGCCATAATTTTTGAACCACTCAACATAAATTGATCATCACAAGACAGTGTGTCTTGAGCAAGAGTCAGGTCCTTGTATGAAAGATCAACGTCAAAATAAAGGCCAAAGGTCAAATGAAAGTACGCGCTATAACTTTCGAACCACTCAACTTAAATTGCTGAAATTTCATACGTATATGATGCGCGTCGGTGGTGTAGTGGTTAGCGTCGCTGACTACGAATCCATCGGCCCCGGGATCGAGAGCCGGTGACGGCAAGCTGCTCGCAGGAAAACCCAGTTGTTCATTCTTCCACACAATAAAGAAATTGGTTGGTAGATAAATGGGTACTCTGGGTAGCCTTGTGTTTAAAACACTGGACTGCTGGTGGGGCGTAGTTCGGATTCCACGTTAAACTGTAAGTCTAAGGTGGAGTGGCAAGCTTGACCTTCGTCAGAATGAACAATTCGGTGGGAAGCAAAACAAAGTTATATGTATCACCACAAGACGATGTTTCGCGAGCAAAAGTCAGGCACTTGCACCAAAAATCAGGGTCACAAATATAGGCGGGGACATTGATTTCGTTCCGACAGTTCTTGTTTTTAATTATTTTTTCAAAGTGTAGCCAAAATAAAGAACCACCACCTACTTTAATATTATATTCTCGTCAGCCAGGGCTGCGGATATCAGCGGTAGGCTGTCGATTTTTCATCCTCTTTACTGCATACCAATTTTCAAAGGTGATCATAGAGGTTTATAAGATTTTCAGGGAAAACAAAATGTCGTAATTTTTGTAGAAATATTATTTTGACACATATTTCGTCCCTGGCGAGTAACTGCATAATAGAAATAGAGACATTTCGAGGTCTCTCGTTCCTTTGTAAACAAGGAAACGAATGTGAAAATTGTGATAAAAACCTTTTTACAAAGATTTTATCGTAATGTATTTTGTATTAAAATTATATTTATTAGTTATAGTGCAGTAATTGGGCTGAGCCTGGAATGCGGGAAATCGGCTTCTTTCATTATTATTTTACCTTTTCTCTTGCTTGCTCTGTATTAAATATTTTTATTTCTATTATTTCCCTTTTTCTTTTTTATATTTAATCTTAATAATAATCTCAGGAATCTGTGTGCGTAATTCTTTTCTCGAGCATGCGCTAACCTATGCCTCTTTGTCTTTCCGAAAGATTGGCAACTGTGATGTAAGGGGTTCCAGAAGTTGGGATACACTGGGTTGGAAAATAGGTGTGGCCCAGTGTATCCCAATAACTGGAACCAATGGTACATGGATTATTATGTTAATTCTTCATTAGTAAATTGTGGTAATTGAGGTTGCAGAACGTTTCTGTAGGTACTTAGTCTCGTTTTAGATTAGAGATTTGGCGCAAATATTTTCTAAGCTTTAGGATTTGTTAAATCCGAGATCATTTTTGACTTGTATCCGAGCCGAAATGAAGTTAAATGGAAAGTTTTATGCACTCCATTTCTTGTGTCGAGTTTGCATACTGTGGCAAATTGGCCTTTTAGGTTGCAGCTATTCTTTTTAATTGAGCTGTCACTTCGTTACTGAACCCAAACCCCAACAAAATTTTAGGGTGATTCTGAGGCAAAAGCGCGCGCGCGCACACACAAATGTAGTTAAAATGTATATATGTACGACATGCGAAAGTGCCCCCTCAGGGCATTTGATTCCGCTAGTATGTAGGAGAATTACGACTTCTGATTGATCGAAGACCTTGGTGTAGTGGATAGCATATCCGACCGGCAATTGGATGATCCCGGGTTCGATTCCTGGGAGGTACCTTATTTTTCATTTGCTTGTTCTCCTTCCTCATCTTGTGCGGAACGCTCTTCTACACAAGCGTCGTTCTTTACATTAATTATACTGTGTTGTTTGCAGTTAAAAAAAAAAATATATATATATATATACACATATATACACGCACACACAGGGTGTCTTATAAATCCGGTCTCATAGGGAAATTTATTTTAAATTAAATGGAAGCCTTTTCTTCACGAGTGTAACTCAATTCCATATTAACCATTGCGTATTATTTTACCTGCAAGAAAAAATCTCAAAACAAGACAACAATTTGGACATTTCCTTTAGTTCTAATGTATCACTTTTGTAAATGTAATTTAAAATAAAGTTTCATAATGAGACCAGACTTTTGGAACACCCTATGTATATCTTATATATTTCTGCCTGTCAGTCTGTCTGCCCTTTATGCAAGCGCAAACCGTTTGACCTAGAGCTACCAAATTTGGCAAGGGAACCTCTTATGGGATGAAGAAGGTCACCACAGAGTCGGTCAGCCTGTCTGTTTGTTCGTCTGTTTGTATTACGGGCGGCAATGTGAAGCTCAAGATTTTCATGAGTGTCTTCTTTTCTATAGTTTTATTAACCAAATAATTGAACCGACAGTAATTGGGATTTCAGTTATTTGGTCAGGGGGGTTTTGGGGGATATCTGATCAGATTCAGAAATCTTGACACAATGTGAAGCTCAAAATTTTCACGGCTGCGTTCTTTTCTGTAGTTTAGCCTGTCTGTTTGTGAAATATATCCCGGGCAGTAATGGGGGAGGGGGTTAGCCCCCAAGTTGCATAAAGGGGGGTGAGGGTTTTTTGGGGGCATTCAGTTGACTTAACCGGGCATTCAATTAACCCGGGCAACGCCGAGTACCTCACCTAGTATATATATATATATATATATGCTGCAACTACACAAGGAAAAAGAAAAACGATTCCAAGGCCTTAATTTTCCTAGAAGAGTTTCTTGTTCCATGCACGGTCTGTGTGTATCATATATATATATTATATATATATAATATATATATATATATATATAATATATATATATATCTATATATATATATATATTGTTAGAGTTGAGAGAAGGGGGTGCAAGCTTGACCTTTGTGAAGTGAGGAATCATCGCATGGAACGTTTGAAAGATATATATATATAATATATATAATATATATATATATATATATATATATATATATATATATATAATATTATATATGGTTAATACACGAAAGGCCTTGGAATCGTTGCCCGGGTTAATTGAATGCCCGGTTAAGTCAACTGAATGCCCCCAAAAAACCCTCACCCCCCTTTATGCAACTTGGGGGCTAACCCCCTCCCCCACCCTTCCCCATTACTGCCCGGGATATATTTCACAAACAGACAGGCTAAACTACAGAAAAGAACGCAGCCGTGAAAATTTTGAGCTTAACCGGGCATTCAATTAACCCGGGCAACGCCGGGTACCTCACCTAGTATATATATATATATATAATATATATGCTGCAACTCCACAAGGAAAAAGAAAAACGATTCCAAGGCCTTTCGTGTATTAACCATATATATATATATATATATATATATATATATATATATATATATATATATATATATATCTTTCAAACGTTCCATGCGATGATTCCTCACTTCACAAAGGTCAAGCTTACACCCCCTTCTCTCAACTCTAACAATATATATATATATATATATATATATATATATATATATATATACAGGGTGGGCGGAAAGTAGCTCCCTATTTTGGATTGGTAAAAAAATACGTATATTATCCATTTATTTCAGAAGAAATAATATGAAAAGGTAGGCATACATGGTAGGTTTTCTCTAAAATTCAATGTGGGCTCCAACTCTTTCCACCAGCTTCTGGAGCCGCCCAGGAATGGCGTCCACTGACTTTAGCAGGAACTCCGGCGGGATGGAGGACATGACTTCCCGAATTCGGTCCTCCAGTTCTTCCAATGTCCTCGGTTTGGTGCGGTAGACTTCTTCCTTTACCCACCCCAAAGAAAGAAGTCGCACGGTGTCAAGTCGGGGCTCCTGGCTGGCCATTGATGTGGACCACGACGACCCATCCAACGCCCAGGGAAGTGGGCATGCAGCCACTCACGGACAACAAGAGCGAAGTGCGGAGGGGCGCCATCTTGCATAAATATCAGATCGTCGATGTTCTCCCATGTGCTGACAACCGGCCAGACCTCGTTTCGCAACATAGCAAGGTACCGCTCAGCATTCATGGTGTTGCGCAGAAGGAACGGGCCCACAACCTGATCTGAGGTCATACCACACCACACCGTTACACTGAACCGATTCTGCCGTTTTTCAGCGGTAACCGTGCGACTTCTTTCTTTGGGGGTGGGTAAAGGAAGAAGTCTACCGCACCAAACCGAGGACATTGGAAGAACTGGAGGACCGAATTCGGGAAGTCATGTCCTCCATCCCGCCGGAGTTCCTGCTAAAGTCAGTGGACGCCATTCCTGGGCGGCTCCAGAAGCTGGTGGAAAGAGTTGGAGCCCACATTGAATTTTAGAGAAAACCTACCATGTATGCCTACCTTTTCATATTATTTTTTCTGAAATAAATGAATAATATACGTATTTTTTTACCAATCCAAAATAGGGAGCTACTTTCCGCCCACCCTGTATATTAGGGTGACACTTATTTTCGAAAGTTTGAATTTTTATCGGGACGGGCGCGTTTCTGGTTCCATTTTGTCAAAACATATCGTGTGTAAAATATTTTTGAAATAAAACAATATTTAGAACTGCCTCAATACGGTCAAATTTGTATATTTTCTCGAAAAGTAGAAATTTTAGATCATGATGTTCTATGCCTCTAGCAAATAAAATATCACTTCTAGTTTGTTCAAGCTACTAATCTTGACCTAAAACATATAACTGGACTTCATACTTTCAACTCTAGGTCCCCCTCAACTCGAGTATTAGCCCCTCAAGGGGGGGGGGGTATCATGGGCGCCCATCTCCCTCTCATTGTTGCCTACTTTGCAGAGGTCACGGTGGACTTGCGGGCGGTTGGGAAGTCACAGCGGTGCTTCTCGACCACTTGTAAGAGGAACTGCCTTTGGTCTTCACTCTTGGTAAGGGCCAGGTTGAAAGACTGCATCAACGCCACCCCGCGCTCCGCGAAGTCATTGACAACTTGAAGGGCCTGGACTCGGCGGGATGCGGCGATGAAGGCTGGGTCCGTCCGCCACTCCTCCGGATCCTTGAGCAGGAAGGCGGTGCTGATGTCCAGAACCTTGAAGAACTCCTTTGATGTAGTCGTTGTGAACTTGGCCAATGTATTGTTGGCGATTGAGGCGGTGGACAGGTCCACATTGATACGCCGCGGGGGATCCTCCGATCCTTCCTCTTCTTCCATCGCTTTAATCATCTCCCGCTTTGTCGCCAAGTCGATACCCTCGTCGAAGATGGCCAGGGTGACGAGGCGCTCGCTCAAGTACCATAGGTGCCTGGCGAAGACTGTCGCCGTCGCCTTGGCCACCGCTGAGTCCGGATAATAGACGAGGGCCTTGAGCAGCGCGAGGTCCGCGGCTGGGGCCGTTGCCGGGAGCGGCGCTTTGTACCAGGCCGTCACGTAGATGGACACGGCGAAGATGGTGAATCGCCGGATTCCTGCCGCTTCGCCTGACGACATCTGAAACTGTTCCCGGAACAGGAACAGTTTGATGGCATAGATGACTTTTGCCATCCAGCGCGCGCGATGGAAGGCGCCGGGACGAGCGAACCGGGCACCCCGCTTGTTCGGACCGCCCAGCACAATTACAGAGAGCTCCAGAAGTTCCCTGTAGTCATCACGTGGATGTTGACCGTCGAGGAGGCGGCTGAATTCGATCAGCAGGTCGTCGCGGGCGTCCTTCAGGTGCTGCGGCATGGTTCCATCCTCGAAGGGCTTCGCTTTGGTTTGATCGATGAAGTCCCACTGGGCGGCGAATCGTTTGAACAGGAGGATGTCAGGACCAGTAGAGGGACCGAGGCACGCCGTGAATGCCTTCTCGCACACCAGTTCGTGGATGTGGTGGCGGCAAGCCAAATGAAGCACTGTCTTCTCGAGTTTCTGCTCAATGATATAGCAAGCTCCTCCTGAGAGTCCTGTGTTTGAGGCGGTGGTGTCAAAAGAGAGGGCACAGATCCGTCCCTTGATGTCCCAATCCTCGAGGGCAGAGAGGACGGCTTCCGCCATGGCGCGGCCGGTGCCGTCGGGGAGGCTGGGCACAGCCAGAAGCTTGTCGATGTTCTCCCAGACACCAGAACTGGAAGGCGATCTTCAGCAGGGCCTCCGTCAGCCGCTGGTACGATTTTCCCGTCCCAGTGAACGGTCAGCGGCACAGTAGGATGGAAGGCTGCCTTCATTTCCGCTGCTGCCATAGCACGGAACTTTGCTCGGTCGCGGCGGGAGGATTCGCGGTTCAAGACCAGCTCCTCAGGGTCGTGGCCCAAGCTCCTCGCAGCCGCCGACAGCAAAAAAACACCTTCTCGGTCGGTAAGTTTCGTCCGATCCATCGCTGCGGAGAGATCAGGGATCATCTTTTTCGACGCGCGGAATCGCTTGGGTGGTAAAGGGGTCGTAGATGCTTCTGCATTCGACGTGGACGGGCCCGGGAGAGAGAGCTCTTCCTCTTCTTCTCGGCGACGACGCCGTGTCGGTGACCGAGTCGGGCTGCTTGCACCTGAGCTGGAGCTCGATGCCAGTTCGACGAGTTCTTCTCGGCTCTCTCTGTTCGCCCTTTCATCATCTTGCCGGCGGCTCCTTTCCGCTTCCTGTCTCCTCGCACGCTCCTCCTCAGTGTGCAGCGTCATGTCACGTGTGGAGGAGATGCGGCCGCGCCGCACCTCGGCCCTTTGTCCCGTCAGGAACTCCCTGTCCTCTTCGATTGTGATCATCGACATCGCCTGTTCGTGTGCGATGTCGAAGAGGCGGTCAAGGGATGAGAGGAACTCGGCCTCGTTCCTGATTTGGGTCACAGTGCGCCGTTTCGAGTTCTTGTTCAGAGCCCGCCACTTCTCGTACATTCGGAGAACCTTGTCCCTTGCGCGTTGGTCTTTCTGCGTAGGAATACGGGACCGCTCCCAGAATTCCTTGACTGCGGTCACTGTCTCAGCGGCTGCTTCCTTGATCGGCTTCTTGACGTCAAGGTGAAGGTGGAAAAAGTACTGAAGCGCCTGCTTTCCCGTAGGCAGCATGCTTCCTGTGATGCTGTGGTCCACGGTCCCCAGGAGATAGACTGCTGTTTTAGATCTTGTTGCCGAAGCCATCACGTCGTTTCAGAACTCACTGAAAAAGAGAATGAAACACTGTTAGTGTTGGCAAAACTCGTCCCAACCCATTTTCTACTTAAATAACATGTTCTTTCGCCTGTATCAATATTTGGATAAACTCGTGTTACACCCTGTATAATACCTCATTTTAGTCTTCTGTACACCAGTGCGGAAGACTAAACCAACGACTCTGACCGTCCGTCTGTCTGTCTGTGTTATCATTTTTCAACTCAGAAACTACAGCAGCTATCGAAACGAAAACTGACATGATAACAGAACGCCATGAGTACTTTTCGACAAAAAGTATAAACTTTGACCTCGTTGAGGCAGTTCTAATTATTATTTTATTTCAAAAATATTTTACACACAATGTTTTTAGACGGAATGACACCAGAAATGCGCCCGTCCTGATAGACATTCCCAAAAAATGAAAAACACCCCAAATAAGTGGCACCCTAATATATATATATATATATATGATACACACAGACCGTGCATGGAACAAGAAACTCTTCTAGGAAAATTAAATCCACTATAGTCCGAATAAGTAATGGTAAATGACAAATACTATAGTTTTTTCTTTTTGATGTTGCTAGCCCGACGTGGGCAACGGGTCACTCGCAATGAGGTCCCAAAAATGTAGGTTCCCTCACCAGCTATCTGCAAAGCAGATAGGATGCAGCTTTGGGACAGGATCTAGGGTTTAAAGCAGCGTAGCCCAGCTACATTTAGAACCTCAATATAAGCAAAAGACTCGCTGCCTTCACGTCAGATTTAATACATCAAAGAAAAAAGGGGTAACTATTATATTTTTAGCCAGAAACCAAAACTTAAACCTCAACTGGCAGAATTGAGCGTCTACTTTTCAAGGCACATAACATGTCCGTTTCATGATGGGAACTATAGTGGACTATAGTGGATTTAATTTTCCTAGAAGAGTTCCTTGTTCCATGCACGGTCTGTGTGTATCATAAAAAACCTCAGGGAACCATTCTGAGTTCATTCCCATATATATATATATATATATATATATATATATATATATATATATATATATATATATGGACTGAATTTCACAATTAAACCCGTGAAATGAATGAATGATACAAACCCACAAGGAAAAAGGAAAATTATTCCAATCATTTTTCTTTTTCCTCATGGGTTTGCATCATATACGTATATATATGAAATTATTATTAAAGGTAGAGTTTTGATGAATTAGTAATCGTGAAACATGTCAAAGCCTTTTATTTCCAGTCAGTCACATTAATCCTTCAGTTTTGTGGAGGCTGTTCGTTTGTTCTCTATTCGAATTTTATGTCCGACTATAATCAGACTGCAGTGAACGTACTGTATATGCAAATTGTATTGATTTTAGCTTGTGTACCGCCTCTGAGAGGTTGAACCCTTGATTTTACTTAGTTTATGTAGGTACTCGAACATAAATACCCAAAACAAATCGATGGTGGCATTTCAAATATTCGTAAATGCAACGTAGCCTAATTTTTTTCTTAAATTTTTGTTTTATCATAATTGATGGTGGCAAATAAAAATAATCTTACAAAAAGAAATTAGAATCCAATTTTTGTTATTTTCTCCATTCATTCAAACAATGAAGTTTTAAATGCTCGTAAACATTATAGACGTTATGGACTTGACAGTGTGGTTGACTCGGAGCGTACCGAAAGGGGGGGGGGCGACAGAGGCGGTGCCCCCCCCCACCTTGGGCCTTGTACCGGTGTCTATTGATGTACTTATGTCTATAACTATGTACCAGAGTTTATACATACAGTTACAGAGAACAGGTTTTGTTTTAGTTTGTATATTCTATAGTAAGAATACATTTTAAATTATTATGAATTTATTCTCTATGCATTAATATAAAATATTAATACTAAACCTGTCATCCCAGGCCAGTGTTGCCAGGTAAAAAATTGAAAACCCGTCAAATCATGCTTAAAAACCAGCACAAAAACAGCCAAACCAAGCTTTCATAATATATATATATATATATATATATATATATATATATTAAATAAATAAATAAATAAATAAAAAATAGCATTAAACCTGCTTGGTATTTAACTCTACTGCATAAACGGACGGAATTTGTAACATGTCAAATACACGCATTCATAACTTAATCCTACAAAAAATTCATGTGGTAAAGGGATATACAGTTATACACCTTTGTTTTAGTTACTCACACACAAAAAAATTTGCATGTATTGGTGACCGATACATGCAAATTTTTTAGTTTACAGTACAGTATTTATATTTGTTGAATATTCAAACTTTCCGCTATTAGTCAAAAAGACGTTATTTGAATTTAAAAACAGTCAAAACTTCGCCAACCCGCAACTGTAGAATTAGCCAATTAGTCTTAAAACTCTCAGTTGTACTGGCTTGTGCACAATGAAAGCTCAAAAATGTTTCGGTATTCTCTATGTTAAATCCTGTCTGTATACACAGTAACACAGAGTAATGTAACTTATCATTTTTGACTCGGTATATTTCGCGTGAAAAATGTGTGGTAAATCTATTCATTTATCTAATTTAGTTTGCTGTAAATAAGGCTTTGTTAATAAAGGGTGTCCCAGAAGTCTTGGAGGGGTTTTATTTGGCTATAACTTTTTTGTTTGCGGATCAAATAAAAAAAAAGGTTTGTAACACTTGAAAATATATTTATTGCAATTTTAATTACAAATTTAATATCTGGTGAAAATCTTATTTTTGTTGCGTAAATCTAAAATCGCATTAGCGTACGTTCTCCGAACTCTGATGATCTTATGATTTAATTTCTTGAGCAATTTGAATTTTGTACGGGTAAAGATTGATATCCTCTCTTAAAATTCGATGTAAGGAACTTCTTGAAATGTTTAATTCCTGACTGCGTCGTCGGACTGATGTGGATTTTCCTCAACGCTTTCACGAACCATCTCAACCAGAGTTGGACTTACGCTTGTCCGTGGTTCGTCTCCCTGACCCTTTCCCATATGAAATTTAGCGACGTACCGTCGAATAGCTCGATCAGAAGGAGCAGAACGTGCGTTGAATTTTAATCGAAAAGCTCTTTGAGCGGCAATGATGGAAGAGTTGTTTGTGAAATAAAGTTCCACAACAGCTACTCTTTGTTGCATTGTCCAGGATTCCATTTTCATTAATCGCAGCAAAGGTACTTTAATTGAAAACAAAAATAAATAAATTAATCACAAAAGAAAAAAGTTATAGCCAAATAAAACCCCTCCAAGACTTCTGGGACACCCTTTACAGGAATATTGGTATATACACCTTTGTTTTAGTTACTCACACGCCCCCCATCCCCCCTTGACCAAATCCTGGGTACGCCCTTGAGTTGACTGCAGTTTCAAAGCACTATTTAGGTTTACTCTTCTTTCCTGTAAAAATGTGCTTTTGCTACTTATGAGATTTTGGAATATCTCTGTGAAATGAGGAATCATCGCACGGAACATTTGAAAGGTTGAAGTATGGTAATGAAAATAATATATTATGTGTATGAGTTCGAATACAGATGAATATGTAGTTTGGGAAATTTTAAATTACATTCGTTAATTTTGTCATTAAAATACCTACATGATTAATTAACACGAAAAATCTGTATTTTATCGCTATCTCCGTTATCATCATAATTGCTGTTAAATTTTATTGTTTTAAACATTTAAATTTTTTTTTTTTCTTTTTACAATTTTGGATTTTGTACGAGTTTCATTTCACAATTTTTTTTCAGTATACTTAAAAATTAACTTTTTTTTACAGAAATAAGGACTTGGAGGCAGAGTAGTGGTATGCATTTTTAATTATTAAAAATGTGAAGCCCTAAAAAGATTTCTTAAGTTACTTAAAATGGACTTAGTTATTTTTCGTTTTATTTCTAACTTGAATTTTTCTGCCTGAACTGTTATTTATTACTGGATAAAATACTTTCGTGCAATTAAGTTTTTTTTTTTCGAAAAGGCTCATCAAATGAAGTTCAAGTTCAAAATAAAATGGAAAGCGCTATACTTGGGGAATGAAAATAAAGCACTAATTACATTAAGAGGATAAATGAAGAACGTCATTCTTACGGGTCATGAACCAAAATTACAAAAGCTAAGCTATGAAACGTGCGTCCAAATGACCGTTGACGTTTTCCTTACTTTCTTAATAGCGATACCATCTATAGCAGTGCGCGTTCGTTTGAGAGAGTTCTTCCCGCAACTAGCATTCCCCTCGCCGCAAAATGCCGTTTTATTTATCCCCTCCACTCCCTCTCTCCTCTCTTCCCTCCTCGCCGCCTCTTCCAGCTTCTCCCACGTGAAAGCCAAATTAGGTTCGTAGCAGTGCAACTTCCATCGGCTTTCAGGACAGACTGACGAAGGTACGAAGCTAAATCTGGTCGGTGCTTGCGCGCATGCTGTGGCGCTCACACACCCATACACACACACACCCCACTCAGAACACACACGCGCACACACAACGTACATTTATATTGGGGGTAAGAGGTAAACTGGAAGTTGACGTGCAAAAATAGAAGAGAAGGGAGTAAGTGGCAGTATAAAGTTTAAGTTACGTCCTATAAGCGAGATGAATTTTTAAACCTGTATAATGAAATTCTTTTTTGAACATAAACATAACTGTTCATAAATCATAATTTATAATGTTCGTGCAGGGACTACCTCGTTCATATATATATATATATACACACACATGAGAAACTTATTTTGCAAATAATTGTAATTAATTGTTAAGCTAAATTGCTGATAAAATATGAAATTCGGCTGTTGCGTTGTATTAAGATGTACGCTGAATAGGCCTACATGCAATTTGGTTGAATGAGAAATCACCCAAAGACCACCTTTGGTTGATGGATGATGATACATTCAAAGCAAAAAGTAAGTATGGAAATGAGGTAAAGGGATCATCTGAAGATCAGGGCCCCCTGCCTTCTTTAGTTAGCTTTATAAGGCTAACTAACGAAAATATCACGACCTAACCTAACCAATCGTTAGGTCAACTTGTACGCCCTTGACGATTGGTTAGGTTAGATCGTGATATTTTCGTTAGTTTGCCTTATAAAGCTAACTAAAGAAGGCTGGGGGCCCTGATCTTCAGGTGATCCGGGTAGAGTAATTGTTGGTATGGATACATTTTTACTAAAGAGAATTTGAATTGTTTCAAAACTATATTTCTCAATAAAAAAATGAAGTACCTAACCAATATTTATCAGTCTTTAAAGTATCCAATAAAAAAATGCATATAAAAAGGTCTTTCCAAAACATTAACGACGATATACAAAATTCTTCAGGAAAACTGCTGATAAGATTTTTCTGGAAACACAGTGGCTCCGAACTCGGAGGAATAGGAATATTTGTTGATACATTCTGCATTCTACATATAAGTTTAAATAATATATAGTTTCTAGTTTAAATTTTTAAATAAACTATGTACTGTTTCATGCAGAGAATTTTGAAAGAAGGTAAAAACATGTATTTTAATGTAATGCAAAGCGACGATATTTCAGTATTTGTGACTAGCCATTATAATTAAACGATGCTGTGTATCAGTACGAAATTTGTTCTACAAAAATTTGTTTTTTCGGTTAAATTTAGTGTGCGAGCCGCTTCGGGTCCATTTTTTTCCAATAACTCTGATCTCCCAAATAGCATGTAGGTCAGTGCGGAGTCCACTTTTCACCTTTTTTTGAAGGATCAACGGTCATGTCGTACGTGAGAGCCTAGAACGTCTTTACGCTTCTTATGAGAACCACCGTGAGTCACCGAAATTAAATGTCTGATGTGTTCTTTCTGACCGAGAAATTATTTATCGGTCCATTTTTCTTTAGGGATAGCAGTGGAGCCCACAAATGTGAAATGTGATAATTTCGTACTTCACACATTCTTTCAAAGGCGCAAAAAATGTTGGTGTCTTATTGGAAAATGCTATCATCTATATTATGTGGATGATGATATTTTCCAACAAGACGGCGCCACAGCACATTATGGGCGAGCAATGCGCGACTTCAGCCTCACATTTCCAAATCGGTGGATTGGTAGTCGTGGCGCCAGCCCCTTTAATGGGCCCCTGATCTCACGCCTCTTGATTTTTATCCGTGGAGTCGCATCAAGAATAAAATTTGTTACAAAGCCACATACTCTACAACTGAGGGAGAGAAAATCAGTGCTGCCATTGAAGAAGTTATTCGTGAAGAATTCGCCATTCTTAGGAATCGATGCGTGCGTCGATGGTTGAAATGATCGGAAAGCGGTGGCCATCAGGTGGGAGTGTGAATCAGATTTTGTTTTATGGGGGAAGAACCCCAATTATTGGTACGACAGTTCGTATGACGCTCGTTTATTTTATGCGTCAATATTTTGTACAGAAAAAGTAAGATAACCGTTTAATGATTTTTGCGACACCCTGTATAAAATATTAATTTCTGCTCGAAGTTTCATTTTCCATTCTGCGCTTGAGACACGAATAAAGAATTTTGATAGTTTGAAAGTTCCGTAGATTTTCTGGTCTTTAATTTATTCTTCTAAATCCTGCACTCGCGCTTTTCCCCCCTCATTCATCTTGAGAGGTAATTTTTGATCGTATGAAGAAGTTTGTAAAGTTTTGAAGGCTCGCCTTACCCCATCGTTATCTCCTTTACCGGTGTCTTCTCCAGCAGCAAAGACAACCAACAAACCGCAGACGCGCGCAAACACCGGGTCTTCGTCCTTCGTCTGGGGCGTTTGATGCGCATTCGTAATTCAAGGATATCCGCTTTTCTTACGTTCGGTAATTCTCAGTCATGTTAATCTCTTCGTATTGACAACATTTTTCCGTTTGTCCGTTCGTTTTCTCATTGTAGCATTTGCTCGGAGACAGTAGCACCGGACCTTTTTTTGTTCTTTTCATTCGTATTCAATCTCCGATGGCATTCTTATCGGAGACGAAGCGTCATTTCTGAGGAATTAGCTTATTTCAGCTGTTCAGAAAGGTTTTGTAAAAAAATTAAAAATAAAGTTTTCAAGTATATATATATATATATATATATATATATATATATATATATATATATATATATATATGAGAATATTCCGCGCAAGATGAGGAGAGAGAACGAAACAAATGAAAAAATGAGGTAACCACCCGGGAATCGAACCCGGGATCTTCCGATTGTCGGTCAGATATGATAACTATTACACCATGGGCCTCACTCGAACAAATGCCGTAATTCTCCTACATAGCGCAGAAACCAATGCCCCAAGAGGGCACCCCTCGCATGCCGCACATTATATACATTTTAACTGCAAACACGTAGTATAATTAACGTAAAGAACGACGCTTGTATAGGAGAATATACCGCGCAAGATGAGGAGAATTACGGCATTTGTTCGAGTGAGGCCCATGGTGTAATGGTTATCATATCTGACCGGCAATCGGAAGATCCCGGGTTCGATTCCCGGGTGGTTACCTCATTTTTTCATTTGTTTCGTTCTCTCTCCTCATCTTGCGCGGAATATTCTCCTATACAAGCGTCGTTCTTTACGTTAATTATACTGCGTGTTTGCAGTTAAAAAAAAAATATATATATATATATATGGTGTACCATAAGTCCTGTCTCATAGGAAATTTATTTTAAATTAAGTTTGCAAAAGTAATACATTAGAACTAAAATAAATGTTCGAATTGATATCTTGCTTTGGGAGCTTTTTTTCTTTTGTTACAGGTAGAATAGCACGTAATGACTAACTTCCATATTAGCTATTGCGCGTTATTCTACCTGCAACAAAAAAAAAGGTCCTAAAACAAGATAACATTTTGAACATTTGTTTTAGTTCTAATGTATTACTTTTGCAAATTTAATTTAAAATAAATTTCCTGAGACCGGACTTATGGGACACCCTGTGTATATATATATATATATATATATATATATATATATATATATATATATATATATAAACTTTTTTTTATTTTTTTTTTAATCGATGCAGGAAAGCCCATTACCAAATTAATCAGGCAATCTAAATTCAAGTAATTTTATTAATGAAAGGTTTCAATTGGATATTATTTTGTTCAAACTGTTTCCTATTTCCGTTCATTTTCCACTGCAAAAGAGCCATGTTTTAAATCGGGTAAAAATTATGCATAAATGACATTTTTTCCCCTTTTTTATAGCTCTGTTCAGTTGTCTCTTACATTTGATTCGAATATTTTCCATTAAATATTTTTTTCGTTTTTGGACTTTTGGGGTGGTGTGGGTGGGGGGATTTTATAAAATAGCACATGCCTACAATATATGAATCGCAAGTTAGCAGCAATCCCGTTCCTTTCAAGGGTTCAGGCCAATCCCACTCTTGGATATCTTTCTCATTTTAGAAATTAATCTGGTCGAGATAATGTTTTACGTCACAGAAAGCAAATTCTTTTGTGGTACACATCTCGAATCAAGTGTTCAATTTGGTAATCCGAAGACACTTAACACTTAATTAGGCCACCCGATCAGTCTCCGATCAATCAGTCCCCTTCTCCCGTTGTATTAAGATACACTGAAACGATAGAATATATATATATAATATATATATATATATATATATATATATATATATATATATATATATATACAGGGTGAGTCAAAAGTAGCGCCCGATTTCTGACAATTGATTGTTTGTTTGCCATTTGTATTACAGTGTACAAGAAGGTAGAAATAAATGAATGACATGTTTATCTAACCATTTATTCGGGAAAAAATTATTACGTAACTGTACCAAGCTGTTTTACTTGCAATTTTCATGACTTCCCAGAAAGAATCTGACAGCCGAAAAAACAGAAATCGGGCGCTACTTTTGACTCACCCTGTATATATATATATATATATATATACACACGCACACCTTTCGTTAACTTCGGCCCGAATTGTTCACCCTGACGAAAGTCAAGCTTTTCACTCCACCTCAAACCTACAGTTTAACGTGGAATCCGAACCACGCCCCACCAGCAGCCCAGCGTCTTAACCACAACACATCGATGAATCGGTACAGAATTAAAATTCTGTACCGATTCATCGATTTGTAGTACCTGGTATTCCATGCATTAAAACCAAGCTCACCCTCTCGTCTATTGTTAATTTCGCAGCCATCCCCCGACCTAAAAGAAAAAAAAATGATATATTATAATCAACACTGAAAATTCCTATGATGCGTGACTTTTGCGCCACCCTATATATATATATATATATATAATATATATATATATAATATATATATATATATATATATATATATATATGGTGCGGCATAAGTCGGTTTACCGAGAATAATGGAATCACCTTGTGAAGAATAATATTTATCGTTTACTACAGAAATTATTCAGTGTCCTCCATCATGTTCAATACATACGTTGCATCTTTGAACCACTGAACAACAAATAGGGCAGCACAGTTCTTTGTTATTATTCAACGTCTCGAGCTCTTGGCGTATCAAAGTCATCGTGTGATCAAAGTCCCGAGGTTTCTGGCCGTTCACTTTATCTTTGCTCATACCCCACATTGAATAATCACATCACAATGAGTATTCAGTGTGGGGTATAATCAAAGATAGAGTTTACGGCCAGAAACCTTGTGACTTCGATCGCACGAAGTCTTTCATACGCCAAGAGTTCGAGACGTTGAATAATAACAATGAACTGTGCTGCGCTATTTGTTGTTCAGTGGTTCAAAGATGCGACATTATGTATTGAACATAATGGAGGACACTTTGAATAATTTCTGTAGTAAATGATAAATATTATTCTTCACAAGGTGATTCCATTATTCTCGGTAAACCGACTTATGCCGCACCCTGTATATATATATATATATATATATATATATATAATATATATATATATATATATATATAATAATATATATATATATAACCCAATGTTCAAGACAGTTGTAGTCTAAAGCTTAAGTGGAAGTAAGATGGGAAGTTTAATATTTTTTCACATAGAGCATCATTCCGCCCACACGCCTATTTCAGGATACGAGCAGCTCGCAGCATCATTGCTAAGTAAACAGGGGATAATGTACTGAGTTTGTTTTCCTAAATATGATGCCAAGAAAATTGTTTTCGTTGTAATTATGTAATTTTACTGTTGAATCTTTGGCTAACACCTTTTTGTTTATTTAACATTTTCTTCCGTAATGCAGAGGTTTAACAGTGGTTTGAAATAACCGTATTGTATAAATTTATTCTAAGCGTCAATGAGGCTTGGGGTCAAGTACTTTTTCTCAAGTACAAGTAAAGTACAAGTACTTTTAGAATTTGCAAGTACAAGTACTTGGTATAGGAAATTTGGTCAAGTAATTCCGAGTACTTAATGATCAAGTACAAGTACTCTTGCAGAAGAAATGAATAAAAAAAAAAATTTCCATATTTTATTGATCATTTTATTGCAATACACACAAACACTAAAACACTTCACAAGGCCCATCTATTGCATACATTAGGATTCAGATTCTCAAAATTTGTGTTGAAAATGCAAGAAAATTAACATGTACGCAAATTTCTAAAGTACAAAAGTTTTACATTGCCTTTAAAACACTTTAAAAAAACTTTTTTTTCTCCAAGTACATTTTTTTCAAGTACAAGTATGACTAATTGTGAAATGTCAAGTACAAGTACAAATACCTAAAAATTGGTACTTAAGTACCAAGTATCAAGTTCAAGTAAATGCTTGTCCCCAAGCCTGGCATCAATCGACATGAAAAGGTTTGTATGTTTACTAATTGGGACTGCTTTTATTTGACAAAACGAGCATCGTTATATAAAAGTTTCTTACTGTAACTTTAACTGTACCAGTAAAATTATATTTACTCTTCCAGTTAAAAAAAAAAAAAAAAGAAGAGTCCAGCACCCTCTTTTTAACTCCCCCTCCCCGATATAACAGGTGTTGTAAGTATTATATTAATACACATTAAAATACATTTCGAGCGAGATCCTTCATTCGTATTTTACGTCATCCAGTCGCTGTAAAAGCAGAATTAATTAATCATATTTGTGTTGAAAGCGGATATAAGCTCATCACGGGTACCTTTTCCCTAGATAATGTAGCCCCCTCCCCCCTTATCCCCGAAAATCATTTTCGTGAAAACGAGATGTATAATCTCTCTCGAGTGCGTGTACCACAAATAAAAATTTTACTTCAAATTTTTTTGAATAAATCAGTTATTATTGTTTCTAACAATAAATATTGATTTATTTAAGTATTTAATTTTAACTGTTAAAGATTCGAATTATAATACGAGGATAATAAGTAGGATAGATGCGTGATTTTTTTTTATAATTCTTCGGAATATGTATACGTGCACAGTAGCATCAACATCATCATCATCCTTTCGATTGCAAATTTTAGCAGGGTAATATTTCGAGCGTATAAAGTTGTCGATTGAACTTGTAATATGAAAATTTACATTGCATTCTCTATGTTAACATATGGGATTAAGTTGGCGATTGAATTGTTACTGTAAGCGTCCGCTGTTTGAATAATAGTTGTTTCTCGCTAAAATGACAGTAAACGTGTAACTTGAAAATTTACAATAAATTTTGGATCACCTGAAGATCACGGCCCCCAGCCTTCGTTACTTAGCCTTATAAGGCTAACTAGTGAAAATATCACGATTTAACCTAACCAGAGCTGTGCGCGCTAACTGATAAATATAGCGCCGCTAACGCTAACAATTTTTTAAATTAGCGGCGTTAACGCTAACGCTAATTTTGGCGCTAATTTTTATGAAACGTATAGCTAAGTACTATTTTTTAATAATAATAATGCATTTGTATATATTTATGTGTTCGCTATTTGTTATTATCTTTTATAGTGTCAAATGGGAACAAAATTATATCTTTAAAATGATTATTGGGTATTCAAGAAAATTTGCTAACTTGATATTTATAATTAAACTTATTTATTGGAAAGACATTGTCCTACTTTATATACTCAGTTCAGGAAACTGTTTATTATTATACATTCTGCGTTCAGCATTATGCACAAAAAGCAACGTAATGTAGAGAATACCATTCTAAGACTATTCATTTTAATTTATATTAGCGCTTAGCGCCTAACATTGCCTAAAAATGTAGCGGCGCTATCTGTTCCGCTAACTATTTTGAAAAGTAGCGCCGCTAATAGATGCTCTAATAATTAACTAGCGTCGCTAATTAGCGCTGCTAGGCACAGCTCTGAACCTAACCAATCGTTAGGTCAACTGTACGCCCTTGACGATTGGTTAGGTTAAGTCGTGATATTTTTGTTAGTTAGCCTTATAAGGCTAACTAACGAAGGCTGGGGGCCCTGATCTTCAGGTGATCCTAAATTTTCTAAATTAATAGCATTAACTTATCCATTCAACTGTTGCTGTAAGTACGCTAGATATAGGCATAGTTTTAAGAACGGTCATTTGCTGTTAAAAATATCGTCGAACTCATAAATATGAAATTTAAGGAATGTTCTTAAAATTACAATACTAAATTGTATTAAGAATTACTGTAAATATATGGCTGCAATCATTCCAGAAAACACGCATTTTTACTGTCAAAATGGAAGTGACTTGTGGAAAGAAAATTTTGCTGTTTAACGTTCAAATTAACAGTTTACAATTGGTAAATCATTTTCTACTGTAGGATATATATATATATATATAAACACTGCTAAAACAAATATTCAAGTAGCGAAGGACCGTATTGCGAAAATGTACACTATTTTTTAAGGATATCGTTATATGGCCAGCATGAACCAGTTAAAATAAGCACAATTGTTAAATTGATATAAAATATTAACCATAAAACAGCATTGCAGTCCAGTTCAGATAAATATGATCTACATGACTTCTTATTGTAAACTATATTTTATTGTTTTTGAGAAACTGTAAAATAATGCTGGAAATTAAATAATTTACTCTTAAAGGTGATCACTTTGTTTGGGACACACACACACACACACACACACACACACACACATATATATATATATATATATATATATATATATGTGTGTGTGTGTGTGTGTGTGTGTGTGTGTGTGTGTGTGTCCCAAACAAAGTGATCACCTTTTTCACCGGACCAACAGAACCACAATTTTAAGGATAACTAAACGAAACAGAAATCGTATTAAACCCTTTATATTGTCCTTAAAATGAAAAGTAGTTTATTTAAATCGAATGAGTAGTCTCTTTACAAATACAACTTGAACAATAGTTGTTAAAAAATGAAGTTGACAAGGAGGGTAATTTGAAACTCCGCTGAACATTAAGAAGTTTACAATGAACAAAAACAAATTGATTAAAACATTAACGCAACAAGTGTTCAATGTGTCCTCCATTATTACCAGTGATTAATTGTAACCTTGTACGCCACTTGCGAACTGCTGTGGAAATGATGTCTCGTTCGAGCTCATTCCATGCTTTTAAAATGAACTTTCAAAGCAGTTGAATCACCCTAAAAAAAATTTAAGTTTGGATGATAAAAGTCAAATGAAACCTGCATATGCTACAACAGAGTAATGATGTGCCGCTGATGTATTGAATTTCACACCACTTTGTAGTTTAAATATACTTACCAATAAACTGCAAGAATTGAAAAGTTGTTAAAACTAAAGGCAAATCATAACCACACAAAATCTTTGAGCGGAAGTTCACAAATCTTGACAAGTGTTACTAAATTAATTATTTGTACACAAAATACACCAATAGTCCGGTAGCACAGACCCTGATTTTACTGGAACCCTGCATTGTTTGTTATAAAGCAAATTTTTACATATTTTGTAAGCTTATACCACCCCATTCAAGAATCCATCGGGTGTACACCTGAACCCCGCTTGGCTTTTTCAATATGGCCGGCGAAACTGAAAAATCCCATATCCTGGTCAATACTTGATGGATTTTGATGATCTTCGTGTCATTTCTAGGGTTTTTTAGGATGATGAGTCGATCTGGAGGGGTTGCAGATACTTTGGGAGTCGTTCTGACCCACATTCGTCAATACTCAAGGTCATTGGAGGTCAAACGCCCCCCGAAATAGGGAATATCCCATATCCCGGGCAGTCGTGGAGATATTTTGGTGATCTTACTGTCGTTTTTATGGTTTTGGGCGAGACTGAGTAGTTCTATAGGGTTTAAAATGAAATCTGGGATTATTTTCCCCATGGTAAGGTGAATTCCAATATGCTACATTTATCCAAACCTTCAAAGTATGACTACCGAAACATCTTTCTCATGCATCTGTAGTACTAGCTTTTGATCGCTACTATGATTTCTCTCCGAAATCAAGCACTTGGGCAATGAGAAGCAAGAGCAGCAGAGTTCACAAGCTGGACCTCAACACCCTATTGCCTGCAAGAGACGCTGTTCTCACGTGTACCGCGAACAAGGAGCAACTAAACAGGCTGCTCTGTGAGTAAATCCTTGCTGACAGTGAGTATTTCGCAACTGTAACCCAAGACCATGAGCTAGTGCTTGCAGGATGGCAGACCATACCGACTTCCATTGTACAAGGCAGGAGTCGAGCAGCATTGGAGCTCTCATCATCTCATGAAGAGGCTGACGTGATAATAACACAACACGCTATCGCACAAGCTGAGAAAGATTCTGATGCCCGCATCTCCATCATTTGTGATGACACAGACGTGTTTGCCTTGCTGACTCACTTCTATGAATTTAAGAAACTAGGCTGTCCCATGATTATGGAGTCTCCAGTGCGTGGCAGAAGATCAGTGGACATCCGAGCAACTGTAACCCAGCACAAAGACATCATCCCACAAATCCTCAAACTACACGCTTTGAATGGTTGTGACACAGTTGCAGCAATACATAGCATCGGCAAAGCCACTGCCATTGCCACAGCCAAGAAGGGTCGGAAGCTAGACAAACTGGGTTCCCTTGATGCATGCTTTGACCATATCGAGAAAGAAGCAGCAGCGTTCATTGTTGCATGCTATGGGGATAAGAAATCCTCATCTCTTACTGAGTGTCGTCAGCGAGTATGGGCTCAGAAGACAGGAAAGTCGGGAACTGCTGCACCCAAACTATGTTCTCTACCACCAACAACTGAAGCTTTCCATCAAAATGTGCTCAGAGCCCACTACACTGGCGAACTGGCTCGATGCACTAAAGTGTGACCCACCACCACTTGATCCTGTGCATTATGGGTGGGAGAGAGACGAAACAGAGTTCTCATCCCAAAAACAGTTGGTGAAGGAGTGTGCTTAGCACCAGATGAAGTTCTGAAGCTAATCATATGTGGGTGTGAATCACAATCAGCATGCAGGGGGAGTCGCTGCGGCTGCATGGGACGCGGAATCCCTTGCACAATGTTCTGTGCATGTGGCAGCGGCTTGGATTGCAACAATCCATTGACCCAAAACGCAAACGAAGAGCAGACTGATGATCCTGACGATCCTGACACAACCATGCCTTTTGATATTTGCCCCCAATAAATGGTTACCTAATGTGAATAACTGCATCAAAGTTGTCAATGCCAATCCCCCAGCTAGGTGTGAGCTTTGTTTTGCTTACGAGGTCATATCTTGTAGCTTTGCAACTTTCCATAGAATGCATGTGCCCTGCACTTCAGCATAAATTGTGGTTTATATCCGAATATCTATATCCATATAATGTGGGTTATGTCATTTAAGCATTATGATCTGGTTTTATATGCAGAAAAGATGTTAAGTGCTCAGCAGTTAGCTAGATTGTAGAAATTGTCACTGAAATAAAGCAAATACAGTGATGTCAACTGTGGCATTATCATATTTCAAGGCCAAACTTTAACCTCAAATGACCTTGACTTGACCCATGGAGTTGCAAAATGATATCCTACTGTTATCATGTGCCTATAGAGCTACTCAGTCTCGCCCAAAACCATAAAAATGACAGTAAGATCACCAAAATATCTCCACGACTGCCCGGGATATGGGATATTCCTTATTTCGGGGGGCGTTTGACCCCCAATGACCTTGAGTATTAACGAATGTGGGTCAGAACGACTCCCAAAGTATCTGCAACCCCTCCAGATCGACTCATCATCCTAAAAACCCCTAGAAATGACACGAAGATCATCAAAATCCATCAAGTATTGACCAGGATGTGGGATTTTTCAGTTTCACCGGCCATATTGAAAAAGCCAAGCGGGGGTCAGGTGTACACAGTGGTGGAATTCAAAAATTTTAAGAACCGGTTCGCCCTCCCCTCCCTTCCCCTTCCCCCCTTCTCCTCTCCCTTCCCCCCTTCTCCTCTCCCTTCCGTGTCAGAAATGAAAACTAAAAAATGTTTTTATTGAAATTCTTTATTTAATTTCCTTTTAAATATTTCCAAATCGCCTCCAAATCGAACTTGAGAAATTTTAGGAACCGGTTCGCACGAACCGGTGCGAACCGGCTGAATGCCACCACTGGGTGTACACCCGATGGATTCTTGAATGGGGTGGTATAAGCTTTCAAAATATGTCAAGATTTGCTTTATAACAAACAATGCAGGGTTCCCACCCCGTGCAACCGGACTACAATGATGTTACAGGTAATTTCTGTTAATAGTTAAAACCTTTCTCATTCCAAAAGGGTTTAAAGCGTTTCAACTCTTTTGGCCATAGTTGTACAATCACTATCTATGAGGCGGGACTTTTGAATAAATAAATAAATAAATAAATAAATAATATATATACACAGGGTGGTCCAAACGTCCCTATCTATTTTGCTGAAATAATGATATTTCTATTTATTTTCTACAGGCCGTAGATGATAATAGATGTACAAGAACGTGTGATGGTAGTAACAATTGGTAAGAGATGCCTTTGAGACAAATCCTAGAATGCCAACTCGCACAGCATCATGTAGGGTGAGCAGTGAGCATACAAAAAACCACTGTTCTGAGGATTTTAAAGTCAACATTAAAAAAGAAAAGTTACCATATTCAAGTGCTCCACGAGTTACACGAAGAGGATTATCCAAGACGAGCCGCCATGGGCACAGAATTGAATGAAAAAATTCATACCGAAAACTTATTAAACCACATTCTCTTCAGCGATGAGGCGACATTCCACATATGCCGAAAGGTTAATCGACATAGTCGTCATATCTGGGCTAATGGAAAAACCAACCTAGTTCTACGAATGGGAGAGAGATTCTCCTAAAGTTAATGTCTGGGTGTGTATGACAAGATTGAAGATTTACGGACCTTTTTTCTTTGCAGAAGCTCCGACAACATGGCCAGTTTATCTTGACATGCTTCAGCAGTTTCTTGAACCCCAGTTTCGTTCAGATGGCATTCTCGACACTGTTGTCTTTCAACAAGATGGAACTCCATGTCACTGCAAACATCGTTCGGGCGTAACTTGATGAGCTCTTAACAAATCGGTGGATTGGACGTGGTGAAAACAGGCCCTGGGTAGCACGATCTACGGATTTAACACCATTAGATTCCTTTGCGGGGATGAGGCTTTATAAAAGTCTGAGGTTTACAAAAGAAGAATTACAGACCTGCAGGATCTGCGAACCCGCATTGTCGTGGCAGTCGCTAAATTACCCCAAAGAAGCTTGAGAATGTGCTCCGCACTGCAGTGGAGAGATTTGAGATTTGCAGAGACACTGATGGTGCTCACGTCGAATCTTAGACCTGAGCTTGATAAATAAATATACATTTAATTATGTTACAACATTTTTATCCTAAAATATTATTTCAGCAAAAGAGATAGGGACTTTTGGACTACCCTCTATATGTGAGTTTAAATTCCTCTTACATTTTCGTCGGTGGTCATTGAAGTTACATTACATAGCCTCTACATGTTAAATCTTTTGGTTTTTTTCAATTTTTTAATCACTTACGCTTGCATTAAGGTAGGTAGGAGTTCCATTAAAAAGTTGAAACTGCGCTCTTTCATCGTGTACAACGATTATTTTTAAAAATTTTTCTCGCGTTACGATTTTAATTAAAAACCTCAAAATCAAATTACTACTACGTTATGCTACCTCATGATTTTACACACCCGCTTTTTTTGTTTTATTTTATTTTGGTTTAGGTTAGGTTAATCTAACCTAAATTGAATCCCCCCCTCCCCCAATAAAGTAGTAGCTATTTTGTGTGTATTATGAAAGTGTTACAAAAAATAGCACCGAATTGGAGCGAACGTGACATATACCTTACCTTACCTTACAACCTTACAAAGGTTTCGCGTGATGATCTCTCATTTCGCGAAGGTCAAGCTTGTCGCTCCTCCTCTCGAATTGGCCTGGTGAAGTAGTGAGTTTGATTCTTGCGCTCTCCACCTCACATAGCCAGGTGCGCCCGGCTCATCGGAGATTGTTCTGATCCAGCGTCTAGTCTTCTTTTGAAGATTTCCACTGCAACTCCCTTTGTGTTTCTTAGGTCTTTGGGCAACTGATTAAACAGTTTTGGTCCTCTCACTACAAAACTATTTTCTTTCAGGGTGAAGGATGTGCCCTGTCTCGCCTTCAATTTGGGAATACGGCACAGTCTGCCATTTCTACTGCCCACCGTTGTTTGGGGTTATAGAGTTCAGAGTAAGATTAGGGACTAGTTTCTCCATTATTTTCCAAGTGTAAATAATGGTGTATCTCTCTCTCCTCCTTTCCAGTGAGTATAGGTCTAGTTCACGTAACCTTTCCCAGTAATTTAGTTCTTTGCACCCATTGATCTTGGCTGTGAAGCTTCTCTGGATCCCTTCCAGCTGTCTAATGTCTTCTTTTTTATATGGGGATGTTAGGACCGAGCAGTATTCCAATTTGGGTATTATCAGGGTTTTCAGTAGAGGAATCATAACATTCCTATCCCTTCGTTTAAAGGTTCTCAATATCTGTCCCGTTATTTTCTTTGCTCTGTTTACCACTATCTTATTTTGTGTCTCAAATTTCGCATCATCCGTCATTACAACCCCTAAATCTTTTGCTCTGGAATTTCTCTGAATTTCCTGTCCATTTGGGGTATAATATTCCATGGATTTTAGATCTTCTCTTCCGTACCGTAATAGCTGAAATTTCTCGGTGTTAAACTTCATATTGTTGTCTTCCGTCTACTTGTAGATTCTGTTTATGTCGGTTTGTAGGGATCTTATGTCTTCTGGGTTTCTTATTTTTCTACTGATCTTTGTGTCATCCGCAAAGGATATATATATATATATATATATATACATACATAGGGTGTTTGAAAACTTTCTTTACAAATTGTAATGGGGGATAGGCAACACCAAGACAAACCCTTTTCGTCTATAAGTGTATGTCCGCTGACGTCACCATTCGGCGCGAGAGGGCGCCGCTGCAATTGGCTAAAAGGTGAAGTGGGCTAGACTCGCGCTTGCCGCGGGCATTCTTAAATCGGACGTGTTGAAACCACATTCGTCTACGAATAGCCACGGGAACATCTTCCAGCAGTTCCGGCAACGTTTCTTCAAGAAATATCCGATAAACCC
Organism: Bathynomus jamesi; assembly: GCA_023014485.1. NCBI lineage: Eukaryota > Metazoa > Arthropoda > Malacostraca > Isopoda > Cirolanidae > Bathynomus > Bathynomus jamesi. The sequence continues at coordinate 289,897 of JAJOZX010000579.1, read as the reverse complement.
GCCCGTCGAGTCGGGCAGGCAGCAGGTACGGCCCAATCAACTTGCCCATGGACGATACCCGCCCAAACATTGATGGCGAACCGTTCTTGATGAGCATGCACCCGTGTAGCATGTGGATTTGCGTGCGCCCACACGTGAGAATTGTGCATGTTAAACACACCCTCACGTGTGAAACAGGCCTCATCTGAGAACAGCACATAAGCCGGAAAATTAGGCTGCACCGCTGTCTGCTGCAGAAACCAGCGTGCGAATTCCGCACGAAGAGGGTAATCCCGAGGTTGTAATGCCTGGACTCTGACGATGAAACGGATGTAACTGCTGCTCGTGCAACACTCTCCAGACCAGGTCGTGGTTCACACCGAGGATACATGCAATACCTCGCGTGCTTTCGCTTGGATTGTCCTCAAATCGCCGTAGGATTTTTTCTTCCATGTCAGGAGTGCGCACGTTTCTCTCCCGACCAGTGTCATGCATGTTTGCATGGAATGTTCCAGTTTCTCGCAGTCGCCGATGCAAATGCGCAAACGTTTGGTGGTTTGGCACACGTCTGTTTGGGAAGCGCTGTCGGTACAACCTCACAGCAGCTCTTCCGTTTCCATTGGCAGCCCCATACACCATATGCCTGTCAGCCATCTCAGCAGTCGTGAAGCGCTCCATGTTACGCGTACTACGTCCGATTTAAGAATGCCCGCGGCAAGCGCGAGTCTAGCCCACTTCACCTTTTAGCCAATTGCAGCGGCGCCCTCTCGCGCCGAATGGTGACGTCAGCGGACATACACTTATAGACGAAAAGGGTTTGTCTTGGTGTTGCCTATCCCCCATTACAATTTGTACAGAAAGTTTTCAAACACCCTGTATATATATATATTAGTGATGGGACGATTAATCGGAATCGGAATCGAGAATCGGAAGAATCGAGTGTTTTTCAGGAATCGGCATCGGCATCGGAATCGTAAGAATTTGGTTACGACTTTCGATTCTTACAACGATTCTTTGTCATTTAGTGACAAAAATGAACTAATTATTAATTAAATTATCTTTTTCTTTTCAGAGCACAAATTTAATTTTCATTTGCAATTTGATTACTGATATTCTGATATTCAATATTCAAGACTTAAATTTAGTATTTTTATTTATAGCAATTTATTCAATTCAAAAGAAGATTTTAATTTTTAGCATTTAATTATTTCATCTTGCAATACATGGCAACGTCAGATCTAACCAATGAAAGCAACTATTCCATGTTTCAATACATGATGCAATACCCATGAGACACAAAACTATAGCAGCGTGACTGCAGCTATCAATCCTAGTCCAGCCTACTTAGAAACAACATACTTTAGATCCTAGATCCGCTCATAACTCATTATAGCCTATGAAGTAGATTCAATTAGATTCTAAGGTGATATTACCATACTATTACTTTATATAGTTAGTCTTACAAATAAATAAAATAGGACTACATAGGTATAGTTTTCCGAAGAGCACCAAGTAAACTCTTATCTATAAAAATACTGAGAATCGGAATCGGCATCGGAACATTTTATTGGCATCGGAATCGGAATCGGAATCGATTGAAATTTAGGTATCGTCCCATCACTTATATATATATATATATATATAATATTTTTTTTTTTTTTAGTTCAGGAAGAACCGATTCGCCTCTATTTAAAGGGCATATCTCAGCGGAAAAACAAAGAAAAAGTGAGATGAAAGACAGAGGAAAAAGAAAGGGTGGAGGGGACAGTCGAAGTGGAAAAAGACCAAGGACTGCAGGGTCGAGCCCCATCATCCTTGGGTGCTAGGGCCGGGAGGGCGCACGTGAAACCTCCAGGAGCAAGCACGTACAAACGAGCACAAAGAGCACTCAAGAGCACGAGCTTAGAACCCTCTTGCGGGGATATATATATATATATATATATAATATATATATATATATATATATATATATATATATATAATTCGTATATATGAAAATGTTTATTGGCAGACTATAGTCCATATGACAAATATTATTAATACAATGACAGTTCACATACTAAGGATAGAAATATATACAGTTGATCAGAAATAACAGTAATGTTGAAGTTAAGTGGAGCTAGACAGACGTTTCTCTACCAAGAATTCCATAGCTTAGAGCAGGGATTCCCAAAGTGGTCTGTACAGACCCCCAGGGGTCTGTAGGAAGCTTCCAGGGGGTCTCTAAGCTTTTGGAAAAATAGTAACATTAATTATATTAAAATAAATTTCCATTTCACACTAGACATTCGGTAAGTGTTTATTAAACTGGTTTAATGAGCGTAGAATGTTTAATTTTACATTAATGTAAAAGCTATCTATGTTTATGAAATATACTATAGTTTGTAACTGAATTCATAATTTTTTTGTGAGGGGTCTATGTCCATACGGAATTAATATTTAGGGGTCCTTGGTGGTAAAAGTTTGGGAACCCCTGGCTTAGAGGATAAACGGCAGGACTCATGTATAGCTTGGATAATCGGGTTGATATATATATATATATATATATATATATATATATATATACACGCCTCGGTGGTTTAGTGGTTAGCGTCGCTGACTACGAATCCATCGGCCCCGGGTTCGAGACCTGGTGACGGCAGCCGGTGCGCAGCAAAACCCAGCTGTTCATCCTTCCACACAATAAAGAAAGTGGTTGGTAGATAAATGGGTACCCTAAGTGGCCTAGTGGTTAAGACGCTGGGCTGCTGGTGGGGCGTGGTTCAGACTCCACGTTAAACTGTAGGTCTAAGCTGGAGTGAAAAGCTTGACCTTCGTCAGAATGAACAATTCGGGCGGAAACTAACCAAAGGTATACTAGCTGTTATGCCCAGCGCTTGCCTTGGGTGGGCTGATTGTATTAAATTTTAATTATTCAAATCGTTTTTTATTTTTTGTTGTATCCTCCAGTAATTGGGGGACCTGCGGTCCCCCAATTACTGGGGGTTCAATTATTTTCTTAATAAAACTATAGAAAAGAACGGAGTCATGGAAATCTTGAGCTTCACATTGTGTCACGATTTGTGAAGCTTAAGATTTTCATGACTTAGTTTTATTGGTACTTTTCCGTTATACCCCCGCAATTTTAATAAGCCCCCAATGTCAATCGCCCTTGATGATTGGGTAGGTTTAGTCGTGATATTTTCGTTGATATATTATATATATATATATATATATATATAATATAATATATATATATATATATTATATATATATATATATATATGGATGGGATTGAACTCAGAATGGTCCCCCGAGATCTTTTATGTTAAACACAGACCGTGCACGGCACAAGGAACTCTTCTGGGAAAATTAAATTCACTATCGTTCGAATAACTAATGGTAAATGACAAATACTATAATTTTTCTTTTTCATGATGTTATCCGACGTGGGCAACCCTAGATCCCTAGATCCCTAGATCCTGTCCCAAAGCTGGATCCTCTCTGCTTTGCAGATAGCTGGTGAGGGAAGCTATATTTTAGGGCTTCTTTGCGAGTGACCCGTTGCCCACATCGGGCTAATATCATGAAAAAACTATAGTGTTTGTCATTTACCATTACTTATTCGAACTATAGTGGATTTAATTTTTTCAGAAGAGTTCCTTGTTCTATGCACGGTCTGTGTGTAATATATATATATATATATATATATATATATATATATATATATATATATATATATATATATATATATATATATCAGGTTGTAACATAAATTCTGCTCGATTAGAAAACGGACGATAGATAATAGATAATGTGGAATAGTTTTAGAAATGTTGCAAAATACACGCGGCGACAGGTTCGCACAGATTTTATCACGATACAGAATGATTCCCAATGACTTAGGTTTGTGTAGGACTAGGCTAATAAATATTTTCCCTGGTGTTTTTCATACAATTACAACGCCATCCCTACGATATTACAGTAATTGAATAAACATGGAGCCCACAAAAGAGCATATTCGACATGTGATGCTGTATGAGTTCCATAAAGGATCTAACGCTAGTGAATCTGCAAAAAACATTCAAAGAGTTTATGGAAATGATGATTTGAGCGAATGGGTGTGTAGGAGATGATTTGAGAAGTTCAGAAATAGAGACTTCAGTCTGAAAGATTATCAATGAACAGAACGACCAAATGAGTTAGATGAAGAGTCGCTGAAAGCAACAGTGGAGGAAAACCCAACGGTAACTGTAAGAGAACTTGGCCTGCAACTCGGCGTTAGCCATATGACCATTCATCGTCATTTGAAACTGTTAGGAAAAGTAGTGAAGGTTGGAAAATGGGTTCCGCATGATTTGTTACAAGCGAATCTTCAACATCGAATCTATATTTGCACACCACTGCATTCTCGGCAACTGCAGGCACTTTTTTTTTAATCGGATCGTTACTCGGGATGAAAAATGGGTCCTCTATAACAATATTAAGCGTCGACATCGGTAGCTTATCCGTGAAACAAAGCCTGAACCTCAGCCAAGGAATGGACCCCGTCCAAAGAAAATTTTGCTATGCGGTTGGTGGGATATGCAAGGAATTATTCATTTTGAGCTTCTGCTAGATAACCAAACAATCACAGCTGAAGTCTACTGCCAACAACTCCAACGATTGAAGATGGTATTACGAAAAAAACGTCCTGCATTAATTAATCGCAGAGGTGTTCTATTCCACCTGGATAAGGCGCGCCCTCTACACTGCTCGAATCACCACTGCCCAATTGGAGGCATTTGGTTGAGATAAAATGCCTCATCCACCTTATTCTCCGGACATCGCACCTTCAGACTGCCATTTATTCAGAAGTCTGCAACACCACCTAGATGGACAAAAGTTGCAATCCAGGGAAGCTAGCGAAAACAAAGTGATCGCTTTTTTTAACTCGAAACCAAGGGATTTCTTCGAACGTGGCATAAAAAAACCTTTTCTACAGGTGGGAGGAGGTTATAGAAAAATAAGGGAATTATATTGATGATTAATTTGTCATTATGTCCTTTAATTTTTGTTCTGAATGAACTAAAAAATCGAGCAGAATATATGTTACAACCTTATATATATATATATATATATATATATATATATATATATATATATATATATATATATATATATATATATATATATATATATAGGGTGTCTCAAAAAGATGTCCACACATTTTAGGAAAGAAAAACAACCCATTACAAACCTCAGAAAAGGTATTCATTTGGTGTGTACAGAAGCAATAGTTTGTGGCACATGGTGAACTATCGCAGGTTTTCAAATTGACCACCGTCTGCTTCTAGGCACTGTTGATAGCGGCGAACAACTGAATGACAAACGTTCACCAAGGTAACTGCTGGGATAGCTGCACACGACTGTTCAATTTCATTCCTTGGTTCTTGAAGTGTGGCTGGTTTTCTACTGTACACTACATCCTTCAGGTAGCCCCACAAGTAAAAGTCAGGTTGAGTTAAATCAGGCGAACGTGGGGGATACTCAACACTTCCTCTTCGGCCTATCCACTGGTCTGGGAAATGTTCATCAAGATAGGCCCTGACATCACGATGGTAATGCGGGGGTGCCCCGTCTTGTTGGTAGTAAACTTCATCTCCATACAACTGATGAATGGCAGGCATAATGGATACCTCAAGCATGTGGAGGTACGCAGCACCAGTAATTGTCCCTTCAAAAAAGTACGGTCCCACAATATCCCTGGATGACACACCACACCAGATTGTAAGTCCTGGTAAATTCACTGCCTTCTCTACATGAATGTTCAGATTTTCAAGGGGACCAATACACACAATTATGTCGATTCATTGTACCATTGAACTTGAATGTTGCCTCATCGGACCAAACAGTTATGTCCATAAACCATGCATCCTCGTCCCTCCCTTCCCTTGAAACCATTCGCAAAACAGCTCTACGATCGGGATCGTCTTTAATCATTTCATTTAACAGTCTCGGCACATAAGATTTCCACTTAGCTATTTTGAGAATGCGGTGTACACTTGCCCTGCTGATTTCAGTCTCACGAGCACATCGCCTTACAGATTTATGTGGTGATCGTGTGAATTGTTGTAACACCATAGCAGAATTTTCCTCACCCGTTGATGAGCGGGGTGTCCCAGATCGTTGCTTGCACACGTCTTGCACAGTACCGTACGTCTCAAATTTATCACGAATTCTTGAAATTGTTCTTCGTGATGGAGGTTCCGTTGCAAATTCACGTCTCCACTGACTTTGCAGTACACACACATTTTCAAATTTCCAGTACCACTTCAAAATTGCTTTGCGTTGTTCGAACGTCAAGCGTCTCTCCGCCATGTTGTTTACGCTTTGTATTATGGGTATCATTTCGCTTTGCATTATGGGTATCGTTTCCGTTTGCATTATGGGTATCGTTTCGCTTTTGTCTTTACGACTAACGCCATCTGTTAGGTGTATGCCACACTAATTAGAGGCACATTAAAATTGGGTTCCACTGTAACTATGTGATTAGATATTCATTTTAAAAATGTATGTACATCTTTTTGAGACACCCTGTATATATATTGAAAATGGAGCATTTTATAGAGACCCAAAAGTTAACAAACGGACAGACAGAATCACATACAACTTGCTTTATATATATATATATATATATATATATAATAGTTTTCAGAACGTTCTTCCGCGTTACCCACTGATATATTTTTTATCTGATAAAGAATGCGTCGTGTTTGTTTTAAAAAAGTGTATTTATGTGGTGAGAAAACCAAGTTAAATTTCCTATTTGTTGACTTTCATACGAATGTTTGTCATTATTTTATAAGAAAAGGCACTGCATCCGCCGCTGTCCCTTTTGAATAGCTTTCCCTAGTTATAATTGTCGGTCGTAGATCAAATAGTTTCATTAAATATGCAGCGCGTTGTTCGTTATTAAAACGAGTGATTTGCGGGGATTAAAAGATCCTATTTTGAGTGAAGGGCGTTTCATCGTAATTCTTTAATAAATGCACTTTCGAGTCGGTGTGAATAGAGGGTTCTAGTGATGAATGGAACAAAATTGACCCAGAGCTTAAACTTGGAGCATCCATAAATCAGAGCACCAAAATGGGGGTTCACAGTTCGTTTGTCAATATAGCTTTGTGTCATTGGTTTATGTTGATTAGATTTTCGGATACGTACGTTTATTTTCGAGGAAAACTGCGAGTCTCAACTGCGAGTCTCGTAAATTTAAATTTTTCATTTTTTATTGTTACATTTTTAGAGTGAGCCGATCCGATGGTCGTGGCAAAGCACGCATGCAGTCGGTTTTATATTGTCCTTGTGGTAGTTGTAAATTACTTTGTAATTTACTTGCAGTAAATTACTAAGTAAATTGTTTTAAATATTCCATCCACGACTCTTAATTTTTGCATTTTTTTTTTAAACTTAGATTTACGATAAATTATGGTATTTTTAAAATATAACCTTAAAATGTTTATGTTTAATGAAAGTGTTATTGATACAGAATTTATGCTCGGATTTCTACGAAAATTGAAATTGACGTGTATTTTGCTTTTTAAGTTTTATCCCGCGTTTTTGGATTTATCTCTGTCCCAGTATTTAGAACATTAATATGTATAGTATTCCGATGTCTTTATTTATTGAAAACGTTTTAAATTATAATGTGTAATCTCGTTCGGCTGACCCGTCTTGACGGTTTTCTGCTAAAATATTTCAATATTTTTATATATTATTTAAAAAATATTTTGTGAAACATTATTTGAGAATTGATAATAACTGTACATAAGGTTCAGAATCATATTTTTAGTTTCCTCCTAACTTGGAAAGACCTGAAATACCTGAAAATATCGGGGAAAATTTTAATAGGAAAAGCTTCAGGGAACTGTAAGGTGCTTTACCTGATAGCCTTTCACCTAACTTAAGGAAAAAAGTGAGTGAATTTTTACAAAACTAAAATTATTTGCTTTTCTGATGGAAATTGAAGTAGTCTTTGCAAATAGCAACTCTTTTCGCATCAAGTTAGTTTGAAAATAGATTCAGAATTCAGAATTCTATACCTTCTGGTTTCGGCCTACATGCCAATTTCAAACTAAATACATCTGCGCTAAATTCTATCCCAACCTTTTTGCTGAAATCTCAAGTTTAGGTGATTTCAGTGTTCATCACCACCTTTGGCTTTCCTCCCATTTCACTAACATCCCAAGTGAACTAGCTTACAACTTTTCTATCCTGAATGACCTAGAGTAGATTGTGCCGCACCCTACTCGTATTCCCGATCACCTTAGAGATAGGCCCAACATTCTGGATTTACTTCTCACTTCTCATCCTTCTTACTCTATTTTCTCTGTTGGGCTCCTCCGACCACAATCTTGTATCTGTTTCCTGTCCAATCGCTCCACTTCGGCATTTCGATCCTTCCAAGAGGAGACGTCTTTGGCACTCTGGCGCCGCTGATTGGTAGGGCCTTAGGCAGTACTTCTGTGACTTCCCGTGGAATGATTACTGCTTCAGTGGCCGGGGCCCCTCTGAGCGTGCTGAGCGCATCACGGAGGTGATTCTCTCGGGCATGGAAGCGTACATTTCATATATTCCTACTACTAATGTAATAAACTTTGGTTTAACTTTGCTTGTTCTAACGCGATCCGCAACAGAGAGGAAACATTCAGAAGGTACCGTCGCCATCCAATTCCTGACTCTCACTCCGCTTATATTTCTGGCCTGAATCGTGCAAAATCTGTTCTTCGACTTGTCAGAAGTCCCTTCATCAAACAAAAATGTGAAAACCTATCCTATTCTAATTCCTCTCGCTCTTCCTGACACGTAGACAAAAACCTCTCCAACAACTTTACTTCTTTCCCTCCTCTCTTCCATTCCGACGACTCAGTTGCCGTCTCTTCTCCTGATAAAGTTGAACTCTTCGCTCAAACTTTCACCTCCCATTTCAGCCTTGGACGATTCCGGTGCTGTTTCTTTATCTCCTCCTCCCTCCGATTTAATTACGTCTGAAATTAGAATCTCCTCCAAAAGATGTTTCTTCTGCCCTATCTGGGTTCAATTCTAGGAAGGCCTACGATCCTCACTGTGTCCCTCCCGTAGTTCTCAAGAATTGTGCTTCAGTGCTGACTCCCTGCCTAGGCAAACTCTTTCGTCTTTATCTTTGATCTGGTACTTTTCCTTCCTGCTGGAAGTTCGCTTTCACTCAGCCTGTCCCAAAGAAGGGTGACCGCTCTCAACCCTTCAACTATCGTCCAATTTCTTTAATTTCGTGTCTTTCTAAAGTTTTTCAATAATAATTAATAATAGGAAGATTCTTAAACAGCTCTTTTTCACAATCTTCTTTCAGATCGTAAGTATGGGTTCCGCAAGGGATGCTCTACTGGCGATCTTCTCGCTTATCTCTCTGACTTGGTCATCCTCCTTTCGGGATTTCGGTGAAGCTTTTGCTATTACGCTAGACATATCGAAAGCTTTTGATAGTCTGGCACAAATCTTTATTTCCAAACTGCCCTCCTTCGGTTTCTATCCTATTTGTGTCTTCATCTCTAATTTCATTTCTGGCCGATCCTTAGCTGCAGTTGTAGATGGCCATTGTTCTTCTCCTAAAGCTATTAGTAGTGGTGTTCCTCAGGGTTACTGTCCCGTCATTCACTCTCTTCCTTTTATTTATCAATGATCTATTAAATCGCACTTCCTGTCCTATCCACTCCTATGCCGATGATTCCGCTCTTCACCCCCACCCGCTTCATAAAGCGTCCCTCTCAAGTCACTCCATGCTTCGCGTGTGATGGCTATGGTGCACCTCACCTCTGATCTTTCTGCTATATCTGATTGGGGCAGAGAAAACCTTGTGGCTTTCAATGCCTCAAAAACTCGGTTCTTTCATCCGTCTATTCGTCACAGTCTTTCACACGACTATCCCCTTACCTTCAACAATACGCAACTTAATCCTTCCTTTTCTTTTAACATTTTTGGGGTTTCCTTTTCTCATGATATTTCCTGGAAAGATCACATGCTCTCTTTCAAAAACAGCTTCCAAGAGGTTAGGTGTGTTGTACCGTCTCCGCAGTTTCTTCACCCCCACTCAGTTGCTGTCTCTGTAGAGGAGTCTTGTTCGCCCCCCCCGTATGACGTATGCTTCTCATATGTGGAGTGGCTCAACCCACACAGCTCTACTTGACCAGATGCAATCAATTCCTCGTCTCTTACTGTCTTCAATCCCTCTCTCTTCGCAGTGTTTCTTCACTCCCTCTTTACTATCGCTATTATAACGAACACTGCTCCTCTGACTGAACACTCTAACTGCATGCCTCCTCCTTTAAGGAGAGCTTGCGGTACCAGACTTTGGACACATTCTCATTCCTTTTCTGTTCAACTCTCTAACGCAAGGGTTAATCGGTATTCTCAATCTTTCATCCACTCAACCAGTCACCTCTGGAACAATCTTCCTCGATCCATCTTTTCCCCTCTCTATGACCTCCAGTCTTTCAAACGTAGAGAGTGTCCAGGCATCTCGAAAACCTTGGACCTTGATTTGGGCTCTCTTCTTCCTCTCGTGCGGGGTGCGTTTTTGCGGACATTCGCTCTTGGCCCCTCCTTCCTGCCTAAAATTTTTTCCAATAGTCACAACTTAGAAGAGTATGATTTTAATGTGAGTTGTGCATATTACCATAGTCTATCATTACACTTTTTTTTTTTACATTTGAAAACAGTTTCTTTTAAAGTTCAAACGTGTATTTCTTTTATAACGATAAATAACAATAAAAAGTTCAGTTCAAGACCTCAGAGTGAAGATGTGCTGATTAAATGGAAGATAGATGACCAGTTCTCGTCACTTTTGCCAATTAATCGGTATCGGCCTTTTCAGACCGATTACTCCCAATTGAATTGGTGTAATAACATTTTTCTGAGGTGGTTATATATATATATATATATATATATATATATATATATATATATATATATATATATATATATATATATGCGCCTCGGTGGTGTAGTGGTGGTTAGCGTCGCTGACTACGAATCCATCAGCCCTGGGATCGAGACCCGGTGACGGCAGGCGGCGCGTAGGAAAACCCAGCTGTTCATCCTTCCACACAATAAAAATTGGCTGGTAGATAAATGGGTAGCCTAGTGGTTAAGACGCTCGGCTAAGATGGAGTGACAAGCTTGACTTTCGTCAGAATGAACAATTCGGGAGGAAGCAAAACTAAGGTTATAATTTTGTAACCTATTGTGTTCTTAAAAAGTTTATAGAAAACTAAATGGTATACTGAACAGAACTGATCTCTAATAACCGGCTGATAATTGCAGGCCGATTAATTGGTAATAATCTTTAACCAAATAATGCTATCGGATCCATTGACTATGCATTCACTGAAATGTATTTTAAATTCAAAAGCCTCATGGTACCAAATAGGAAAGCCTTAAACGTGTCTTTACACTTTCATAGAATGCATTTCGGATCACCTGAAGATCAGGGCCCCCAGCCTTCTTTAGTTAGCCTTATAAGGCTAACTAACGAAAATATCACGACCTAACTTAACCAATCGTTAGGTCAACTGTACGCCCTTGACAATTGGTTGGTTAGGTCGTGATAGGTTAGGTCTGTGTTACCAGGTATTTATATTTTGAGGTTTATACATTTGTTTGTTCATTAATAATTAATACTTTACATGAAATGTGCATGACTGGGCCTTATAAGCTACTTTATAAGCTAATTTAATTGTAAATTGCATAATTTATTAGAGGTAATATCCGCATAACATCCGCAGTCAGAAGTGCGGATGCGGATGTTAAAAATGATGCGGATGCGGATGTTAAAAATGATGCGGATGCGGATATCTGGTCCACCACTATTTTATATATATATATATATATGTTATCTTTGGGGACTATTATGAGTTGTATCATATATATAGTAGCACCTTAAACATTGTTGTTTTGAACGCGCTTTCGTCGTTGCTATGCTTGCGACAAAGATTTACAACATCATCGTCTTGGTTTTGCTATTTCGTCGTCTTATGCCTGGCAGCATCACCCCTCATCTTTTTCATGTTTAATAGGTTTAAATTGAAGAGTAGACAAATGTTTTGCTTAAAAATAATTTCCAATTTCATTTTTTCGTTCGTATTATAAATTTTCACGTTTAATAAAAGGTTTGAATTGAACAGTAGACAATTGTTGGGTCACCTGAAGATCAGGGTCCCCAGCCTTCTTTAATTAGCCTTATAAGGCTAACTAACGAAAATATCACGACCTAACCAAACCAATCGTTAGGTCAACTGTACGCCCTTGACGATTGGTTAGGTTAGGTCGTGATATTTTCGTTAGTTAGCCTTATAAAGCTAACTAAAGAAGGCTGCGGGACCTGATCTTTAGATGATCCCAAATGTTTTGCTTAAAAATAATTTCCAATTTGATTTTTTCGTTCGTATTATAAATTTGTGTTTAAATAAAAGGTTTGAATTGAAGTTTCTTATTGTTTTTTCTGTGATTGAGCTGTTAAAACGAGTGTATTTGTACTGTATTTGTAATGCAAAAATCCTGATTTTGACAAAAAAAAAATCTGAGAATGGAACCTCTTATTTCCTATAGGTTACATTCCTTGAATATCGTCGCCTTCTCCATACTACTAATCCTGATAAACCTAATTAATTTTGTACATCTCAAATTCACTGTAATGAAGGTCCACAGTAAAAACCAATAAAATGGGTTGGTTATCTACAAAATCTTGGCCTATATAAGTTTTATAACTCGTTAAAATGTTTATCACATATTACTCACTGTTTTATGTTATGGCTAAATTTTAAGACTGCAATTCCATAATTAGACGCCCAGATATTAAAAAACTTCTAACTTCTCTTTGTGAAAGTTTCTACATTGTTACAGAGTACCGCAGTACATATTAAAGGCATTTTGTGCTTATTTACAATATACAAACTTTAACTAACTTTGAATATTTTGAATTAGTTTTTAATTTACAGTTGAGTCCTTACGTCATCAACCTCCAACATCTATGATTGCCTGCAAAAATAGTCCCTGTCCGAGTTGCATGATGATAACGTTACAGTTTTTAAGAATATTAATTAACTTGGAAATTACAAATTAAATACATAATTTATAGTTATAAGCGTAGGCATTTTTGCAAGAATAATCCCTGAGACTATTTTTTTTATGTAGAAAGTAGGAGCCAAGAGCGAATGCTCGTAAAACCCCCCATAGAGGAAGAAAAGAGTCAAAATCAAGGTTCAAAGTTTTCGAGGTGCTTGGACATTCTGCGTTTGAAAGATTGGAGGTCATAGACGGAAAAATGGATAGAGAAAGAGGTTCCAGAGTTGACCGGTTGAATAAATGAAAGTTTGAAAATACCGATTAACCCTTGCGTTAGAGAGTTGAACAGAAAAGGAATGAGAAAGTGTAGAAAGTCTGTTGCTGCGTGCTTTCCTTAAAGGAGGAGGCATGCAACATTGCCGCGAAGAGAGAGGGATTGAAGACAGTCAGTAAGAGACGGAGAATTGATGAGACGAAAAGCCTTTGATTCCATCCAGTCAAGTGTGGGTTTAAGCCAGCGCACACATGAGAAGTGTACTCCATACAGAGGCGGACAAGACCCCTGTACAGAGACAGCACCTGAGTCAGGTTGAGAGGGTGTAAAGAAACTGTGGAGACGGTACAACACACCTAACCTCTTGGAAGCTGTTTTTGAAAGAGAGTATATGCGATCTTGCCAAGAAAGACCACGAGAAAATTAAACGCCAAGAATGTGAAGAGAAGAGTAAGGATTGAGTTGTGTATTGTTGAAGGTAAGGTGATAATCGTATGGAAGAGTGTGACGAGTAGACAGATGAAAGAACTGAATTTTTGAGGCATTGAAAGCTACAATCAAGGTGTGTGTGTACTGTATATATCGACTGTGGTGATAAGTAGGGTAACTTGCTAAGCACTAAAACTGCCTATTTTTAATAGATTTACAGAGATGCCATTACGAAACTTTTAATTATTGTGCAGTTTCTAAAAAGTTTTTAAAAACTCCATTTTAACATTTAAATGTGAAAAAAATGGGATTTTACTTTTATTGAATGTTAATGTAACATAAAAATAGTGACTTCCTAACATTTTGTTGTCTTCCTAACTAACTAACCAACCAAATATATGCGATTAAAAGAAATTATTGTTTCATCGACTCTACATATAAAAAATATTACATATAATTTTGTCAAGTAAGTCAAGTTACGGCCCATATGGTTTTCGAACTGCAGTACGTTTTAGAGGGATGGCGTGGATCGAATTGATGTCATAGGTTTGAGAGAGAGAGAGAGAGAGAGAGGAGGTCTAAGCTATGTTATGAAAATTACTGAGTGCAAGTTTACTTTTCTTTTTACAGAAATGAATAAAGTTTTGTATGTGAATAAACATATTTGAATTTAGTTATTTAAAAAATAAATAAAAAATGCCTCGTTTACTACATACTGCATCAGCGCTCCGTTTCAAAAGGCATTAGTAAATGTAGGAAAAAACGTTAAATTATTTTCTCTTGTTTTACAATACGTGGGTTTAAATGAATATAAAATAAAGTATAAATATTTTACAAGATACAAAAAATACATATACAATTTAATAATTAATTAATTTAATAATAATAATAATAAATTGTTTACAGAGTAAATTGAAACCTTTGAAAACGTTTCTCGGCCGTATGACCTCCGATGTTGCGGGAGGTTAAACCGTCCAGCAAATTGCTTACGAGTTTGTTTGATATCGTACCAGATATAAATTAAGGTAGAAAGATAAGATAAGATAGAAGGTTAATATACAAAGAAATCAACGTATAGGTATAGAAATAAAAATCTAAAGCGGTATAGGTATAGAAATTCATCCCGGTATCCATCCCTGCCTGTAGTAGGGAGTTTTTAACATTTTTCTAACAATTCGTGATATTGTCTTTCTGTCGGGTGGATCTCTGCAAAAGTTCCTCTGCACCTGAGTCACAGAATTTGTCACGTGAAACCACTCAACGATCTTCATTTTCTGTTCCGGCTGCAAACGCGGAGTCACTGTTTGAGGGTTCAACCATCAGAAATGTATAGGTATTTACTGAATAAAACCCCCAATCTGTTACCTTTCTGAAGAAGAAACCCCCTATAATAAAATATACAGTACCGTCCCTCATAAAATTCTCTCTCTCTCTCTCTCTCTCTATTTGAAATTTTATTTTAGTATGTTTTATTTTAATTAAAAGCTTTCAATTGAGGTACCTATAAATTGTAAAGTTGCAAATGTAACAATTTTATTTCTATATATAAAATATTTTATTTTAAACAGAGTTTCTTGTATTTTTTAAATTCGTGTGTCGACAAGAGTTTTAATTCGTTTCCATTACTTACATCACCAGAATCGTAATACCGTTACTCGTTTCCATCTAGTTTTGAGGCGTACTCGTACGAGGTAAAAGCTTTTCTTCGTGCTTGTCCTAAAAGAGAAAAGACATAAAAGAAAGATGTAAAGTGGGATTAATACAAGATCGCTCAGAATCTAAAGCAGAAGGCACTTGTCGGTCTTTTGGCTTGGCTCCATTTGGAGGTAACTTTTTTTTTTTTTAACATAGTTTGATTCCTTATTCGTTTTTACTTTGTTTCACAAATGCATTAACATTATTGAATGAATGACAATAGTTAAGGTAATTAAAATTTACTCCTGTTTTTACTGGACGGTACGATACTTACTCGGTCTAACTTTGATTGAAAATTCGTGTGGTGTTGATTAACCTTTAATTCATAACCTCGGTGATATGGAAACGTTTTGGGAGGTAAAAATCTCCAAGGATATGAATTAACGGGTAAAAGTAATTTATTAGTTTAATTTATAACATTATTTACATAATAATTAGTATTTTAACCCCTACTTCTTAAATTGGGAGATATTTATCCATCCAAAATTTTCCATATCATCAAGGTTATGAATTCAGAGTTAATGCTGTCTTTGTACGTGAAGTAAGTGTCAAAATACGATTGGTCAACCTTCAAGAACATGACTTAACATTGTTCAAAACCCCAGAATTTTACAGCCGTTGAAGGCAACAATTTGAGTTGTTGAGCATCTCGTTTGGTAAGTCTTAGCTATAAATTTTTTATAATAGTAAAGCTTTTTGTCGTGTAGATTATATGGTTTTGCATGTAGTTAGCTCAAAAGTGTATGTGTATGGGCGAAATGATGCTTTATGTGAAAAGATGTTTAACTCTTCATACTTCCACTTAAACTATGAATGCATCGATGGATGAATAATATATATATATATATATATATATATATATGTGTGTGTGTGTGTGTGTGTGTTTCATAAATCGCAGGGTGTATTCTTGAGACAAAAGTAAGGAAAAGAGACCATATAAATATAGGTCGAGAAACCTGTAGGTTTCGAGCTATAGCACGGAACAGAAAAATGAAACTTCTAAAGCTTTTTTACATTTTACGCAAATACAGTGTGATACATTTGCTTCATTAAAGTAAATGTTCGAAATTCTTTTCTACTTCTTGAATGCATACCTCAGCGCCTCTCTCTCTACCTACTCCCCTCATCGTAAACTACCGCTAACCACCATTCCCTCACTTGTTCATACTCACTCATTTTCCCCCCTTCAACTATCTCTCCTCTGTCGCGTGCTATATAGCTCGAAACCTACGGGTTTCTCGACCTATGTTTATATGGTCTTTTTTCTTTACTTTTATTTCAGGAATACACCCTGCAATTTACGAAAAACATTTATGCATCACCCTGTATATAGATATTAATGAGTACGTATGAAAAAACGATCTAATTATATTAATAATTAATTGACGATGTGTGTGTGTGTGTGTGGTGTGTGTGTGTATACAAATGTTGGCAGAAATTGAATCTCGAAAGTCGAGTATGTTTCATTTTATTCATTGAAGTTAATTTCAAATAATGATTTAATTAATGTTCAATTGAAATTATACAGAGAACACAGCAAGTAAAATCTCATTTCATCAATGAATGAAATTGATTTCCTGAGAGCCTTCAAAGGTAAATATATCGGAAATTACGAAAAGATTGAAAATACCTCTCCGTTTACCCATTTAATTAACATTCAAGAACACTAAATTAACAATATTGAAAAAAATACAGACACACACACACACACACACACACACACATATATATATATATATATATATATATATATATATATATATATATATATATATATAAATACAGGGTGTTTCAGGAGGAAAGGTCAATACTTTGGGAGGTGATAGTATCGGTCATTGTGAGAAAAAAAGTTCATATGAACGTGTGTCTAATTCTGAATGGTTACGGAGATAGAGCTGTTTGAATCTACAAATACAAAAGCATTGTTAATGGTAATCAAGAAAGAGAAACCAATTACTGTTTCTAACATTTAATGTTTAAACATTGGCATTTTGAATGGTATCAGATACAGAAATAACAAATTTGTTACAGTTTACAATACGTTTTCGAAAATCCCACCGTCAACCTCAATGCACTTTGCAACTTGTGTGCGAAGATCGCGTGTTGTTCGTCTGAGTTGATCTTGACGTTCCTTTATGCGGGCAGCAGCATCCAAAATGCGCGCGAGTAATTCGTCTCGTGTATCCACCTTTCTTTTGTAAACTTGACTTTTCATCCACCCCGACAAAACAGTAATCTAACGGAGAGAGGTCTGGAGACCTTGGTGGCCATTGAATGGGACCACCGCGGGGGAAGGAAGAGCTGCGCGCGCATCAGATTCAAACAGCTCTATCTCCATAACCATTCAGAATTAGACACATGTTCATATGAAATTTTTTCTCACAATGACCGATACTATCACCTCCCGAAGTATTGACCTTTCCTCCTGAAACACCCTGTATATATATATGGGGCACTTTGGCACCGCCGACTGGGAGATCCTTAGACAGTACTACTTAGATTTCCTATAGAATGATTACTGCTTCAGTGGCCAGGGCCCCTCTGAGTGCGCTGATCGCATCACGGAGGTGATTCTCTCGGGCATGGAGGCGTACATTCTATATTCTTTTCCTACTATGAATAAAAAAAAAACCTTGATTTAACTATGCTTATTCTAATGCTATGCGTAACAGAAATGAGGCTTTCTGAAGGTACCGTCACCATCCAACTCCTGACTCTCATTCTGTTTATATTTCTGCCGGAATCGTGTAAAGTCTGTTCTTCGACTCGCCAAAAAATTCCTTCATTACACAAAACTGTGAAAACCTATCTAATTCCAATTCTTCCCGCTCTTTCTGACACCTATCCAAAAACCTATCCAACAACTTTGCTTCTTTTTCTTTCCCTTCTCTCTTGGTCATCCTCCTTTCGGGATTTCGGTAAAACCTTTGCTGTTGCGCTAGACATAACAAAAGCTTTTCACAGCGTCTGCCACAAATCTTTAATTTCCAAACTACCCTCCTTCGATTTCTTCCCTTCTGTCTGTACCTTCATCTCTGATTTCCTTTCAGGCCGATCTATCGCTGCGATTGTCAATTACCACCGTTCTTCTAAAGTTATTAATAGTGGTGTTTCTCAGTGGTTCTGTCCTGTCATTCACTTTCTTTCTCTTATTTATTAATGATCTTTCAAGCCGCATTTCCCGTCCTTTCCACTCTTCACTTTACCTTTTTCAGAAAGCGTCCATCTCAACAGTCGCTCCATGCACCGTGTGGGACGGCTATGGCACACCTGACCTCTGACCTTTCTAATGTTTCTGGGACAGAGAAGACCTCGTGGTTTTCAATGCCTCAAAAACCAAGTTTCTTTATCTGTCTACTCACAATCTTCCAAGGAATGTCCCCTTATCTTCAGCAACACGCAACTCAGTCCTTTCTCTTCTCTTAACATTCTTGGTATTTCGTTTTTCTCGTGATCTTTTCCGGACAGATCACATACACTCTCTCTCTAAAACAGGTTCTAAGAGGCTAGATGCGCTGTACCGTCTCCGCAGTTTCTTCACCTCAACTCGGTGTCTGTGTCCACACAGCTCTACTTGACCCCATGGAATCAAATGATTTTCGTTTCATAAATTCTCCGCCTCTTACCGACTATCTTCAATCCCTCTATCTTTGCCGCACTATTGCTTCGCTCTCTATTTACTGTCGCTATTATAACGGACACTGATCTTTTGAACTCTCAAAACTGCATACCTTCTCTTTTTAGAAGAGCTTACAGTACCAGACTTCCGACACATTCTCACCCCTTTTCTTTCCAATTCCCTAACGCCAGGGTTAATCGGTATTCTGTCTTTTATCTACAGACCTCGATTTCGGCACTTCTTCTTCTTCTGTTATTGGTGGGAGCGGATGGCGTTTTTGCGGGTGTTCGCTCCTTGGCTCCTTCCTCCATAAAAAAAAAAAAAAATTGTTCTCGCATCGTGTATATATATACAATATAATGTATGTACGAGTATACTGTCTATGTAAATAAATCTAAGGACTTTTGAATGCACATTACACTTAATTGTGTTGCTGAAAATGCAAATCACGCACCTTCGGCTAATATAGCTGAATAAATAATCTGACTAAAGCCTATGGTGCGCCACTTCTGAGCACCTTGTATTATAAGTTTGAAATCTATATTACGCACAATCATATTCAGTACAGGCATTTTCTTATATAAAATACAGTAATTTACTGAACAAAACATTTACGCGGAATAATAATTAATTATCAAAAGTATGTTCAATGTAATAATATTAATACCTTTTTCCTATAAAATGGCAAATGAAATTGAACAAATGGTCGTACAACATTTCTTCCTTTATTTTCTTAAGTATTCGTTATATTTTATCCGATCATTATCTACAGATCTACAGAAGCTAAGGCTAACAAAGACCCTAAGATCCACTCTAAGGCTAGCCCGAGAGAAAGGAGAGAGTAGGGGGTTAAGAGAAGAGAGGAGAATAAGGGGTTAAGTAAGGAGCAACACCTATCATTCGTGGGTTAACATTCATTCAGAAAAAGAGGGAAAAAGTCTCACCATCATCATCTGCCGGCCACTGCCGACAAGTCAGAAAAATAGTCGGAGAATATAGGAGAGGGGTGAAAGATGAAAAGAAGTAAAATAAGAACGCTTACAAACCATGCAAACACAGTCTTAACTCACTGTCATACCATGCAAACTACAAACATGCAAGAAAAGAGTTAGAGACATGCAAAGTAAGGAGGATAAAAAAAAAAAAGTAGGTAAAGTTAAACAAAAAGTGGGTTAGTTTACGCTATGAGCTACATCTACATTCGTGTTAGTCTAATTTTTTTTTTTTTTTTTTTTTTTTTTTTTTTTGCTGGCATCACGCTGGCATGTCACAAGCTGGCATTCATCGTCAACAGACTCATCCTCGAGCACCACCACCAGAGCTCCTGTTAACTTTCTTTTTTAATTTTAAACAACGTTAATATTTTTAAAATGTCTGTCAAGACGGTTCTTAAACACATTAACGCTGGTAGAATGAACGACTGACGCGGGAAGATTATTCCATTTATCAATTACTTTAAACGTAAAGAAGTTTTTAGCGATATTAGTAATGAAACGTCTGCCACGCAACTTGAATCCGTTATTGCGAGTATTACTATTATCGAAAGTGAACAATTTGTCAAAATTTACGTTATCGATGTTATTAACGATTTTGAAAACTTCAATAAGCTCCCCCCTTAATCTCCTAGTTTCGAGTGAATACAAGTCTAACACTTTAATCCTATCTTCATAAGGCTTATTGCGCAATGCCGGAATAAGTTTCGTGGCACGACGCTGAACCCTTTCTAACCTATCAATATCCTCACGCAAGTACGGGCACCAAAACTGAACGGCATATTCCAAATGAGGCCTGACTAGGGACTTGTAAAGGGGCAATATAATATCCTTCGATTTAAATTCGAAATTACGCGCTATGAAGCCTAACATCCTATTAGCTTTTGCGCAAGACTCCAGGCACTGGTTCCTAACCTTTAAATCTTTAGTTACGCGTACGCCTAAATCTACTTCCTCGTCAACGCTCGCTAAATCCCTATCATCCATCGTGTACACGTAATTATTGTTGCGAGAACCTATATGCAAAACTTTACATTTATCTACGTTAAATTGCATCTGCCACTTATCCGTCCACTCCATAATCCTATCTACATCGTCTTGGATCCTATTTCTATCGTCCTCGTTAACAACCTTACCGCCTATTTTAGTATCGTCCGCGAATTTTGACACGTTACTAATCAATCCTACATCTATGTCGTTAATGTAAATTACGAATAACAATGGGCCTAACACTGAACCCTGTGGGACACCACTACCTACCTCTAACCACCCCGATTCACTACCATTAACTACGACCCTCTGCCTCCTAGCACGAAGCCATTCTTCTAACCAGTTAGCTACCTGACCGCGGATACCGTGCGCTTTAACCTTCGCAATTAGTCTCCTATGCGGAACTGTATCGAACGCCTTTTTAAAATCTAAATAAATAACGTCAGCTGCCCTATGCCTATCGTATTCGCGCACTATTTCGTTATAAAATTCTAACAAATTCTAAACCAGAGTTTAGTCGTAATGGAACACCCTGTAGAAGCATTACGATTAAATTTAGCTTGACCAATTCCCGCGAGTGTATTCATTTAAAAAAGATTTAAAAAAATAATAATAATTAAAACTTTATTGGTAAAAATAAGTATTACAATATTAGAATAATTTTTTTAACAACATATTTATTTCTCCTTTCGCAGTTTGTCCTTTAAACTTAAAATGAAAATGGATAAAGGGTAATGATGTTGAAAGTTAATCATAATTTAGCGTTTAAATTGAATGCCAAAAGTGGGATTTACACAATATGAAAGAAGAGTTCATTTAAATAGAAAATAACAAATAATTTTCCTTAACCCTTTCAGGCACACTCGTTTAAATATAAAACCACCTTTTTAATCCGAACTTCATCCTAAAAACACCACATATATTCCTTTTCCGTCCGTCAAATTGCAATAAGATTAGCGCATGAAAGAAAACCTAAAACTGAAAAATAAAAATAAAATAAAATTACATAATAAAATTTTTTGTGTGTCGCAAAGAGTTAAAAGTGAAACAAAATATGGTTTGCTCAGTCATTTACCTTGATATATATATACTAGCCGAAAACCCGCCCTTCGTGCGGGTAGCAAAAATATCCCAGCCGACGACGGTCGAATATTTTCGAAGACTGTTATTAGTTAGGTTAATTGAATGCCCGGTTAGGTTAATTGTACGCCCTTGACGATTGGTTAGGTTAAGTCGTGATATTTTGGTTAAAGCTAACGAAAATATCACGACAACCTAACCAATCGTCAATGGCGTACAGTATAAAGAATCTTCTCTTTTCGAGCGTGACCGACTGACAGACATTCCTGGGTGTTTATATATATATATATATATATATATATATATATATATATATATATATATATATTCAACTGCAAAGAACACGCAGTATAAATAACGTAAAGAACGACGCTTGTATAGGAGATATTCCGCGCAAGACGAGAGAGAGAGAACGAAACAAATGAAAAAATGAGGTAACCACCCGGGTGGTTACCTCATGTTTTCATTTGTTTCGTTCTCTCTCTCTCGTCTCTCGTCTTGCGCGGAATATCTCCTATACAAGCGTCGTTCTTTACGATATATATATATATATATATATATATATATATAGAGATAGAAATAATCCAAGTTGGTCCAACATTTATATATATTTTCATCCGTAACCATTTTTTTACCAAGTAGGTCGAATCCGTTACATATTTTTTAGTTTAAAATATTTAATTACTTTCGCTTGTGTTGTGGGGGTGGGGGTTCTGTAAGAAAGTTTAGCGAAAGGTTTTTTTTTTCTTACCGTATACAATGATTATTTTTCGAATTTCACCCGCGTTAGAATCTTAATTAAAAAACTCGAAGGTAACCTAACCTAGCATAACCTTACCTTAAAAAAGTAGGTCATACAAGAAAAACACTTATTTACAAAGTTCGACCTAATTTAAAAAAAAACGTGGCTTAATATTAAGGGTACTTTGGGATTTAGCTATATATCTAGAGAGAGAGAGAGAAGAGAGAGAGAGAGAGAGAGAGAGAGAGAGAGAGAGAGAGAGAGAGAGAGAGAGAGAGCGACAAGCTTGACCTTTGTGAAATGTGAGGAATCATTGCATGGAACATTTGAAAGGTTGAAAAGTGTGTGTATATATATATATATATATATATATATATATATATATATATACAGTATATATATATATATATATTTACGATAGAAGTGTTCTTCGGGAATCTTATCCTCAATAGGAATATAAAGACAAGAGATACGACTCTCAATATTTATTGGCCAAACGTTTTGGTCCACTCAGGGGCCATCTTCAGTGACCAAAAGAAAGCATCCGAAAAATCAATAAGCTATTTTTTTTAACGATTTGCTTATTGTATTAGGTTTTATTATTATGTACAGTATATTTATCTGACATTTCTATTTACTTTAGTTTCTTTGGTTATATTATTGATTTTTTGGATGCTTTCTTTAAGTCACTGAAGATGGCCTATGAGTGGACCGAAACGTTTGGCCAATAAATGTTGAGAGTCGTATCTCTTGTCTTTATATTTTTATTGATTATATATATATATATAATGAATTTCACAATTAAACACGTGAAATGAATGAATGATGCAATCCACAAGGAAAAAGGAAAAATGATTCCAAGGACTTTGGTGTATCCAGCAGTACACCTCGTCAGGGAATGACGAGATGTAATGCTGAATACACGAAAGGCCTTCAAATAATTTTTTTTTCCTTGTGGGTTTGCATTATATATATTTATAATGTGATAATGTTTCAGACGAACAAAGACCGTAGGATCCACTCATGACTGTGCTACCAAACTGTGTTTGTAATTGTGTATTGCGCATGTCCGCCGTGGTGGCGGAAGGGACCTACAATTTTACGTGGGTTCCGAACCACAAAAACCTTAATTTTACTACCTTAAACTATACCCAATCTATCAACATATGCGTCTAATCGATTTTTAAACATATTTATAGACGTGCTACTAATTACTTCTACCGACAAAGTATTCCAGCTATTTACTATTCTAAGCGTAAAAAAGTTTTTGGCAACTGGTCTCGAACCTTCTACTGTAACTGTCAGCTTGCACCCGTTATTTCTGGTTCTATTACATTATGCTATTTCGAAAAAGCTATCTCTATTTACGTTATCGAACCCATTCATAATTTTCAAAACCTGGATATATATATATATATATATATATAACCTTTGGTTAGCTTCCGCCCGAATTGTTCATTCTGACGAAGGTCAAGCTTTTCACCCCACCTTAGACCTACAGTTTAACGGAATCCGAACCATGCCCCATCAGCAGCCCAGCGTCTTATCCACTAGGCCACCTAGGGTACCCATTTATCTACCAACCACTTTCTTTATTGTGTGGAAGGATGAACAGCTGGGTTTTGCTGCGCGCCGGCTGCCGTCGGGTCTCGAACCCGGGGCCAATGGATTCGTAGTCAGCGACGCTAACCACTACACCACACACAGACCGTGCAATGAACAAGGAACTCTTCTAGGAACAGTAAATCCACTATAGCTCGAATAAGTAATGGTAAATGACAAATACTATAGCTTTTCTTTTTCATGATGTTAGCCCGACGTGGGCAACGGATCACTCGCAAAGAGGCCCCAAAATATAGCTTCCCTCACCAGCTATCTGCGAAGCAGATAGGAGCCAAGCAGATCCTGTCCCAAAGCTGGATAGCTGGTGAGGGAAGCTATATTTTGGGGCCTCTTTCGCGAGTGATCCGTTGCCCACGTCGGGCTAACATCATGAAAAAGAAAAGCTATAGTATTTGTCATTTACCATTACTTATTCGAACTATAGTGGATTTAATTTTCCTAGAAGAGTTCCTTGTTCCATGCACGGTCTGTGTGTAACATAAAAGATCTTCGGGGGCCATTCTGAGTTCAATCTCATATATATATATAAATATATATATATATATATATATATATATATATATATATATATATATATATATATATACAGGGTGTCCCATCAGTCCGGCATCATAGGAAAAACAATAAAAAAAGGCAAAACAAAAGCTTTTATTTACAGAACGTGCTCAATATGTATTGTTCCGTAGCACATTCACAAAATTCCATCCGCCGGTCGGGATCATCTTCGCTTAATTTCTGTAGGATCTGAAGTTTATATGGATGCTATTTGTGAGCCTGAAGAATGCGATGGATGCTACTTTTCGACACTCCTGTCTCGGCGGACAATCGCCGAAGAGACTTATTGGGACTTCTGTTAAAATGAGCCAGGATAGCAGTCGCTGTATGATCGTCAGTGGACCTCCTTGAAGGTCCACTGCGTGGTTTATCTTCTATGGATCCTGTTTCCTTAAACTTTGCAACAAGTCTGCTAACACAACTCTGTGTTATTGGCTCGCGGTCTGGATGCAGTCTGTTAAATTCAGCAGCGGCCTCTCTTTGACTCCGATTTCCTATGAGTTGAATTATCTGGATTCGTTCTTCCTTGCTCACAGACATCATGGCCTGTAGAAAGAGAAAAATATGAATTATGGTTTGTAGAAATAGAAAAATATGAATTTCTCCTATGATGCCGGACTTATGGGACACCCTGTGTATATATATATATATAATATATATATATATATATTTATTTTTATTTTTTATTTTTTTTGCTTTTTCTGGGGTACGCTACGGTATGTAGTAGCGGCACCTTTTTTAAAAAAATAAAAAAAATTATTAAAAAAGATTAAATAAAATAACCGATTTCAGCGTTCTCGGAAAAACGATCACATATCGATTGATAAAGCAAATGTTTTTAGTATGGAGCGTATAATGCAGTATACAGTATAGCTTTTAGGCCGGCCGCACACAGGATCGTCTTGCAACTCACAACTGACGACTCGAGACGCTTAAATTTACAGACAGAATGGGAGCACCGCACACTGCAGCGTCCGCGACACGATTCTGGAAATCTGATCTCAAGTACGTCATAATCAACTCGACGCTGCCGGTCATCATGTGATCAGTCGTAAAAAAAAAAAAAAATTATCCCACCCCGGAATAAGTCGGTCAAATTTAGTACGGGCACTTTTTTTTCCAAGAAAAAGCATACAGCTTTACGTGGGAACCGAACCACGGGTCGCTACATAAACTGGGCGCAGAGGACGGTCTCCCATCTAACTACTACTCAGACCCAATGTCGCTTAACTTCGCTGATCTCAGGGAAGCGGTATTACGACATCGGCCACGACGTAGCCCATATATATATATATATATATATAATATATATATACACACGACATCGGCCACGACGTAGCCCATATAATATATATATATATATATATATATATATATATATATATATATATATATATATGAATATGAGGGAGAGAAAGAGAGAGAGAGACAAAATTAAGTAGACATGTTTGGTTTTTACGAAAATTCTTTTATTTGATAATAAAAGTTAATAAATAATAAATTGATTGAATGAATAAATGCACAAGGGAAAGGAACACTATTTTAAATATCCTGATTCAATTAATTTATTATTTGTTGACTTTCATAATCAAATAAAAAACTAGAAAAACAAAGGTATCTTTTTTTTATGCAGGAAGGAGGGGCCAAGGGCAAAAACCCGCAAAAGCGCCCCTCCATAGAAGAAGAGGAGAGCCAAAATCAAGGACCGGGGTTTTCGAGATGCCTAGACACTCTGCGTTTGAAAGATGGGAGGTCATAGACAGGAGGAAAGATGGATTGAGGAAGATTGTTCCAGAGTTGACCGGTTGGGTAGATGAAAGACAGAAAATACTGATTAACCCTTGCATTAGATAATTGAACAGAAAAGGAATGAGAAAGTGTAGAAAGTGTGGTACTGCGTGCTCCTGAAAGGAGGAGGCATGCAGTTAGAGAGTTCAGAAGAGCAATGTCCATTATGATAGCTATAGTAAAGAGAGTGAGGCAACATTGCGGCGAAGAGAGAGATATTGAATACATTCAGTAAGATGCGGGGAATTGATGAGACGAAAAGCCTTTGATTCCACCCAGTCAAGTATGGCTGGGTGGGTTGAACCACCCCACACAGGAGAAGTATACTCCATACAGGGGCGAACAAGACACCTGTACAGAGACAGCAACTGAATTGGGGTGAAAAAACTGCGGAGGCGGTACAGCACACCTAACCTCTCAGAAGCTGTTTTAGAAAGAGAGTATATGTGATCTTTCCAGGATAGATCACGAGAAAAGGAAACGCCAAGAATGTTAAGAGAAGAAGAAGGATTGAGTTCTATGTTGTTGAAGGTAAGGGGATAGTGGTGTGGAAGAGATGGAGACAGATGGAGGACGAGTAGACAGATGGAGGAACTGAGTTTTTGAGGCATTGAAAGACACAAGGATTTCTCTGCCCCAATCACATATAGCAGAAAGATCAGAGGTCAAGTGTGCCATAGCCGTTCTACGCGAATCATGAAGTGACTGATGTGAGGGACGCTTTGGGAAGCGGGTGGAAAAGTGAAGAGTGGAATCATCGGCATAGGAATGAATAGGACAGGAAGTGCGAATTAAAAGATCATTAATAAATAAAAGGAAAATTGTGAGTGACAGGACAGAACCCTGAGGAACACCAATGTTAATAGCTTCAGGAGAAGAACAATGGCCATCTCCAACTCCAGTTATAGATCGTCCAGAAAAGAAATTAAAGATGAAGGCACAGATAGAAGGATAGAAACCGAAAGAGGGCAGTTTGGAAATTAAAGATTTGTGCCAGACTCTGTCAAAAGCTTTTGATATGTCTAGTGCAATAGCAAGAGTTTCACCGAAATCCCGAAAGGAGGATGACCAAGAATTAGAGAGATATACAAGAAGATCGCCAGTAGAACCCATGTAGAACTGATGTCAATGTAGAATTCTTCAAAAGAACACTAGATGCCTGCCTCAGGACGGTACCAGATGAGCCGAGTGTGCCTGGCTATGTTCTATGTGCGATAGAAATCGCAAGAGAGCAACTCGCTCCTCTACGAAGCCAGTCCTAGAGGTGGGGCCACCAGCTTGACCTGCGTTTGAAGAGAGACCAATGCACGAAACTGCTACAAGGTTACGAGGTATACGAGTATAAATATTTTAGTCATAAATACCCATTTCACTCCAACTTTTGTGTTAACTTTTACCCGTGCTAATTTTTTATCCAGTACCTCCTACGAGTCATATTTCTTATATTTTCAAACTTTTAATCACTTACGCTTGTGTTAAAGTACGGAGGAGAGTTTTATTAAAAATTTTAGAGAGAGAGTCCTATTTCACCGTATACATTGGTTATTTTAAATAAAAAACTCTAAGTCAGATTACTCCTACTTCATGCTCCCTCAGACTTTTATACACCCAGTGATTTGTTTTAGGTTAGGTTAACCTAACCTCAAAAACCTATTTCCCCAAAAAAAGTTGGACCGATTTGCAAAGTAGGAACTAATGAGTAAAGAATTTGCTTCTTGTTAGTGTTGCTTAGGGCTATAACACGATGCAACCTGAGAGCCTTTGACTGGTCCAGAATCCAAATATACTTATTTCGCACAGTTAAATCACACAGTGTTGAAGAAAAGTGTTGTATTCCATATTAAAGCAAGCAAGTGGTTTGGCTAAAATTCACAATCTTTACTTGCACAGACTGAAAAATAGTGGTCCGAACACCCTTTTGAAGCTCGGTCGAAATCTATTTGCCATATACATATATACGCCTCGGTGGTGTAGTGGTTAGCGTCGCTGATTACGAATCCATCGTTCCCGGTGACGGCAGCCGGCGCGCAGCAGAACCCAGCTGTTCATCCTTCCACACAATAAAAGAAAGTGATTGGTAGATAAATGGGTACCCTGGGTGGCCTAGTGGTTAAGTCGCTGGGATGCTGGTGGGGCGTGGCTCAGATTCCACGTTAAACTGTAGGTCTAAGGTGGAGTGAAAAGCTTGACCTTCGTCAGAATGAACAATTCGGGCGGAAGCTAACCAAAGATTATACAAAGTATATATATATATATATATATAAAGATGGTCCAGGGTCTGGTCCAAAAATACTTTTTTTACAAATTTCAAAGTCTTACCTCCCATTTGGTGTCAATAATTGAAAAAGCTTTGCATGTAAAATTACAGCCATTTTGAATAATATTTAGGGGTCCCTGCATCATTTTGAAGTTTACCCTTGTTGCTGAATTCCGCTTCCATTTTCATCGTCTCCTTCAGTTTCGTGTCAATGGCAGAGAAAGCAATCCATGTAGAAAAACAGCTCAGTTCAATCATATTTATGGGTACATTCAGGATTTTACATCTTCCAAGCTTAGTTCATCCAATTCATTCAATTCCAGTTGTAACTAATTAAGTTCCCCCTCAATATGTTGCTCACCGCATGTAGTGGGGCATTCAGGTCCTCCTCGTTTCCACGAGTATTAGCTCCTCTAAGGGGGGTTTCACAACTGCCAGTTGTTAGTTGTGGCCTGATTACAGTACTTGGCAAATGCTTTTGTCAGGGTGGACTTCTTTGAGTCTGGAAATTTCTCCTGCTGTTTTTAAATTACTTGGACTAGGAACTGCTTTTGTGGTCTGTCTTTTGTCAGGATCTCGTTGCAGGTCATAATCACATGAACTCCTCTCTCCGCACATTCATTCACAACTTTCAGTGCTTTGACTCTCTCTTTCTTTGTTGTATGACGTGAGCTGGGTCCAGGTTGCTGTATCCTTCTCAAGGAAGCTATCGTCAAGGGAGAGTAGTGTCAGAATACTTCTGGATTTGGATGTGAAAAAATCAGGAAGTGACTTAAGATGGACTTTTTGGAAGCAAGATCCCTCAAAATGCTTTGTTCTTTCCTTTGCTGGTTCTCTACTCAGTCCTTGTACCATTTTCTTTTTCAGTTCTGGGGAAGCTTCTTTTGAGAATAAACTTAATCCAACAAGCTCTTCTGATAGATACCACAGATGTCTTTTCAGTGCATTGGCCGTTGTCACTGAGACGGTATGGTTGAATTTCTTGTATTCCTCAAGTTTCTTGAGGAATACGAAGTTGTTCCCTGGTGCAATGTGGAAAAACTTGAGGTATACCATTGTCTTGTGTAGATCAAGGTGGTGAATACATTGAAATCCAGCAACTGCTGCTTTTCTCTGACAGTGAGTGCGAATTGGCTTCGGAAGATGTAGATTTTAAAGCAATAGATAATTTTTCCCATCTTTAGCATGGTAGAATGCTCCTAGCTTTATAAAATGAAAACCTCTTGTGGGCATTTTCCCAAGAAAGCTGTGTCAACTCTAACATCTCTCGATAATCATCAAGTGGTTGTTTTTCACTCTTCAAGCACTGGGTCACAAAGTTGACAGTTCCTTTCTTCCAATCCAAATATATATATATATATATATCTCTCTCACGTCATGTTAGGTGAGTATGATAAGAGTAGGGCGATTGATATACTTTATCTCGACTTTCAGAAAGCCTTTGATAAGGTACCTCACTACCGGCTAATGGCGAAAGTCCGCGCGCTGGGTATCGGTGGGGAAGTAGGTAGGTGGATTGAAAACTGGCTAAAGAATAGGCAGCAGAGGGTTGTAATTAAAGGGGTTAGTTCGGGTTGGGCCTCGGTCACTAGTGGGGTTCCTCAGGGTTCCGTTTTGGGGGCCACTGTTGTTTTTCATTTACATAAATGATATCGACGGTGGCATCGTCAGTCGGATCGCCAAATTCGCTGATGACACCAAGCTTGGGGCCAATGTTGGGACGTCCGAAGCAATCGAGGAACTGCGTGCGGACCTACGTAGGATAGGAGAGTGGTCCGAAAAATGGCAAATGCCGTTTAACTTGGGTAAATGCAGTGATGCACATTGGCGACGCCAATCCCAAGTCGGACTACTCGATGTTGGGGAGTAATATCGAGGCGACTGATTTGGAAAAGGACTTGGGTGTGCTAATTAGCAGCGACCTTAAGTTTACGAAACAGTGCGTAGAGGTGGAAAAGAAAGCCCAGAAGCTGTTGGGTTATATCAGGAGGCAATTTCAGTTTCGGAACAAGGAGAGTGTGCTCTCTCTGTACAATTCCCTGGTTCGGCCACACCTAGAGTATGCTGTGCAGTTCTGGTCGCCCACCCTCAGGAAAGATATTGAGAGGCTGGAGCGAGTGCAGGCGAGGGCCACAAAGTTAATCTCTTCCGTTAGGCATATGGGCTATAATCGACGCTTACGCGCCCTGAACTTGTTTTCGCAGGAAACTCGGAGGCTGCGCGGTCAACTCATCGAGGTTTTCAAGCTCTTACGCGGGTTCAACGATGTCGATTTTAGAAGCATGTTTAGTTTAAATGATGACCCAACTCGCAACAATGGTTGGAAGTTGGATTTGAAACGGTTTAGGACTAGTGTGTGTGGGAATTACTTTACTTATAAGATCTGTGACACGTGGAACAGGTTACCTTCAGAAGTTGTGAACAGTTCCTCTGTGGATCACTTCAAGAAAAGGTTAGACCAAATCTTGCACACTATTTGAGGGTGTAGAAAATTTTCCGTGGCACCCGTTGCCATTGGTACCTCCTCGGTATGGGCCGCAAGGCCTTTTGAGGTACTTCTTTTCCTTGTAACTCTCTCTCTCTCTTTCCTCTCCCCGTAGCCTGCTAGGGGACAGGGTATGTGTAGTTTTAGGAGACTCCAACTGTCACGGCATAAAGTGGGAAGACAGGACTGCTGATGCCGAAGGGAGGAGGCTAGTTGACTTTGCTGATGAGAACTTCCTCACTCAGTGGGTCAATGGGCCTACACGAGGCGAAAGCGTTCTAGACTTAGTATTCACGACCGAAGACAACCTCGTCACTGGCCTCACCGTTGACGAATCGTTGGGCGGGAGTGATCACTAGAGTTAGGATTGATAGGCACTAAAAAATCAATAATAGGTAGGCAAAAAGGCACTAAAGAAGCCCTAAAAAAGTCGCTTAAATAGGCACTAAAAGCTAAAAAAGGCACTTAATAGGCATTTCTATTTTCCCACTTTTCTCTTATTATTGTTGACTTACAGTAAACCCATTTGCAGTTCTGATGAATATCAGGATTTTTATTGTAAAAAATAAACTAAACATCTCAAAAACCATCAAACATTTTATATGCATCAAAGTAAAATCCAAACATTTAAACTATCTTCTTACAAAAACTCAACTAAACTATAAATTGAAATGGCAATTGATGATTAAAAATTTTTCAAGGTTCTGTGGCGTAAATTGACATCGCCTGTCACTCAATACATTTTTATATCGAGAAAACGACCTTTCGACATCGCAAGACGTAATTGGTGCGAACTTTAAAGGTGCTAATTCGCTTGGCTCAAAGTCCAGAACCTACTGACACTCTCCTTTGAACACTGTTGAAACGTTCACTATGGTTTGCCAACCAGGATTGCGTCTGAGAACATTTTCAAATTTTGCTATCACTTCTTTCCCTACGTTACCAGGAACCTGGCTCAGCTCCTTCCTTAAATTTTGAACTATTTCCACTGCTTCAACAAACGGCAGGCCTCTCTCCTCCAGCTTGGTTATGGTCCCTGGCACCCGTCCGAAATTGTCTTGTCCTTAGGCATTTTTTCTCACTTATAAAAAAAGCCGTAAGCACAAACGTGAGATTTTATTTAGCAAAAGCACTTGAACAAAGGCCACGTTGCACGCACCAAACAAAATGATCGAGGCCGAACGCGTCACAATGACGTATTGTGATCTGATTGGCTGTATTTGGCTGACGTATTGTGATCTGATTGGCTGTGCTGGTTGCATCAGGATTCAGGACTAGCCTCGGTTTTACCATCCCCTGCCCTATTTAGGCCTACAAGTTTAAAAAAAATGCGAGTTATTTTGCTTTACTTAGTACAATAAAATTAAAAAGGCATATATAGGCAAGTATTTTAAAATTAGGCACTAACCATCAAAATAGGCGTTTATAGGCACTATAACATTTCATTATATACATCCCACAGTCCCGAAATGGATTTCTCTAAAAGAAGCCTATGAATCTATAAACGGGAATAAAAAAGGCAAAAAGGGCAAAATCCGGTCTCTAGTGATCACAGTCTGATTAGGTTCTGTGTCTGCGTCCCTCTGGTGAAGCGTAGTGACTCTAGAGGCAGTAAGCTCGATCTACGGCGGGCGGACTTTGTTGGCCTCCGAGATAGCGTAGGTGAGATGGGGCTAGAGGTCGGTGGCGATGTTGAGGAAGTATGGCGTGGATTCCGGGACCAGTTTATGGTGCTGCAGTCTGCTGCCATACCCTCAAAACCGGTCACCCCTGCTTCAACGCAGCCTAAGTGGTTCAGTCATGACATCGCTTCGGCTATCCGAAATAGGAAAGCTGCGTATAGGAGGGCGAAGGCCAATCGTTCCCATGAGAACACTGAGTCGTATGTCCGCCTGTGCAGAGAAGTGAAGGCGAAGGTTAGGCTAGCGAAACGTAACGAAGAACTCCGGGTGGCAAGCCTCTGCAAGGGGAAACTTTAGGAGTTCTTCAGTTATGTTAATAGTAGAAAGCCCATTAGAAGCATGATGGGTCCGTTAAAGGACCCTAGCGGCGTTCTGTGGACCTCCGACGTAGACATCGCTAATGTGCTGAATGAAAACTTTGCGGGAGTGTTCACCAGGGAGGACACCCGCGTCATCCCCGAGCCAGGCGTCAGGCACGAAGGTGCTGGCCTGGATAGTGGTCGGTGTACCGCGACAGTCGTTGCCGATAGAATAGACAAACAGAGCGTTTAAGGCTCCTGGGCCAGACCAGTTCCTCCCCAGAGTGTTGCGGGAGGTGCTCGACCAGGTAGCTCCCCACCTGGCTACAGTCTTCAACAAATCGTTGGAGACGGGCCAGGTGCCTGGTGACTGGAGTGAAGCCAACGTGACCCCTATCTTTAAGAAAGGGAATCACGAAAGTCAAGGGAACTATCGTCCCATTAGTCTCACTTCGGTTGTAGGTAAATTTATTAGAGGGGATATTAGTGGATAGGATCGTTGACCACTTGGATTCCTACAAGCTGCTTTGGACTCCCAACATGGGTTTAGACGGCATAGGTCGTGTCTCACCAACTTGCTCGAGTTTTTCCACGTCATGTTGAGTGAGTATGATAAGAGTAGGGCGATTGATATACTTTATCTCGACTTTCAGAAAGCCTTTGATGAGGTACCTCACCGCCGGCTAATGGCCAAAGTGAGCGCGCTGGGTATTGGTGGGGAAGTAGGTAGTTGGATTGAAAACTGGCTGAAGAATAGGCGGCAGAGGGTTGTAATTAAAGGGGTTAGTTCGGGTTGGGCCTCGGTCACTAGTGGGGTTCCTCAGGGTTCCGTTTTGGGGCCTCTGTTGTTTATCATTTACATAAAGATATCGATGCTGGTATCGTCAGTAGGATCGCCAAATTCGCTAATGGCACCAAGCTTGGGGCCAATGTTGGGACGCCAGAGGCGATCGAGGAACTGCGTGCGGACCTAGGTAGGATAGGAGAGTGGTCCGAGAAATGGCAAATTCCGTTTAACTTGGGTAAGTGCAAAGTGATGCACATTGGCTACGCCAATCCCAAGTCGGACTACTCGATGTTGGGGAGTAATATCGAGGCCACTGATTTGGAAAAGGACTTGGGTGTGCTAATTAGGAGCGACCTTAAGTTTACGAAACAGTGCGTAGAGGTGGAAAAGAAAGCCCAGAAGTTGTTGGGTTATATCAGGAGGCAATTTCGATTTCGGAACAAGGAGATTGTGCTCTCTCTCTCTCTCTCTCTCTCTCTCTCTGTACAATTCTCTGGTTCGGCCGCACCTGGAGTATGCTGTGCAGTTCTGGTCGCCCACGCTCAGGAAAGATATTGAGAGGCTGGAGCGAGTGCAGGCGAGGGCCACAAAGTTAATCCTTTCCGTTAGGTATATGGGCTACAATCGACGCTTACGCGCCCTAAATTTGTTTTCGCTGGAAACTCGGAGGCTGCGCAGTCAACTCATCGAGGTTTTCAAGTTCTTACGCGGGTTCAACAATGTCGATTTTAGAAGCATGTTTAGTTTAAATGATAACCCAACTCGCAACAATGGTTGGAAGTTGGATTTGAAACGGTTTAGGACTAGTGTGTGTGTGGGAATTACTTTACGTATAAGATCTGTGACACGTTGAACAGGTTACCTTCAGAAGTTGTGAACAGTTCTTCTGTGGATCTGTTCAAGAAAAAGTTATACCGAATCTTGTACACTATTGAGGGTGACAGAATTTTTCTCTGGCACCCGTTGCCATTGGTACCTCCTCGGTATGGGCCGCAAGGCCTTTTGAGGTACTACTTTTCCTTGTCTCTCTCTCTCTCTCTCTCTCTCTCTCTCTTCTCTCTCTCTCTCTCTCTCTCTCTCCAGCGCTGTTTTTAAAGATCTGGAAAGTTCAAAGTGATGCAGGGACCCCTAAGTATTTTTCAAATGGACTATAATTTTACATGTGGAGATTTTTTCACTGTTAGCACCAAATGGGAGAGGAAGACTTAGAAATCTAAAAAAAACATATTTTTTCACCACCCTAATATATATATATATGTATATGTATATGTGTATATATATATATGTATATATAAATTTTTTAACTGCAAACAACACAGTATAATTAATGTAAAGAACGACGCTTGTGTAGAAGAGCGTTCCGTACAAGATGAGGAGAGAGAACGAACAAATAAAAAATGAGGTACCACCCGGGAATCGAACCCGGGATCATCCGATTGCCGGTCAGATATGCTATCCACTACACCATGGACCTCGATCAATCAGAAGTCGTAATTCTCCTACATACGAGCAGAAACCATTTGTTCGTTCTCCCTCCTCATCTTGTGCGGAACGCTCTTCTACACAAGCGTCGTTCTTTACATTAATTATACTCTGTGTTGTTTGCAGTTAAAATGTATATATATATATACGGCATGCGAAGGTGCCCCCTCAGGGCATTGGTTTCTGCTCGTATGTAAGAGAATTACGACTTCTGATTGATCGAGGTCCATGGTGTAGTGGATAGCATATCTGACCGGTAATCGGATGATCCCGGGTTCGATTCCCGGGTGGTACCTCATTTTTCATTTGTTCATTCTCCCTCCTCATCTTGTGCGGAACGCTCTTCTACACAAGCGTCGTTCTTTACATAATATATATATAGGG
Organism: Bathynomus jamesi; assembly: GCA_023014485.1. Classification (NCBI taxonomy): domain Eukaryota; kingdom Metazoa; phylum Arthropoda; class Malacostraca; order Isopoda; family Cirolanidae; genus Bathynomus; species Bathynomus jamesi. The sequence continues at coordinate 253,699 of JAJOZX010000579.1, read as the reverse complement.
TGCCGAAAAAGTCGGACATTTTAATAATTTGTGTTTTAATATTTTAATAATTTGTGGTAACACACACCGATCAGTTGCTACTGCTTTTAATGACTAACACCCTGAGAGGCCGCCAGTTGTTCAGGCATCAGTTGGAAAACTGTTCACTCGCTTCAAAGAAACGAGAAGTTTTCATGATCGTCCGCGTCGTGGCCGGCCAAAAAGTTCAACCGATGCAGCAACATCACTAACGGTACTCAATCACCTCGAAAACAGCCTACATAAGTCCTTAAGAAAGTTATCCAGGAAACGGGTGTCTTCAGAAGATCCATTCAACGAATTCTTACAACAAATCATTTCCACCCCTGCAAAGTCCAACTCGTTCAGGAACTGCACGGTGACGACACAGACCGTCATGTAGAGTTCTGCCAGTGGTTTCTACAACATCGACAGCTTCAACGAAGGATTATGTTCACCGACGAAGCGATATTTCACCTCAGCGCTCGTGTCAATAGGCATAATGCACGCTAATGGGCCAATGAGAACCCCAACTGGATAGAGGAAGGACATGTGCAATTCGATCCACGAATTATGATGTGGGCTGCGCTCTTGGGAGGATCGGTTAATTGGTTCGTACTTTTTCGACGGCAATGTAACAGGCGAAACAGATCTGCATATGCTGCAAACATTTCTAATGGCCATACTGGACGACATTCCATTGGCAGAAAGGGCGGAGATGTGGTTTCAGCAGGATGGTACACCACCACATTTCGCAACCATCGTCCGGAGCTCTTTAGATGAAACATTCCCAAGCAAGTGGATCGGACGGCGAGGGCCCGTCGAATGGACACCTTGGTCTCCAGACCTCACGCTTCTTGACTTTTTCTTGTGGGGCCATCTCAAGTTGGTAGTCTCTGCTGATCGACCCAGAACCATACGTTCTCTAAAGGATAAAATCACATCCGAGTGTGCCAAAATCAGTACCTGTGTTAAGGAATGTTGAAACGATGCATTCAACGCGTCAGAAAGTGTTTCCAAGTGGAAGGCCACCAATTCGAGCATTTATTATAATTTAATAAAATGTGCCTATGGTTCCTGACTTTTGCACCACCCTGTGTATATATATATATATATATATATATATATATATATATATATATATATGTGTGTGTGTGTATATATATATATATATATATATATATATATATATATATATATATATATATATAATATATAGAATAATAGTTCTGATTTGGTAACACAAGTAAAAGTTGAGACCTCAATGATACATTATAATGAATGTTCAGTTAATTTCTTCGCCGTAATTTTCCCTTAATTTTCAGTTGAAAAAGTATTAATTTGTTTGAGATCCATTCATCAAAACTTTCAACTTCCTTCTAATATGATGGTTAATTTTTTTCTCAAATTAATATCCCATGGAAGGACTTTATATATATATATATATATATATATATATATAATACGAATGACAGAACCAAGACAGAATGGAGAGAGTGCAGCGACGAGCTACTTTAATGATTCCCAGACTTAGAAACAAATGATACGGTACCCATTTCGAAACGTTGAATTTATTCTCAATTGCAAAGAGGCGGATTTAAGAAGTAAATATTTAATTGAGGGGTTTAAAATGATTAAAGGTTCTGATAACGACGCGGAAAAATATTTCGCATTTCGAAATGCAGATAGAACTCGCGGTAATTGTCTGAAATTAGTCGGTAAACACTTTAATTCTTATGAAGCTAAGCATTTTCTTTTCTTTATTTGCATACTGTAGTTAATTTGTGGAATGGATTGCCAACCAGCTTAGTTCAAAGTAATTCGGTCAGGTCCTTTAAAAAGAAACTAGATGCTTATTTTGCCTTAACTCTCTAAGGCCCAGAGGTCTTTTCCAAGACTGAATAAAATCGTCTGGCGTTAGCCAGAACAAAATCAGTAAAGTAGCACTGCGCGCTGGAGGGTTAAATCCCCAGTTGGAGGTATTTGTTAGCGCTTAAAAATACAGTATTGTAGAATTTTCACTCGGATTCTCTCCTTTTTCCCTTGTATTCATTTGTAGATTTATATTTCTCCCCACTTTTGTTGCATTATTCTGGCAATACTTTATGCTCGTTATTTTATTATGCCTCCGACCAAATAAATTTGGAGGGCACATACAGGATTGCACTTGTCCGTCCGTTCGTCACACTTTCGTGTCCGGGCTATAACTTTTAAGCCGCTCAACATAAATCGATGAAACTTCACACACACACACACACACACACACACACACACACACACACACACACACACACACACATTGGTCGCCACAAGACGAAGTGTCAGGAGGAAGAAACATCTTTGCATTAAATGTCAAGGTTACACATAGAAGTGAAAGGTTAAATGGAGCTTTTTCGTGTCCACGCCATAATTTTTGAGCCGCCTAACATAAATTTATGAAACTTCATACACACGCATATATCATCACAAGACGAAGTGTCGCCATGCTACAACTTTTGAACCATTCCACATCAATTGATGAAACTGTATACACACATGGATGTTAATAATACGATGTGTATTTAAAATTGTAGACTGTTTAACCCTTTAAAGAACCTTAATTTTCACGCTGGCAGTTGAATGGGCGCAAAAGAAACGCCGTTTGTGGGACATACGTTCCTTTGTCTCGAACTCTTGGCGTATCAAAGTCTTTATGTGATCGAAGTCCCACGGTTTCTGGTCGTAGACTCTATCTTTGATTATACCCGACATTGAATAATCATATCACATTGATTATTCAATGTGGGGTATAATCAAACATAGAGTGAATGGGCAGAAACCTCGGGACTTTGATCACACGATGACTTTGATACGCCAAGAGTTCGCGAGACGTTGAATAATAACAAAGAACTATGTCGTGCTATTTGTTGTTCGGTGATTCAAAGATGTATCGTAACGTGTGTATTGAACATGATGGAGGACACTTTGAACAATTTCTGTAATAAATAATAAATATTATTCTTCGCAAGGTGATTTCATTGTTTTCGGTGAAGCGACTTATGCCGTGCCACTGGTCTGGATAACCTGAAAAGTCAGGGAAATTATTTTAGGCCTGAAAAACCTGGAAATGTCAGGGAATTTAAATCAGCTGAACCAACAGACACCATATATATATATATATATATATATATATATTATATATATATATATATATATCAGACAAGAAGGATATCCGTCTTTACATACATGACTTTTCCCTAAATGTAATACGCAATATATACTCGTATATTTCCGATGGAAAAGCAAACGGATTCCATTCGAACTGACCGTTTCGGACGCTTGGTTTCTCGGTTGAATATAATTCGATTAGAAAGGAATATCTCACACACACACACACACACACACACACACACACACATATATATATATATATATATATATTCTGGCGTAAATACACATATACGCATGTGAAGGAAAAAGAAAGTATTGTTTGTATAAAGGTGGATTATCTTCCAATGCAGAAGAGTAACTAAAGGAAGGATGTTGCGTTTCATTTCCCAAGGTACATCTTCCCTTTGCGAATACGGGAATGTTCAACATAGCTGCTTTGCCACTTGATTCTTTCCTGTGATGTCTCTGAAACAAGACAAAGCAATTCTATCCGTCATTTGTTTAATATGAAGGGAAACTCTCTGCGATCCTCGGTAAGATTGCACTAACAACTAGGAATGGAATAGCTTTCCCTTAGCTACCCTTTAATGTTGAATAAATCACTCCAAAACTTTTAAACTTACACATTATATATATATATATATATATATATATATATATATATATATATATATATATATATATGATGCAATGATGCAACGAGAGTCCGGATCGCAGACCGGTCCAGAATCCAAATATGTGTATTTTACAAAGTTAAGTGCTAAGTTAGAGATTGTGCCAAAAACGTGTTACTTGATCGTTATTCATATTGTATTAAAGCAAGTAAGTAGTTTGGCTTAAGTTCACTACATACTTGCAAAGATTGAAAAATAGCAGTCCGAACCACTCCGGACTAGTACAATTGTATAATATATACCTTTCAACCTTTCAAGTGTTCCGTGCGATGATTCATCAATTCACGAAGGTCATGCTTGTTGTCCCCTCCTCTTCAGTTGGCCTGGTGAATTAGAGAGTTGGTTTCTTGTGCTCTCCACCTCACATAGCCGGGTACGCCCGGCTCATCGGGAATTGTTCTGAGCCAAACGTCTATTCTTCTTTTTGCTATATTATAATCAACACTAAAAGTGCCTATGATGCGCGACTTTCGCGCCACCCTATATATATATATATATATATATATATATATATATATATATATATAGCTGTTAATCGGGTCGTTCTTAATGAACTTCAATTTAATTTTAAATAAAAACCAAGATAATCCATAAAGCGTGCAATTATTTCGTGTGAAAATATTTATTTTAGAGTCAACGTTTCCGACCTTAACCCATTTTCAAGACAAAATTCTTTTATAAACTAAGTTACAATTCCTATTAGAAATAGATAAAACGTATATATCAGGTTATCCCATAAGTAATGTCGTTTTTTAGATCGGAATTTGAAGGACAAAAAAAACTCGACTGAAACTTTTTAATCTAGTATATATTTTCCATCGGAATCAGTGACACTCTGCCAACGTCCTACAAGCTTTTCAATGCCATGTTTATAAAATTCAGGCGGTTTTGAGGCAAAAAACGTACAAAGACTGGTGTGCAGGTCATCTAAAGAAGTATACTGTTTCTCGTCAAGATAGTTTTGCAGACTCCTGAAGAGATGATAATCTGAAGGCGCAAAGTCTGGAGAATATGGAGGATGCGGAAGTTTTTCCCACCCAAGCTCCTCAATTTTTGCGGAAGTGATCCGAGCGGTATGAGGACGTGCGTTGTCGTCGTGGAACACGATTCCTTTCCGATTAACCAAAGAAGGTCTCTTTTCTTTTAGTGCAGTGTTCAATCGATCCAGTTGTTGACAGTAGACTTGAGCGGTGATTGTTTGGTTGTGTGGTAAGGTTTCAAAGTGTATTACACCACCTTTATCCCACCAAACACTAAGCAACACCTTCCGAGGGTGAAGATTTGGTTTTGGCTGTGGTGTCGCTGGTTCTCTGGCACAAACCTACTGTCGACGGCGCTTAACATTCTGGTACAGTATCCACTTTTCATCACCAGTCACTAAACGGTGCAAAAACGGATCTTGGAGTTCACAGGAATGAAGAGCTGTGCTAATGTTTACCCGCACCCTCAGATTGTCGTCCGACAATTCACGTGGCACCCATTTTCCTAACTTAGGCACTTTCCCGAGTTGTTGCAAATGTCGATGGATGGTGGACGGGGATGAATTGAGTTTCTGGGCCAATTCTTCGACAGTTGTTGAACAGTCTTCTTCAAGTGCGGCTAACGGCAGGTCATCATGAAACTCAGCAGGGCGTCCAGAGCGTGCTGCATCTGTCAAACAGCAGTCACCATTCCTAAACTTTTGAAACCATCTTTGACATTTCCTCACATGCAAAATATCGTTGCCATAAACTTCCTGAATGTTTCGCGTTGCTTCAGTAGCACTATTTCCTTTTTTGAACTCGTAAAGCATTATATGCCTGATATGTTCTTCTGATACCGCCATGTTTATGAGAGGTTCACATAAAGCAAAACACACGTCTTCACTGGTGAAGGTCTGTAAAGTATGTAGCGAAACACGATAGATCTCCTCTTAGATATAACCTTCGGGAAATTTATGCTTAAATCGAGTAGGACTAGTTTAAACTTAATCTATCGTAAAAAACGACATTACTTATGGGATGACCTGATAAAATAAATACCAATTAGTTGGCACCGGCAGAATCGGCCAAATTTAGCCGATTCTCTTAGCGATTCTTTGAAAATTTAAAATTTTCATTACAAAACAAAATCGAAGTTTATAGAAAAGTGAACATACAAAAAACACTATGATCATTTATACTAATTTCAAAGTGTAATTATATAAAAATATTTTACATTCACGAAAAAGACAAAGTTTAATAAGTTAAGTTATCTATAAATTTACATTTTCTCTAACTTGCTTATCTTTAAATATTATAAACTATTGTAATCTCCTACCGGAGCGATAGAACAGGAAAGAGATGTAAGATTGTGATCGGAGGAGCCCAACGGAGAGAAAAGTCTCACAGAGTAAAAAGAAGGATGAGATGTAAGAAATAAATCCAGAATGTTGGACCTATCTCCAAGGCGATCAGGGATACGGGTTGGGTGCTGTACAATCTTGTCTAGCTCATTTAGGATAGAAAGGTTGTAAGCTAGTTCACCAGGGATGTCATTGAAATGGGAGGAAAGCCAAAGGTGGTGGTGAACATTGAAATCTCCTAAAATGGAGATTTCAGTAAAGGAGAGCGGGAAAGAATGTATTCCACTTTGGAATTTTGGATAGTCAGTAGGATTAGGAGAAAGGTAAACAGTGCAAATGTATTTAGTTTGAGATTGGCATGTAAGCCGTAGCCAGAAGGTATAGAATTCGGGAGATTCGAGATCAAGAATATGAAAACAAGTTAGGTCATTGCGTACATATACGCAACATCTACCTTTGGAGTGAAATTGAGTATAGAGAAAGTAAGAGGGTACAGAAAAAGTGTTGCTGTCAGTTGTCCCAAACAGCCGAGTTTCAGTGAGGAAAAGATGAGGTTTAGAGGAGGAGAGGTGGTGTTCAACAGATTGAAAATTTGAGAAAAATGGCCACGAATGTTGCAGAAATTTAATAAAAGTGAATCAGACAGAGGTCCAGAACATCTCGAATGGCCGGTAGCAGATCCAGCCCCGCAGCCCGGGTCTGCGTTCCCGGTATCGGCAGGGGGAGAGCCAAAAGTGGGGACATTTATATATATATATATATATATATATATGAAAATTATTTAGTAACGTGAAAAATATATATGATGAAAAGAACCATGAAGGAAAGGAAACACAGAATGGTGCTCAAGCGCTTTCGTCTAATGACAGTGTTCCCGAGGATGTCATTAGACGAAGGCGCTTGAGCACCATTCTGTTTCCTTTCCTTCGTGGTTCTTTTCAATATATATATATATATATATATATATATATATATATATATATTAGGGTGACACTTATTTTCGAAAGTTTGAATTTTTATCGGGACGGGCGCGTTTCTGGTTCCATTTTGTCAAAAAATATCGTGTGTAAAATATTTTTGAAATAAAACAATATTTAGAACTGCCTCAATACGGTCAAAGTTTGTATATTTTCTCGAAAAGTAGAAATTTTAGATCATGATGTTCTATGCCTCTAGCAAATAAAATATCACTTCTAGTTTGTTCAAGCTACTAATCTTGACCTAAACATATAACTGGACTTCATACTTTCAACTCTAGGTCCCCCTCAACTCGAGTATTAGCCCCTCAAGGGGGGGGGGGTATCATGGGCGCCCATCTCCCTCTCATTGTTGCCTACTTTGCAGAGGTCACGGTGGACTTGCGGGCGGTTGGGAAGTCACAGCGGTGCTTCTCGACCACTTGTAAGAGGAACTGCCTTTGGTCTTCACTCTTGGTAAGGGCCAGGTTGAAAGACTGCATCAACGCCACCCCGCGCTCCGCGAAGTCATTGACAACTTGAAGGCCTGGACTCGGCGGGATGCGGCGATGAAGGCTGGGTCCGTCCGCCACTCCTCCGGATCCTTGAGCAGGAAGGCGGTGCTGATGTCCAGAACCTTGAAGAACTCCTTTGATGTAGTCGTTGTGAACTTGGCCAATGTATTGTTGGCGATTGAGGCGGTGGACAGGTCCACATTGATACGCCGCGGGGGATCCTCCGATCCTTCCTCTTCTTCCATCGCTTTAATCATCTCCCGCTTTGTCGCCAAGTCGATACCCTCGTCGAAGATGGCCAGGGTGACGAGGCGCTCGCTCAAGTACATAGGTGCCTGCGAAGACTGTCGCCGTCGCCTTGGCCACCGCTGAGTCCGGATAATAGACGAGGGCCTTGAGCAGCGCGAGGTCCGCGGCTGGGCCGTTGCCGGGAGCGGCGCTTTGTACCAGGCCGTCACGTAGATGGACACGGCGAAGATGGTGAATCGCCGGATTCCAGCCGCTTCGCCTGACGACATCTGAAACTGTTCCCGGAACAGGAACAGTTTGATGGCATAGATGACTTTTGCCATCCAGCGCGCGCGATGGAAGGCGCCGGGACGAGCGAACCGGGCACCCCGCTTGTTCGGACCGCCCAGCACAATTACAGAGAGCTCCAGAAGTTCCCTGTAGTCATCACGTGGATGTTGACCGTCGAGGAGGCGGCTGAATTCGATCAGCAGGTCGTCGCGGGCGTCCTTCAGGTTGCTGCGGCATGGTTCCATCCTCGAAGGGCTTCGCTTTGGTTTATCGATGAAGTCCCACTGGGCGGCGAATCGTTTGAACAGGAGGATGTCAGGACCAGTAGAGGGACCGAGGCACGCCGTGAATGCCTTCTCGCACACCAGTTCGTGGATGTGGTGGCGGCAAGCCAAATGAAGCACTGTCTTCTCGAGTTTCTGCTCAATGATATAGCAAGCTCCTCCTGAGAGTCCTGTGTTTGAGGCGGTGGTGTCAAAAGAGAGGGCACAGATCCGTCCCTTGATGTCCCAATCCTCGAGGGCAGAGAGGACGGCTTCCGCCATGGCGCGGCCGGTGCCGTCGGGGAGGCTGGGCACAGCCAGAAGCTTGTCGACGTTCTCCCCAGACACCAGAACTGGAAGGCGATCTTCAGCAGGGCCTCCGTCAGCCGCTGGTACGATTTTCCCGTCCCAGTGAACGGTCAGCGGCACAGTAGGATGGAAGGCTGCCTTCATTTCCGCTGCTGCCATAGCACGGAACTTTGCTCGGTCGCGGCGGGAGGATTCGCGGTTCAAGACCAGCTCCTCAGGGTCGTGGCCCAAGCTCCTCGCAGCCGCCGACAGCAAAAAACACCTTCTCGGTCGGTAAGTTTCGTCCGATCCATCGCTGCGGAGAGATCAGGGGTGATCATCTTTTTCGACGCGCGGAATCGCTTGGGTGGTAAAGGGGTCGTAGATGCTTCTGCATTCGACGTGGACGGGCCCGGGAGAGAGCTCTTCCTCTTCTTCTCGGCGACGACGCCGTGTCGGTGACCGAGTCGGGCTGCTTGCACCTGAGCTGGAGCTCGATGCCAGTTCGACGAGTTCTTCTCGGCTCTCTCTGTTCGCCCTTTCATCATCTTGCCGGCGGCTCCTTTCCGCTTCCTGTCTCCTCGCACGCTCCTCCTCAGTGTGCAGCGTCATGTCACGTGTGGAGGAGATGCGGCCGCGCCGCACCTCGGCCCTTTGTCCGTCAGGAACTCCCTGTCCTCTTCGATTGTGATCATCGACATCGCCTGTTCGTGTGCGATGTCGAAGAGGCGGTCAAGGGATGAGAGGAACTCGGCCTCGTTCCTGATTTAGGTCACAGTGCGCCGTTTCGAGTTCTTGTTCAGAGCCCGCCACTTCTCGTACATTCGGAGAACCTTGTCCCTTGCGCGTTGGTCTTTCTGCGTAGGAATACGGGACCGCTCCCAGAATTCCTTGACTGCGGTCACTGTCTCAGCGGCTGCTCCTTGATCGGCTTCTTGACGTCAAGGTGAAGGTGGAAAAAGTACTGAAGCGCCTGCTTTCCCGTAGCAGCATGCTTCCTGTGATGCTGTGGTCCACGGTCCCCAGGAGATAGACTGCTGTTTTAGATCTTGTTGCCGAAGCCATCACGTCGTTTCAGAACTCACTGAAAAAGAGAATGAAACACTGTTAGTGTTGGCAAAACTCGTCCCAACCCATTTTCTACTTAGAATAACATGTTCTTTCGCCTGTATCAATATTTGGATAAACTCGTGTTACACCCTGTATAATACCTCATTTTAGTCTTCTGTACACCAGTGCGGAAGACTAAACCAACGACTCTGACCGTCCGTCTGTCTGTCTGTTATCATTTTTCAACTCAGAAACTACAGCAGCTATCGAAACGAAAACTGACATGATAACAGAACGCCATGAGTACTTTTCGACAAAAAGTATAAACTTTGACCTCGTTGAGGCAGTTCTAATTATTATTTTATTTCAAAAGTATTTTACACACAATGTTTTTAGACGGAATGACACCAGAAATGCGCCCGTCCTGATAGAAATTCCCAAAAAATGAAAAACACCCCAAATAAGTGGCACCCTAATATATATGTACGGTGGCCCAGAAGTCTGTTGCCCCGACGCATTCTAAGCATATGCGTCAGGGCAAGACTTTTGGGCCATCCTATGCGCCTCGGTGGTGTAGTGGTTAGCGTCGCTGACTACGAATCCATCGGCCCCGGGTTCGAGACCTGGTGACGGCAGCCGGCGCGCAGCAAAACCCAGCTGTTCATCCTTCCACACAATAAAGAAAGTGGTTGGTAGATAAATGGGTACCCTGGGTGGCCTAGTGGTTAAGACGTTGAGCTGCTGGTGGGGGTGGTTCGGATTCCACGTTAGACCTACAATTTAACGTGGAATCCGAACCACGCCCTACCAGCAGGCCAGCGTCTCGGCCACCCAGGGTACCCATTTATCGACCAACCACTTTCTTTGTGTGAAAGGATGAACAGCTGGGTTTTGCTGCGTGCCGGCTGCCGTCACCAGGTCTCGATCCCGGGGCCGATGGACTCTTAGTCAACGACGCTAACCACTATACCACCGAGGCGCAATAATATATATATATATATATATATATATAATATATTTTCTTTCTATCTTGGTTACAAAACTGACATTTTATATTTTGAATTTGTTTCTTGTATGAAATATCCAAAAAGTTATGATTACTTCATTAGCATGTGAGTAATGCTTTTTCTCCGCTGTCAACTCTTGTCGTCTTTTTATGAAAAAAAAATTCCTGTTTTGCAAGAACTTGATAACAATTCATTTCCTGACTTGCGATCCTAAATTCAGAAATTAGATTTCTGCGCTTTAACTCGGATTTTTGTGTAATATTTTACGAATATATGAGATGTGATATGCAGCAGGACCGAGGAGGGGAAGTGACATTGAGTGGAGAGCGTGTTAAGACGGTGGAGTATTTTAAATACTTGGGGTCAACAGTGGATGCAGAGGGGGGAGCAGAGAGAGAGATAAACTGTAGAATACAGTCGGGGTGGAAGAACTGGAGAGACGTATCAGGGGTGCTCTGTGATAAGAGGGTCCCAGTGAAACTGAAGGGAAAGGTATTCAAAACAGTGGTGAGGCCGGCAATGTTGTATGGAATGGAGACTGTGCCAATGAAGAAGAGCAATGAAAGAAAAATCGATGTGGCTGAAATGAAGATGTTGAGATGGATGTGTGGAGTGACGAGGAGGGATAGGGTCAGAAATGAGCATATAAGAGGAACAGTGAAGGTGGCGGAAGCATCTAAGAAGGTGCAGGAGGCCAGGCTGAGGTGGTATGGACACGTCAGGAGAAGAGAGGAGGAGTATGCAGAGTGCTGGAGATGGAGTTGCCGGGACGGAGAAGAAGAGGAAGACCGAAGACGAGATGGAGGGACTGTGTGGTGGCGGACATCAGGGAGAAGGACTTGGAGGAGGACGTGGTATACGACAGAGGAGAGTGGAGAAGACGAACCAAAAACAGCGACCCCATGTAAAGATGGGATAATAAGCTGCGGAAGAAGAAGAAGATGTTGTCCGTGTAATCCAGGAGTCCTTAACTTGGAGAAACAATATTTTTTATTTTTATTTTTCAAATTTTTAATCATTTACGTTTTTCGTTAAAATATCGGGGGAAGGTGGGTCCATTAAGAAAATTTAAAGAAAGCAAGGTTTTTTTTTTTTTTTTTTTTACCCTGTACAATGATTACACTGTACAACAAATTTTCGGTTCAGAAAAAAACGGGAATAACATTCGGTCATTCTTAATATTTCGAGTGTGCTGATTCCAAATCAGAAAATAGTTTTTTCTATGACGTCACTTTTTTTTGTAATGACTGCTTAAAATCTTCAAACCAAAAAATAAGAATATATTGATAAACAGATAGGCTTTATCATATGGAACAGTTTAATTATTGCTATACTTCAACATATATGCACAAAAAATTAACATAAAACTCTCGTTTTCACCTCATTATTTGTATTTATGCTGGCGTTTGTGTGATGCTTCTGGTTGGTCACGCTTTAAATTCTAGCAGAAATCGGCCAGCATAGCAGGACTCCACTTCCTTTGTATCGGCTCTCCATTGTGGCTATATCCTGGTAGAATCTCTCCCCATGTTCGTCGCAAACAGCAGATGCGTTTTCCGGAAAGAATGAGAGATGTGAATGCAAAAAATGAATTTTCAATGACATCTTACATCCGAGACGTTGGTATGAGTTGATAAGTTGATCCACAAGTGCAGCATAGTTGTCGTATTTAGTCTTTCCTAGTAGACCGCTGCACACGTTTTTGAATGCACGCCAGGCTGCCAACTCAACCTCATCCATCACCGCTTCAAAGTGTTCGTCTAGCATGAGTTGGAGAATTCGAGGGCCGACGAATATGCCTTCTTTAATCTTGGCATCACTTATTTTTGGGAATTTTTCCTTTAGATATTTGAAGGCAGGCTTATCCTGCTTCAACGCCTTTGCAAATTGTTTCATCAGCCCTAGTTTTATGTGAAGTGGCGGCAAGATAACCTTTTCCTTTCGTACTAGTGGTTCGTGAATAACATTGTGAGATCCAGGTGAGGAATTGTCTCGCGGCGGCCATACTGAGCGTGTGTAGTGTTCAGACCTTGCTCGGCTATCCCACTTGCATAGGAAACACATGTATTTCGTATAGCCAGTTTGCAATCCATTGAGAATAGCCACAACCTTCAAATCTGCGCAGATAAGCCATTCATGTTCATTGTATTTTATACAGTCCAGAATAAAAGCAACATTGTCATACGTTTCTCTCAAGACGACTGAATGAGCGATCGGAACAGAAGGCATTGTGTTCCCATTGTGTAGCAGTACACCCTTAACACTACAGAGATGCATCACTGAACAATCTCCACTGATTCGGTTCATAGCACAAACCCAGAGCATCGAACAGACCATGTATATCAATGCAATAACAAAGATTATTCTTCATTGTGAAATATTCCTGCAAATCCAAGGAGCGCTTTCGGATGTAATTCATACGTCTTCCGCCAGCAGATTTCATTCTTGTAGACGTGAGGCCAGCAGTTCACTTTGTTGCTTGGTAAGTATTAAATCACGGACCAAATCATTGAGTTCAGGCTGCGTGATGAGATGATATTCTTTCTTGGACTCGACTTGAGCTTCATAGCATTCGCCGTCTGATTCCGATTTGTCAGAGTCTGTGTTATCGGTCGGCATTTCAGCTGGAGGGCGAGGGATGGGTATATCTGTAGAATGTTCCACAGGACGCATAGCAGAACGAAGATTTGGGTAGACTGAGCCTTTTTCCCTTTTCTGTTGCAACCTGTAATGTGAGACAATAGACATTGTTGACTACTTAAGATAGCATAATTGTGTAATACATTATGCAGAATATGCTAAAATGTGCTAAAAACACCAAATTTGACGTATATTCAGAAAAATAAACGATTCAAACCTGTGATGTTCGTTAAGCAGGAATAGCAATCAGTTGAATGGTCCAGCGGCTCTCTCCATACCATTGGGACACCGAATCCCAGACCAGGACCGGTGCCTTTGAACCATGCAGATAACGAGCTTGTACATCTCACACAGCAGATATGAGGCGCCCAGTGCTTGTCCTGATCACCAACTTTGCTTGCGAAGTATAATTCATAAAGCTTTTTCACATGAGAAGTCAACTTCCTTTTATACTGTTTTAACGTTAGTGTCCCACAAATATAACAAAAACTGTCTGGCGAATTTTTGCACTCTCTAGGCATTGTAGCATAACATCAATAAAAACCTGTAAAATAAGAAAATGATAGATCAATTTGCAATTTCACACAATATAGACGTTGTCGGTGAAATATACATAATTTGATAGTTGTTATTCAATAATACTCACTTATTGCACCGATTTATGATAAAATATCGCTGACAATTTTGTTTTAAATGATTAATGAAAGAAATTTTTCATAAAATCAAAGTGGAAACAGAGCCGACCACCACCACCACAGCATATGCATGACTGAACAAAATATAAAAGATGCGTTCAGAGAACCAGTGGTTCTCAAAATGATACAATGAAATAGGGTCATTTTCATAAAATCGGTGGGTGATACAAATAAATGAGTGTTATTTTCGCAATCTACGCATATAATTAGCCATAAAAATGACGATCTCATTTCCGTTTTTTTTTCACTGTTGTACAGTTATTTTTTTAATTTCACCCGCGTTTACGTTTTAATCCAAAAAGTCGAAATTTAAATAATTCGGATGATATCGTACGCACGTTTTTACAGACCTAGTTAGTTATTTGTTTTAGGTTATGTTAGCTTTGGTGAGAATTGGTCAGGTTAACCTAACCTAAAAAAATTTTTTTAAGAGAGGTACCGAATTTTTTTATTATTCATATATCTAAAAAATAATTAACCAAACCTAATTTAACGTAACATAACCTTAGTGCTATCGAACCGAAAAGGGCGAGGTAAATGTTTCAAACTAAATTGAGGGATCGGAGGGTGGTTTTCTGTAAGTCTTTAAATCGTGAGGTGCTCAATAGCCTAACCTAAGTAAACCATAACTAAACCATAGTTAATTTAACCTAACTCAATCCGGTCCAACATATTGTTTTACGATATCAAAAAGGTTTCTAGATTTTGTATATGTTTTTAATGTTCAGAGGTAATGAAAGTGTTACCTCACAAAAAATAACCCCACTACATGTGTGAATTATTACATACTCGACCTCACTTATAGTTGCTATGCGCGTGCGCGGACACACAGTTCTGCATAAGTGAGGTACTGTCCTTTTTAATTCCGTATGTTAAAAATAAAAAATAACGGCCTAACTTTAATGGAATCTATCTAAGGGGCCGTTCAAAAATTACGTAACGCTATTTTTGCTAAAACTTGACACCCCCACCCACTTGTAACGTTCCGTAACGCTAGATCAGACACCCACTAAGATGTTATGTAACCCCTAATAGGGGGGGTCTGGTCTAGCGTTTCGGAACGTTATATTAGGGGGTGGGGGGTGTCAAGTTTTAGCAAAACTAGCGTTACATAATTTTTTGAACGGCCCCCAAAAAGTACCTATGTAATAAGTGGCCTGGAAAGCAGTTAGAGGGATCTAATGGTATTTCCCATGAATTGCATAAATATTGAGGTATCAACTAACATAGCCTAACATACCATTAACTAAAACGTAACAAAAAATTATTTTTCCCAATAAAAATGTTTTCATAGAAATTTCTTAATGTTCCGAGGTACCAAAAGTGTTACCACACCAACAAGGAAAATACCTTTGTACTCGTATATTTTTATATGCATCGCCGAAGCGGTACACGCCCGACCCGCCCAAAAGACGAGTTGCTTCACACACACACACACACACACACACACTACTTAAAAAACTAGAAGACAGGAAAGTTCCCATGGGCATATTAAATTTATTGAAATTTCGGTATTCCCACCAATCTTTTACTATTAGGTGGGGCAATGTACTATCCGAATGTTTTGGTTCTTCTTGCCAAATGAGGCAAGGCTCCTTGCTCTCTCCTCTGCTGTTGAATGTGTATAGTGATGGGTTAATTGTTTCACTTAATGAGGCCACAGTTGGATGTTGTGTAGATAACACAAGGATAAATAACTTAGTCGATGCCGATGATATGGTGTTAGTAAGTCCTTCTGTTAAAGGTCTAGATCGGCTGCTAAAAGTCTGCGAATTATATTCTGAGAAACATGTTCTTTTTAATGTTACAAAAACTAAGGTTATGCATTCCCATCATAATAGCTCTAATCAGCCAGCTGATATTAGTTTCAAAATGAGATGTAAAGCAATAGAGGAAGTACAAGAATTTGAGTATTTGGGTCAAACTATCACCAGCGGTGCGCTGAACCTCTGGTCCACTCCGGAGAGGGCGATCGGTTACCTGCGTGCCGCCGGCTTGCTCGATCAGGGTGGGCTGATCGGCTAACCAACAACAACAACAACTATCACCAGCTCCTTGAGTGATGACTCAGATATAAGAAAACAATATCCAAGCCTCAGTGCTGAAGTGAATATGACTATAAGGAACTTCCGGTTCTGTACAAGTGAAGCTACAGACTCTCTCTTTCATACGTGCCGCAGTAATATATACAGACAGCAACTCTGGGTGAATTATAAAAAAGGTTCTGGCAGAACCCTAAATTTGCTATGCAACAGATCTTTTAGACTCCTACATAAATTACCCCCGAGATGCTCAGCTTCGCAAATGTTTGCTACCCACAATGTTCCGATCTTCCCGGAGGTAACGAGACGTGCGCAATACAGTCTAATGCAAAAAATAAAAAAATCAACCAACCCCATTATCCAAATTGTTCATCAGTCCTATCGTATGTCTTCTAAGCTATGGAATTCATGGTATCAAAACGTCTGTCTGTGGCTCCACTTAACTTCAACATTATTGTACTATTTCTCATTCATTGTTTTTCTATCCTTAGTATGTGAATTGTCAGTTCGTATCAATATTTGTCATATGGACTATGGTCTGCCAATAAACTTTTTCATTTCATTTTCATATATACTAGACTAGCTAAAGTGGGCCCTATGGTGCTGTGGCCTTCAGCCTCAGTAATTTGGGGGCCTGCGGCCCCCCAATTACTGGGGAGTCAATTATTCGGTCAACAAAACTATAGAGAAGAACGCAGCCATGAAAATCTTAAGCTTCACAAATCTTGATACAATGGGTTTGGATGTGAAGCTTAAGATTTTCATTGCTGCGTTGTTTTCTATAGTTTTATTAACCAATAATTGAACCTTCAGTAATTGGAGGGTCAATTATTCCGTCAATATAAAGAACGCAACAATGGAAATTTTAACGCGCTAGGGTAAAAAGTTGAAACAAAGCAAAGTGTATTTATTTCTATATTCAGAATCGCTTAATAGTAAATCATGGTGTTTACGGACAGACAGGACTTCCTTTTTATCGTATACATACATATATAGGGTGGGGCACGGGAACCAAGTGTTTTTGGAATAATCAGGAAAATGATATTTATTTTTGTAAAGAAAATATATTGGTAGAACAACATTCGTAAGAACATAGCATTTCATGTCATAATAATCATGTACCGAAAATTATATCTGGCATATGATGTCCTTGGCCGTCGACGCATTGTTGAAGGCGTTTACGAAAATTGGCCTCCACTCTTCCCAGCAGGTCTCTGTTGATTTGGATGATTTGTTGACGGATCGCTTCCTTCAATGCATCTAATGTACGGGGCTTGTCCTCGTAGACACGTGACTTGAGGTACCCCCATAGAAAGAAGTCACATGTGGACAAGTCAGGGGACCGAGGGGGCCATGCAATGTCACCAAATCTCGAAATGAGATGGTTGGGAAACAGGGGGCGAAGAACAGCCATTGACGCTCTGGCGGTGTGTGGCGTGGCCCCATCTCGCTGAAACCACAAATGTCGACGAGCAATACGCCTTCTTCGTAACTCAGGGATGAAAAAGGTGTTCACCATCTCAATGTAACGCCCAGATGTTATGGTAACGGTAACCCCATTTTGTTCGAAGAAATAGGGACCGATGACGCCAAACTTTCCCACCGCGCACCAAACTGTAACCTTAGGGCTATGCAGCGGTTTTTCATGGAGTTGTCGCGGATTTTCAGCAGCCCAATACCGACAGTTTTGATTGTTGACGGCCCCATTAAGGTGGAAATGGGCTTCATCACTCATTACCACCATCATGTTTCATTCTGCTCATAAAGTGCAAGCATTTCCTGTGCAAAATTCAGTCGTTGGGGGCAATCGTTTACATTCAATTCCTGCACCATCGCTAACTTGTATGGGTGAAAATGTAATTCTTCATGCAAAATCCGTCTAACAGTACGATTGCTGATTCCGAGTGCAGCTGAATGTCTCCGAGCAGAGCGGCCTGGGCTTTGCAACATCGCTTGTCTGACCCTTTCAACGTTCTCTGGAGTACGCACAGTGCGTTGCGGCCCCTTCGGTTTTGTTTTCATTATTGAGCCTCCTGTTCGAAGATTGTTAACCCAACGTAAGATTGTGTCACGAGCGGGAACAGAGTCATTTCGATGAATGTTGAATCTGCGGCGAAACGCACGCTGAACTGCTGTCACTGACTCGCCACTCCTAACAAAATGATCATACGCGAACATGCGGTGTTCTAACGTCCACTGCTCCATGATGGCACCTGAAAGATAAAGGTGAGTGTTAGTTAAAGTTAAATGCTATGAATCCAGGAATGGAATGCTACCTACCGCACGCCCCTCCCATTCCTAATGGCCGATTACTAGCTATTCAAAAAACACTTGATTCCCGTGCCCCACCCTGTATTATCTCGTTTCCTGGGCACAAATTGTTTCGATTAAGTTGCAGATAGGAGGTGAAGATTTCAGCGTTTTTTACAAAGCTCCGTTTTATTCATACACCCATTTAGGGTACGAACAGTTCAAAGAAGGTCAACGTTGTGAAGTTGTTCTTCACCCCTGGAAATAAAAAGTGTTTTTGGTTTTCATAATCCCATGAGCGGTCAACTTCATAATTATAATTATTTGCTTGGTGTGCTTGCATGGTAGATATTTCTGGATTTATAGGTATGGGTGCACGATTCATCAGGAGCAAGATGCATCGCAAGTTTGTTTCTACTTTTATCTCTCTCTCTCATATACTGTATATACACCTTTGGTTAGCTTCCGCCCGAATTGTTCATTCTGACGAAGGTCAAGCTTTTCACTCCACCTTAGACCTACAGTTTAACGTGGAATCCGAACCACGCCCCATCGGCAGCCCAGCGACTTAACCACTAGGCCACCTAGGGTACCCATTTATGTACCAACCACTTTCTTTTTATTGTGTGGAAGGATGAACAGCTGGGTTTTGCTGCGCGCCGGCTGCCGTCGGGTTTCGAACCCGGGGCCGATGGATTCGTATTCAGCGACGCTAACCACTCCACCACCGAGGCGCGTATATACAGTATATATATATATATATATATATATATATATATATATACACACAAACTCAGAATGGTTCCCTGAGAACATTATATGTTAAACACAAACCGTGTATCCACTATAGTGGATTTAATTTTCCCAGAAGAGTTCCTTGTTCCATGCACGGTTTGTGTTTAACATATATATATATATATGTGTGTGTGTGTGTGGTGTGTATGCGCGGGTATTTATTTGCTTCGTATGTATATATAATACTGGTAAGAATTTTTATTAATTAGATGTACGGTATATTAATTTTCGTGAATTCGTGTTAATTTTCTTTTTCTTTTTCAGGTATGTATTAAAGGAGTGAAGGTCAAGTAGTTCGCAGGTGTTTGAACGATGTTGAAATGGTAAGAAGGTAAGATACCAATTTACCTTATATGTATCGTAGATGCCCATTGTAAATCCGGAATGGAAGGTTTTCGGCCGGAATTAGAATTGGAAGCAGTCGGAACTTATCGGAATTGAGGTTTATTTCCAACTGGAATTGGAATGGAAATATTCTAAGCGGAAATAGATTTTTTTATTATTAATGTGCTGAATCTAAATTGGATTTTAGTAAAATATTTTGTCTTGGATTAGGATCTGAATACTTTATTTGAACCTCATAAAAACACAAATTTTGTTTGTGTGACTTATTCAGTGGATAATACAGACCACAAACCAATAAAGAGCTTTCTCTCTCTGACCACACGAAAAGCAATTCTGTTCCCCATTTACTTTCCGATTCTAGATTTATAAATGACGAAGAAAATAACGAAATAGTTTAAGGTCACTTCGAAAGAGTTATTTTGTTTTTATTTAAGGCTGAAATACGAAACAAAAAGTTCTAAGGAAAATAAATGTTTTTAAAAAAGTTAAAAGACATAGACCTATTTCTGCTTTCGGTGTGTGTGCCACAGACTATAAATAAAATGGCATTAATAAAGTTAGGTTACGTGGACTTTAAAGAAGTCTCGAAACTCTTTTGAAGATGATTGAAATTTGCAATTTTACATTTTTTCCTCCAATTACATTCACGGTAATTCACACGAGACCAAATGGATTAATTATGTTTTGAATGACAAATAAAATAGAGCTGTTAAATGTATTGAATAACCTTGAATAACCTTTATTGATAATAAAATAAATACATTCTTTTCAATTTACAATGACGTGAATAATTGTGAAGCTCGACTATTTATTTTATTTTATTTGGCCCTTAAGCTTTAGGCTTTACTGGGCTCTTATTAAAAATAAACAACTAGTTGTTATTAAATAATAATAAATAAATAAATAAATAAGCATTATTAATAGGTAAAACATGTATTAATCTTAAATTATCACTACTGACATGACAAATACAAGGTCACCTTTGAAGGCACTATACTAATACCATACAAAGAAACCAATATTATACATGAGAAATAAGAACTGAACAGTCCCAAGAAATGTGTTTTTAATACTAGATTACACACGAGAAATTAATAATTAGTAAACAATATTAATGGACATTGATCCTAGATTTTTGTTAGTATGCCATTATTAATCGGGATTTCAATTTGGTTTTAAACAAATTTACATTCACAATATTTTTTATATCGGCATGCAAGTCATTCTATAGTTTCAGTCCAATGAAAATGGGTAGTTTTAGAGATGAAGACAATCTAAACTGAGGTATAACAAGCTTTGATCTATTTCTGGTCTGATACGAGTGGATTTCTTGATGAGTTACAAAGTATCTATTTACCCATCGCAAATTAATGATTTTGTTCTTACACTCGTAAGTAAAAATAAAATGTGCCAGTTTGGTTATATCATTGAGCTTTAGTAGGTTTAGTTCTTTAAATAATGCACTAGAGTGATCAAGGAAATCAGCATCAGATAATAACCTTATTGCTCGTTTTTGGATGACAAAGATACCATTTAATGAGTTGTTATCCGAGTTTCCCCAAACAAGGGTGCAGTACGTTATATAAGGAAGAACAAGAGTATGATAAAGAGTCAATAAAACTTGTTTAGGGACTACATTCCTAAGTTTGAACATTATAGCAACGCTCCTTGAAATCTTTTTCGCGATATAATTTACATGATTACTCCATTGCAAATTCTTATCTAGCATTACACCAAGAAATTTTGTTACAGTACACTCCTTTATGGCGATTTCATTCATTAAGTTCATCAAGATATACATTTCTTTTATTAGTAAAAATCATGAAATTTGTTTTACTGGTATTTAGGAAGAGTTTATTGGTGGTCATCCATTTCATTACACTGATGAATTCTGAATTAAATATATTCTTAGCTGTATTAACATCTTTGCAAGAAAAAGAGACAGTTGTATCATCTGCAAACATTATGAAGTTCAGTATATCGAGTGAACGTGGAAGGTCATTTATATATAATAAAAATAACAGTGGACCCAGAACTGAGCCCTGTGGTACACAGGGACGGATCCAGACATTTCAGTGAGGGGGGGTCCAGAGAAAAAAAAGGGCATTCCCTATATAACAAAAAGGGCACAACAGTATATATTTTCTTGAATAATCACTTGGTTCAATGAGCGAGTGCAGTACCAATTTTATTGTTTTATTAGATATCAGTCTTATTCAAATAGACATAATGAAAATCACAATTTCAAATGTCTTGCAAGTTAAATTAATAACTAACAATATTAGATGAAGATGCTACTGTAAGTGATATGGCTGCACCCTCCACAGAGCACGTCTGACCAAACGGACCAGAATATTAATGGCTTATCAGTAAACATACCTACCTGTCTTTTATTTGTAACGGCTGAAAAAAGGGCACCTTAAGATATTGAGGGGGGTCCGCCCCCCCCCCCCCCCGATCCACCCATGTGTACACCATGTTTGACAAGCGCTTTAGTTGAGCAAAACTTATTTACTGATACAAAATGATATCTATTGGACAAATAACTTTTAAACCAATCACAGATTGCTCCTCTAAAGCCGTAACAATATAATTTATTAAGTAGAATATTATGGTCTATTACATCAAACGCCTTACTCAAATCCATAAATATTGATATCATTATTTCTTTGTTCTCCTTAGCTATATTTACATTTTCCATAAGATTTAAAATAGCCATTTCCGTTGTTTTATTATTACGGAAGCCATATTGATTTGGAGATAATAAATTGTAGGATTCTAAATATCGCTGCATTCTACTTTTTACAATTTTTTCAAAAACTTTGCTGAACACAGATAATGAATACACCGGCGTGTAATTTGTTGCTAGTGTAGGATCACCCCCTCTAAAAAGGGGTGTTATACAACCAGTTTTCAGCATTGATGGGAATATTCCTTTGGAAATACTTTGATTGATAATTTTAGCCAAAGTAACAGATATCTTATCTTTAACAAGTTTCAATATAGGTACAGGAATGTTATGAATGTTATTTATTGTATTTTTTAATGTACCAATAATATTTCGGACCTCAGTAGAGGTAGCAGGAACAATTAATGTAATTAATGTAATTAAAATCGTATTGATTATACCTTCTCAAAATTCTGAGTACATCTACTTTGTAGTTCCAATAATGTATGGGAATAGAATGCATTATTTATTTGCAATATATATATATATATATATATATATATATATATATATATATATATATATATATATATATTATATATATATATATATATATATATGGGAATGAACTCAGAATGGTTCCCTGAGTTTTTTATGATACACACAGAGCGTGCATGGAACAAGGAACTCTTCCGGGATAATTAAATCCACTATAGTCCGAATAAGTAGTGGTAAATGACAAATACCATAGTTTTTTTTTTCATGATGCTAGCCCGACGTGGGCAACGGGTCACTCGCAAAGAGGTCCCATAAATATAGCTTCCCTCACCAGCTATCTGCAAAGCAGACAGGATCCAGCTTTGGGACATGGATCTAGGGTTCTAAATGTAGCAGGGCTAGGCTGCTTTAAACCCTAGATCCATGTCCCAAAGCTGGATCCTGTCTGCTTTGCAGATAGCTGGTGAGGGAAGCTATATTTATGGGACCTCTTTGCGAGTGACCCGTTGCCCACGTCGGGCTAGCATCATGAAAAAGAAAAACTATGGTATTTGTCATTTACCATTACTTATTCGGACTATAGTGGATTTAATTATCCCGGAAGAGTTCCTTGTTCCATGCACAGTTTGTGTGTATCATATATATATATATATATATATATATATATACCACTCTGGTTAAAACTTTCAAACTTTTATCAGTCAGCCATTGATCTTCCGTTTTCTCTTAAGGATTCATTTTCTTTGTTTTCCTTGAAGGGGAACTAACTTGTTAAATATGAGGAAATTTTTTTTTTTTTAATATGGTTTTTATCAGTTCAATAATTAATATATTATTCTTATTACTGCAAATTGTACGTTACACTAAGTTTTTACAGGTATCATTAACTACTGTTTACGGATATTTATTTTTTGTAGTTTCTCTATGACTTGTAGTTTACGCCAACCCCCACTTGTAGAAAAATTTACTGAAATTGTGGTTGCACGTGTTATGTCGCCACACACGCACTGTAATTCAAATGTTTGCATCTGTTAATTTTCTTACTCAAGAGTTTCATTTACTAAATCAGAATTACATTAAATATGTGTTTCTGATTTAGACACTCCAATAATTATATATGGTCTCTGTCTTTCAATTTTAACCGAAATATAATTAATTATTCAGCATGATGTCAGCACAATACCATACCAAGTAATATATATATATATATATATATATATATATATATATATATATATATATAGCTGCAAATCCACAAGGAAAAAAAAAAGAAAAACGATTTCCTTGTGGGTTTGCAGCATTTATTCATTTCACGTGTTTTATTGTGAAATTCATCCCATATATATATATATATAATGTGTGTGTGTGTGTGTGTGTACCCTGGGATGTTAAAAAATATCTGTCATTCAATCTAGTTTCAGTTGATAAATAGTACACGTGAATTTATGTTGTTATAATTTTAGGTTCGATGTCAATTCGTCTAAGTGGTTGTTGGGAGACTGCAAATGTTTAAGTTAAGGAAAGACAATTTTCCATTGTATTTCTTGTTTAAAAAGTTGTCTACTGAGATATAGTTAGTGTTTATTATGTTCTCAGATTCAGTAATTTCATTTACGGTATTAAGAATATTTAAAGTGTTGATCATGATGTAGAGACTAAGGTCTACACTGGTTAGCCTTGTGGTTAAGACGTTGGGATATTGGTGGGGCGTGGTTCGGATTCCACATTAAATTGTAGGTCGAAAGTGGAGTGACAAGCTTGACCTTCGTCAGAATGAACAATTCGGGCGGAAGCAAAACAAAGGTAAACTAGGGTTAACCAAGGTTATAGTGGCGCTCATAAGTATTCGTACAGAGAAATATTTCAGTTGTACTCGTCCTTACCTTTTGTACCTTGCATAGCATGCATCGGATACTTATGAAAATTTACCGTTCACTTGCAAAAAATTAACAAATAAAAAAAAATTAGTTTAACTCCCAAAATATAATGTAAAACATCAAAGAATTTGAGGAAAATAAAAAAGTTAAAATGAAAAAGTTTTTGTTCATTTACGTAACAAAATTACTTAATACGTTGTGTGTCCACCGTTTGCTTGAATGATTTCAGTGATTCGTTTTGGGTATTTTTCTACAAGATTTCGACATATCTCAGTAAAAATTTTAGTCCATTCTTCTAAAGAAAATTGTTGCAATTTGTTCAGATTCGAATGTTTTTTCTCTCGCGGACTACTTTTTCAGATCAAACATAAATTCGCGATTGAAGCGAGATCTGGGCTTTGACTGGGCCACTCGAGAAGCTTGAAATTCTTTTGTTGAAACCATTTCATGGTGCTCTTACTTTTATGTTTCGGTTCATTATCTTGTTACAGTATCCAATTGCGACCGATTCACAACTCCCGAATTTTGTTCTAAAATTTCCCGATATTTTTTCGAATTCAAGATTCCATTGATGACAACAAGCTTTCCTGAACTAGAAACACTAAAGTATCCCCAGAGAAGCAAACTATCACAGCATATTTAACCGAGCTTCTTTGTGCGCTTTTCGTAGCAGATGTCTTTTTCGTGCAATTCTTTCATGCAGACAATTCTTTCTCAATGTACGACGTAGAGTATCGAGATAGACATCGATCTTAGACAGTTCTTAATATTTAGCAAATATTACCTGCAGTCATTCGCAGCAGCCATTCTTTCAATCCGTGTAGCTGTACGTTCTAAAATCTTGCAAGGTCGTCCACACCTTGGTAGACTTTTGATTGTTCCAAAGTCTTTCCATTTCTTTATAACTGTAGCAACCGTCGTAAATGGAATTTGAAGCTCTCCTATCTTCCTATGACTCTTTTGCAGACTCGTGTGCAGCAGTAACGGATCTCTTAAGATCTGTACGGTGCTCTTTATCACGACGATCAATTGCTTACTAATAGGTTTTATAGTCATCAGTCTTCAATGAATATTCTAGGAGAAAATTCTAGAATTCAGAATTGCCAGCAGTCTCCAATCAATAAACAGCCAACTACTGATAAAACTTTTAAAATTCTTCAAGCCTCAGGCGGACACACAAAGTATTAAATAATTTTCTGAATAAATGTACGAAAACCTCTGCTTTTTAATTTTTTTTATGTCCTTCAAATTCTCTAATGTTTTACATTATATGTTGGAGTTGAACTAAATTTTGTATTTGTTAAATTTTTTCGCCTACACACACACACACACACACACACACACACACACACACACACGAGAGTAATTCAATAAGTATCGGCACTTTTTATTTTCACTATTTTCACATCTGATAGATTATAAACACATCACTTCTCAACATAGTCTCCCTGTTTCTCAATACACTTAGTCCAGCGATCTACAAGCTTCCTAATGCCATCACAAAATGTTTTTGGCTGTGTGCGTAGCCAGTCATGCACCGCCTCCTTCAGGTCATCATCGCCTTGGAATCGCTGACCTCTCAAAGCGTCATTTAGTGGTCCAAACAGGTAGGCTAGATGGTCGAGAACTTCAAATTTAAGTTCTTGAAGGCATTTTCTAGTCTGTGCAGCGGTATGAGGGCGCGCATTGTCGTGTAACAGAATAACACCTCCCGACAATCTCCCTCTCCGTTTTGTGCGAATTGTTTGCTTTAACTCATTCCGAAGCATGTCAGAATACGATGCACTTGTTACTGTAGTTCCACGCTCTAGATAATGTTCGAGGATAGGGCCTCGTGTATCCCAAAACAGTGTTAGCATAACTTTACCTGCTGACGGCTGCGCTTTGAACTTCCTTGCAATGGGAGATGTTGGATGCTTCCATTGAATGCTCTGTCGTTTGCTTTCTGGTTCATAGTGATGAATCCAGGTTTCATCTCCAGTGATAATGCGCTCCAAAAAGTTTTCACCTTCATTATGATACCGCGCCAAAAGACGAGAGCAGACGTCCATACGATCACGCTTGTGCTCTTCTGTCAACTGTTTGGGCACCCATCTTGCACAAACCTTGTGAAAGCCAAGAATGTCAAGAACTATCGAATAGGCTGATCCTTGACTGAGTCTAACGAAGATGCAATTTCTTTTATTGTTAATCTTTTGTCATCGTAATCAAGGCTCTGGCTTCTTCCTGCTTGTCACCACTGGTTGATGTTGACGGTCGTCCTGAGCGCTGAACATTTGAATCCACTCGTACACACTTCGCCGTGGTAACGCATTATTCCCATACTGAGCACATGAACGCGTGTGAATTTCAGCTCCTCTCACACCTTCTGCCCACAAAAAACGAACCACGGATCTCTGTTCTTCCAGAGTACAAATTGAAAGCGGCGCAGCCATGCTCACTACTCGTACGATATGTGACAGCTACAAGTAGCCTAAATAAACCTATACTGTTGCTAGCCTAAATAAGTCTATACTGTTGCTAGCCTAAATAAGCCTATAGATCTCAGTTTGGCTCGTTATTACGAGTATATATTATACAGGGTGATCGAAAAGTCTCTCCGCAGTAGTAAGAAGATATTTACTTTATTGAAATTTCACATAAGGAGATATAAGAATTCTATAAATGTAATGACATATTGTTACCTGTTTAGAGTAAGTGCTGGAAGTGTACGATATCGTACAATTTTCATTAAAATATCTAACTTCTTGTATGATTACATTTTTGTCTTATAGAGTCATAGTTGCGGAGTGACTTTTCGATCACCCTATATATACTATATTATCACTGAAATAAAAAGTGCGGATACTTATTGAAATACCCTCGTGTGTATATATATATATATATATATATATATATATATATATACACACATTTAACTGCAATGACCGCGCAGTATATTAACGTATAGAAACGACGTAAGTATAGAGGAGTGTTCTGCACACGAGGAAGAGAAATAACAAAATGAAAAATAAGGCACACGCCCAGGAATCGAACCCAGGATCTTCCAATTGCCGGTCAGACGTGCTAACCACTACACCACGGAGCCACGATAGTCAGAAGTTGTAATTCTCCTACATAGGGCAGAAACCAATGCCTTGAGAGGGCACCCTCGCAAATCGTGAATATGTACATTTAACTGCAATGACCGCGCAGTATATTAACGTATAGAAACGACGTAAGTATAGAGGAGTGTTCTGCACACGAGGAAGAGAAATAACAAACAAATGAAAAATAAGGCACCCGCCCAGGAATCGAACCCAGGATCTTCCAATTGCCGGTCAGACGTGCTAACCACTACACCACGGAGCCACGATAGTCAGAAGTTTGCGAGGGTGCCCTCTCAAGGCATTGGTTTCTGCCCTATGTAGGAGAATCACAACTTCTGACTATCGTGGCTCCGTGGTGTAGTGGTTAGCACGTCTGACCGGCAATTGGAAGATCCTGGGTTCGATTCCTGGGCGGGTGCCTTATTTTTCATTTGTTTGTTATTTCTCTTCCTCGTGTGCAGAACACTCCTCTATACTTACGTCGTTTCTATACGTTAATATACTGCGCGGTCATTGCAGTTAAATGTACATATTCACGATTTGCGAGGGTGCCCTCTCAAGGCATTGGTTTCTGCCCTATGTAGGAGAATTACAACTTCTGACTATCGTGGCTCCGTGGTGTAGTGGTTAGCACGTCTGACCGGCAGTTGGAAGATCCTGGGTTCGATTCCTGGGCGGGTGCCTTATTTTTCATTTGTTTGTTATTTCTCTTCCTCGTGTGCAGAACACTCCTCTATACTTACGTCGTTTCTATACATATATATATATATATATATATATATAATGCAAAACAATAAACGGGAGGAAACGGCTGTACAGTTGTGCGAAAAAGTAAGTGAACCCTGTTCACTAATACTTATTTAATCATGTATCTGTGGTCGAAGTACACTTTCTCGAAAAGAAACATTTAACATTAATAGTGTTTAATGTACCTACATCTGACGAAGGAGTTTATTAAAGGTAGCATATGAAAACGGGCAAATGAACGTCTTCCAAACGCGGTTCGTACGCAAATGTAAGTGAACCTTTCAAATCAATACCCGGTAGTCCTTTCTTTTGCTGTAATAGCAGCAAGAAGTCGTTTCCTGTAACCACGAATTTAGACGTTTACATCGTGCTCAAGAGATTTTTGACCATTCTTCTGTCTAGAATCCTTTCAACTGTGCAATGTTTGATGGTTTTCTGGTATGTACTGCTCGCTTCATGTCTCTCCAAAGCATCTCCATCGGACTGAGGTCTGGACCTTTGGCTGGGCCACCCAAGGACACGATATTTCGTTTTCATTAACCAGGTCTTTGTTGAATTACTTGTATGCTTTGGGTCATTATCGTGTTGTAGTACACAGACACGGCCAAGATGCAGATCACGAACGGATGGAACGACATTTTCTTTCAAGATCTGTGATACTCTAACGAATTTGACGAATAGTTGACACATGGATTCTATATTCCGCCGATATCTTCTTTCACCCTTTCCCACGTAGGAGCATTGGTAATGGCCCTCCGTAGGTCGTACGAGAGCTCCTTCGGTCTAGGCATGATACCTGATGTTCATTACGTTATGTACACCAAAATGATGCCTGAAATGTAAAGGAAACTAATTTTAAAGGTGATCAATCATATTAAAATAAAACGTTCATACTAGCAATGCTACCTTATTTATACACATTGAAATTTGTAAGCAAAGTTCCTTCGTTCAGCAAATTTATGATGATACATAAATGGTTCATTTTCGTGCGGCCTCCTTTCTACAACTGATCGCAATAAGTTTTCTGTGTGCGATTATACACATGTAAACTATTTTTGAATGTTAGGCTAGTGTTGCCAGATATACAAAAGATTTGTCATATGTAGATATATTCTCCAGCCACAGCCATACAAATCAATTGCAATGGATGGGTTCACTTTCTTTTTCGCACAACTATACTCCCGATGAGTCACGCACGAGGCCTTATAAAATTCAGAGCTGGGCACTTCCGCAAACACTTCCGCAAACCGCAAATTCCGCAATTGCGGAAGATGTTTTTCATTTGCGTTTGCGGCAAAGTCATCGCAAATTAGTGAATTTGCGTTTGCGGAAGTGATTTTGAGTTTGCGGATTTGCAATCGCAAATCCGCAAACTCAAAATCACTTCCGCAAACGCAAATTCACTAATTTGCGATGACTTTGCCGCAAACGCAAATCCGCAAACGAAAAACATACTTCCGCAATTGCGGAATTTGCGGTTTGCGGAAGTGCCCAGCTCTGCGTGAAGTTATAATATGTACAGTAGATTGATTTATTCAAACTAAAGATAAGCATTCGCAAGAAAAAAATTTTGAATGCGCGACTAACTCGAATATAAAACTATATTGTTTCTTCCGGTAGTGAATCGTTAGGTAAAAAAGTCACGCGAAGATGAAAACTTTTCTTTCTACCATAAACTTAATCCTTGAAAATGTGTATCTTGCGTACTGATTGAACTGTACATAGTGATGCGACCTGTTTTGGGGGACTTTCCCTCCCGACACACACACAAAAAAGTGTTTCTTAAAAGTAATTTTATGTAACCTCTTAAACTAGGGGTGTCCAACCTTTTTTCATGAAGGGCCATATTTCAATTAATGACACACCGAGGGCCGGTGTGCAAATTTTATCTAAAATTTTATTGAAATAATATATGACATTAGATAATGAATTTACAGTATCCGCCAGCCGGGCCTGATACAAATCTTTGGCGGCCTGGACTCTGGTCCGCGGGCAGTATGTTCGACAAGCCTGCTTTAAACGTATCGACGAGTTATGTCGTCTATCGGTACGTATGAAAGTGAAAAAGTGACACTTAGCAGGTTAAAATCCAAACTTAAAACTGGTCAGACAGTTCATATTAATTCTTACCGTTGAGTGTTAAGTAATTTATTGTGATTAATTTTTAATATACATTGTCAAGACTTCTAAAATTATATTCAAATGTGATATACTTGATAACTACCTGATAAAATAGCCTCAAAGGGATCAAATAATGCAGAAAACCTTCTTTAGCCAGAACCATATTAACTCGAGTTGATGATTACGAGTAATTTATTAGTTTATTTTGCAACATTAATTACATATCAATAAATATTGTAATACAGTCTTGGGTGTGGTTTGGATTTTAAATATGACTTACTTTCCTTCCACTCATTACTCCTAACTATTAAAACTGTAGAAGGGAACTGAAAATATTAGATATTACAAGAAGTCAAAGGTCAAGGTTAAATAAAGGTAAAAGGTCAAATTGAGGTTCACATCGTAACTTTCGAACCACTAAACATAAATTGACGAAACTAAGTACAAACAAGGATGACCATAAGACGATGTGTTTCAGTAAGATTACAGTCCCTGTATCAGAGGTCATAGTCACAAATAGAGGTTAAGAGTCGAATAGAGGTACGTGCCATAAATTTTTAACTACGCAACATAAATTGATGACACTTCACACGCATATAGATTATCACAAGACGATGTATTCCGAGCAAGACTCAGGTTCTTGAACTAAAGATCAAGGTCACAATAGAGGAGGGTACAATGATGTCGTTTGGACGTAGTTTCTGTTTATTGAAACGGGAAGCAGGATACAGGGATTACTGGAACTCCCGTTTCTCTTTAGCTGATCTTTTTCCGTGTCTCGTGTACCCTGTGAGGCTGTGAGCAGTCCAGCATGTTCTCAAACATACACTTCTCCTTCTATTCCTTGCTATATATATATATATATATATATATATATATATGCATCTTACAAACTTCACAATCTTTTCAAAATTTGCATATAAAAAAAAGCATCGTTTTTTAAAAGCCTTGGAGACCTTGAATTCGGTTCTTTCCTTCTTCCATGGGAGGGGGGTAGCATTTTTGCGGGCGCTCGCCCTCCTACATAGAAAAAAATTACTTTCTATATGAACAGTTTTTCGATTGCATCACACACACACACACACACACACACACCACACACACACACACACACACACACGTATAGAGTAAACCTCGTCCAGCGCGAATTTGCTTATACACGGTCCGCTAAACACGCTCTAATACAGTAGTACTGTACGCGTGCCAATACGCGCTCTCGTGCTTTCTCTTGCACTCTCCAACACTCCCGCATCTCCCTCCCTCCCTCGCGTCACCCCTCGCATCACCCTTTGTTTCAGTCCCGCTACCGCGTTAAGTTCAGTGAAGTTGTGTTGGATTGTTTTTGTCGTATTTTGCCGTTGTTTTGCTATTACCCTTAGACATCAGTATGGCAGCAAAACGTAAAGCATCTGCAAGTGATAGTGAAGAGAAGAGAAGTCGTAACGTCATGACATCAGCCGAAAAATAAGATTCTAGATAAGTTGCGTGGTGGTATGAACATAACATCACTTGGCTGCGAGTATTACTTGAATGAGTCTACCATACGCACCATCCGAAAGAGTGAAGAAAAGATACATGCTATTTTCATTTAATATATTTTTATTTATCATATGGAAATATCATTATGTTTATGATTTTATTATGTTCTTATTTCATATACAATATAGGTAGGGAAATTCATTTGTGTGTGAATAAAAAATCAACGTATCTAAGTATTAATGGGAGACTTTACGCAGCCGCGTTCACGTATCCCCATTTATCCTATAAGCATAAGGTATTAAGTTTGTCTAGCTCGGATTTACCTAACGCGCCGTTCTCGAGGAACCTAACCTCCGCGTTGGACGAGGGTTTACTGTACTCGTATATATGCTACTGCGAAAGTGACACCAGTTTTATTACGCAAATTATTTTCAATTTTTAGCGATTTTAGTGTATCGCAAGCTTCGATGTGTCTTTGTGGGTTGTATTCTCTCTTATGTCGAATTTAATTGGTAATTATCTCGTGCAAGGATTTCATCGTAATATTTCCCTTCCTTCTTGCATCAATCCTGTCGTTACGACACGAGTTGACACAAATGAAAACTTGGGAAATTGCGTAAAAGTATCTTTCGTGTGTGTATATATATATATATATATTTGTATAATCATGGTAAGTGAAGCCAACAAATTAGAAATTATCGCTCGTACGGAATTTGACGAGCGTGTGTGGATGTAGGAATAAAAAGTTAATGACTCGATCAAATCGTGCAAAAAGATTTACTGACGTAAAAATCGTTTAATTTTGAGATTGATATATTTTTATTCTTGAAAGTAATAATTATAATTAATGAGATAATTAACTATTTTTATTAGGATTTATTGAAATTAAGGTATGATTTAGATTATAAGTTTTTCTTTGCATTTATAATTAAATTTTAATTAACTGGTTTTAACGCCAAATTTGTTAGTTTTAAAATAAGACCTCAGCAACTGAAATTGAATGGAGAGAAATTTTAATTCGTGTTCGATCGGGTTAAATTAAAATGGCGAAACTTTATTGAATTTATAAACGAGTATTCAAATTTATTTCCGTTTACGAATATAATTTTAATAATTATTCTCTTAATCTCTTTGTCAAGATCACCTCACACTTAGAATGATTTAATGTAGTCATTTGTTAACAGAGTGACGAGAAATTTTTGCTTCGTAGATATATTTTTTTTCTTTACATCACGAAGTCATCATACAAAGTTCCAAAAACCAATATTTTAGTCGTACATTTCTATCCCATGTCACTATTTTCACGCGAGTTTTGATTTGTTTCACGTAATTTAGTTTAGGATATTCTAGTTTTGTTTGAGCCAACACGACTCTCAATTGTTTTTCACTTTTGTAATATCTTCGAATTTCTTTATTACTCTCTTTATTGCGGATCTGTTAGGGGAGTTCCTTTACTCAAAATCGTGCTTTAAAATCTACGTTGCACTCGCACAACACTCCGTATGGAAATAACGATTCGCAATAAATATAATTTGAGCTCTAAAATACTCCATCTTTTTAAATTTGATGATAGATAGCGTAGTCCAAACTGTATGAAAAAAATCTAAAAAGTTTTGTGAAAATAATGATGTATCGTAAAAATTTAAATGACAAATACTTTTTAATATACAAATTAAACCAAATAAAGGGTCCTTTCTGGAGATAACATTAA